>CAJHZI010000492.1:355000-447500 GCA_905160935.1 Enchytraeus crypticus | reverse complement strand
AATAAAATGTAAGTAAAAATTGCTGATGCCAGTAGGATTTCGGTACTTTTATACCTAGCAGACCGTTTTTATATCTCCCAGTTGCTTTTGTTTAGGAATGTTATTCCGTGTCTTTTGGAGCGGCACTGGTTTTGATCTCCCTGAAGTTTTGGTTCTGGCAATGGCTAAATTGCTTAGATCATAAGCGTATATTTTTGTATCTCTTAATCGATTGCAATTGTCTATCTTATCTTCTCCTTCCATTTCCTAACAAAATCTTCAGCATAGAAACGGACTTTAAATCTTCTTGGCTTAGATTCTAGATCGTTATCCAGCAATCTAGTGTATTTACGGGCCCCTCTCACTCTGCTTGGAGATCAGTCTATCTATGAGCTTTCTGATTGTATATCTGTAAATATTATCTGATCATATCGCAGTTCATTTCTCTCTCTCTCTCTCTTTCTCTCTGTCTCTCTCTCTCTCTCTGTCTCTCTCTGGTGTTCTGCCAAATGGCAGATCCAAGGTACATATAAGTACAAGGTACAAGGACTTGAGTACAAGGTACTCAAGTCCTGCTTGGGTTCCCCATGAAGAGCACTCCATCGATTAACGTTGTAATCCCTTCAAAAAGCTATGCTTACTCACACCATTCGTAGCCTATATCTTGGGAGTAATATGGCTTCTTTCTGATGTGATTTCGTTTGCCTTCTTCAGTTCTTGATAAGTCGCCTTCTGCGACACGAGCAGTTTGCGGTTGGTCTATTCGTTAGTAGCACGGACACAACACGGGTAACTGCAGTTAGTATATTATCTAAAATCTTTTATAGTGGCTTTATAGCGACTCATGCGAAATGTTGTTGTATTGATTTATTTATGGATGGATTAAAAGATTAATTGATCGATTAATTAAATGATTAAGTAATAGAATTGTAGGTTAATGGATAAAAGCATCGTCGTGAATCCTCTAAACTCTGGGCTTCAAGGACTGATCTATAGTTGCACTAGAACTTGTTTTGGTCCCTAGTAATTAGCATCTGTTCCTTTTCTATAATAAAAAGTCTGTGAATGCTGTGTAATTTTTTCACATTTTCTCTGACTTTTAATTTTCATTTTGTAACTGAGTATATGCGCTAGAAGCATTTAGAACTCGTGACTATATTCTTATTATTATTCTTATTGTTTCAATATTCTTGTATAGAAATAAGATTCCATGTTAACGCTTAATTGCTGGAGTGTTTCAACCTTGCATTAAGCCAAGTCGAACTTTGGCAAATTTTATTACTTAATAGTTTTATGTAACATTTAAAGGACGACATAGTAACGTCATGTAACTGCTTGTAAGGCCTGCTTTATTTTTACTTGTTTTAATCGTACAATACGCTTGTATCATTAAGTTTTTATATCAACAAATTATGGTGCATTATAGAACTTAAATATGGACTGCCCGCCTGAATAAAAGTGTAGAACGAATGCTTTCAATTATTATAGACCTAATTGCTTATCATATGTAAAGTAGTTAAAAGAAAGCTAGCTTTAAATTTAAAGTGATCTAGATTTCATAAATAGTACGATGTTAGTTAAATAAGTTGAGAAATTTTATTTCTTGAATAATATAAATAAAAGTTACATTTGTTTAATAAATAACAACTGTGCTATTTGTAAGATTGCGGTGTTTTATTAAATATTTTTGTCCGAATACGCCATATTTTCTCAAATAGAACTACTTACTTTATGATACTAAATAAGTTCTATAAGGGCATTAATACACGTAAAAGATGATGTAGTGTTTGAATTTTTATACCAGAGCAAATTAAAACTTTTACGAGCAAATTAAAAAATTCCTTATAAATATCCTTGTAAGAGGAAATAGCCAAGTATAACGTCCTTTTCTTGTTTCTAAGACATATTAATAACGAGTGAGCATTAGATTTGGATCATGCCTACTTAGAGACGCAAACCTAAAACCTAGTCTATCATTCCATTGTTTGCTGTCGATTAAGGAGACTATTTTTCTTATATTTTGATAATGTTCACCCTTTTCTAAAACTTAATTCAGCACCAGCCATTACCTGCTAGTGTATAGAATGTGTTGCTGCTACTCATTTATTCCAATTTGCCCGTAGACTGTTGCGTCCTTGGCATCTAGCGCAAACACTCGAACAATCTTTCGGACACCCGTTTTACATGCCCCTGTCAACAACGCTGTAGATGTTTTGATTGACCGACCATGGATTTGAACTCAAGTAACGCCAGTTGCCATTCTAGTCAATATACACCGCATATATCTATAGTCTCTGATCACAGCCTGTTCATTTGACTAAGGCATGGCTTCTTTGAAAATGGATTTTTCAGGATATTATTTTAATTAAAATATTATTTCTAATTCTTGAAGAAGCACCTGGTACTTCCTGATCCTTCAAAGTTATGACATGTTAAATAATGTTGCAATTATGGTCATTTAATTAAAAGGAATTGAAAAGATATAGTTGACGTATAATCCTTGTTTAATCTTTGTGCTCATATTGTGTTCATTTAATTGCAATTTTGACATGCTTTATATTGGATTTTGTATTTGAATTTTGTATATTCGGTAGATTCTAATTTATCAATTTATTTATTTGTTTATAATTCTGTAGTTGACTTTGATTGGTCGCGGTTGCATTATATGTTATGAAAATATTCGGTGTGTCTAACTGTAATCGATAAAATAAGCGTATACTTGCAAATAGGATTCTCTTTGCCATAGATTGTGTGCATTAGACTTTTGTATATCGTAACATTTTTTACCTTCGATAGAAAATATTAATGACACTTAACAAGACTTGTGAATTTAATGTCTATTTTAATTTATTTTCTTACTACATTTGTGTAAAGCAGTATCGCATATCGTAGCTTTTCGAGTAAATATCGTACTTAATTGCCTGATTATCTCTCGCATTATACATATATAGCGTTGTGTATTTTTGTGACCGATGGATGTGGTTTATATCTAACAGTATAATACAATTCTTAACTAATTATCTTTTTATCTTTTCTATAATCTAAGATAATTTAACGTTAGTTTCACTTCTTAAAGGTATTTCAGGGCAGTGGCCTAGTAAGGGGAGGCAGGGCGGGGGGCATGTGCCCCCAAAATGTCATGTAAGATTTATATTAAGTCCAAACTATAAGTGAACAAATTTTCTAAAGTGTGTGCCTTCACCAATGAGCCTTAAATCGCCTGTCACTGACATCGCTTTCGAGTGAGAAAACTGACGTTAAAATTAACTTTACCAGCCTTTTGCCATCTCTCGCTCCCTTTCTCTCTCAAATTCTCTCTTTTTCTCTCTCTCTCTCTATCCCTCTCTCTCTCTCTCTCTCTTTCTTTCTCATTCTATCAATCTCTGTCATTCTCATCCTCTCTCTCTCAGTCGCGCCCTCTCAATCTCTCTCTTTATCAATCTCATTCTCTCTTTCTTTCAATATCTCTCTCTGTACCTCTCTCACTGGCTCGCTCTTAATCTCTCTCCCCTCTCAATCTCTCTCACTCTTGGGTTACTCCAAGCGGCAGGTCCACGGTACATATTTCAACTAAGAGGACAAGCCTAAGAAGTTGCTTACAGGCAATATTTAACTAACAAGTTGATCCCATCCCAAGACAAATCCTTTTCTAAAACATAATTTAGCTTTCAACTTGAAAAAAATGAGCCTTCAGCCTTCACATTGCCTTCTAAATTCTGGCTTAGCCGCCTATTACGACAGATGCAGTCAACGATCGGTCTTTTCCCGACCGACCCAAATAAAACGGGAGTTTAATTGATTACTTTTCCATATCAATAACAGAGCGAAACGGAAGTCATTCTCAGCAAAATTTGTACTCGAAACTAATTTCGCATCATAAATTGCAGTACTGCGAAAGTGAGTTAAACTATTGAAATGTTAAAGTACTGAAATTTTAGTTTTCAAGTTTATTCAGTAACTACTGTTACTATCGCATCGATTTGGCACCGATACGAAGGTCAGTATCGGTCTTCGAGGTTTTCTTTCACTGTTTCAGTAGTTGACGATTTCTTCCCAATAGTATTCTTAAAGAGCACAGCATCAATTCACCGCTAGCACAGATGTGCAATTAACCTTCGAAGCTATCCTTAATACTCGCCTAAAAATTTGATTATTTGCATTTACGTATATTTAATTTTTAATCTCTGAGAATAAATTTAAAATAATTTTTTATTTATCTCGAGAAATTTTACCCGATTCTTCAAAACTTTTCATTTGCAAATTTTGATGAATTGCAGTTGTTGTGTGCGCTATAATTATACAAAACTTGCTGCGTATAGTCATTCACAATATAATTTAAGAGCTATTTACAGATTATATCACAATATAATTTATACGCCATTCGTAGCACAGACCCAATAGTCATATCACAATATAATTTAAGAGCTATTTCTGACTGCGTATTTTGCTCTTCAGTAGGGAATCATATTAACAGAGCTTACGTTCTACGCCCACGTTCTTACAGGACGATTTAATTCTATTTTAAGATTTCAGTCTTTTCTGATCTCGCTAATCTTAATAACTTTACCCAGTCGGACTTCATTTTATGATTATAGCACTCGTTCCACTGCCCAATGGCAGGTCCATCGCATATAATTTTAGAGTATTGTAAGTCGTCTTTCATTTGGTATCTACAAATTTATTTTTATATCATCACTTCTTACCAATCGCTTCTTTAACAGTTTTAGTCTCGGTCATTTTATTCTATTTCAATGTCGTAATGGCTTCTCGTTACACTTTTCGCCTAAATAAACGTAATCTCAAAGCAGGTCGATTTGCCTTTGAAAACAATTCTTATCGTTTTTCCCACTTTTCAATTTATTAGTAGATGTTATAATCTTGTCAAATGGTTGGAACTATTACGATGGTTATTTAAAAATCGTGAAATTTTTCTTTAAAGAACAACTTTATCCTTAGTGACGATTGGAGGTAAAGATCATACGTGGAAGGAAAAGAAACTAATAGGCCCTATAGAAATTCTATAACTTTCTTACAAGCACATTTTCCAATAAGCATGTACAGCTAGGCTATCGTCTGCTTAGTTCCTCAAGCGATACATTTAGAGACGGTCCGGGTCGGCTTCGAACCTATGGCCTCCTGGTTATCAGGCAAGCTTGCGGCCCACTCATCATCGTCATCATCATCTTCCATTCAATCTATGTTTAACTAGGATCGGTATACGAATTAAAACTTTTCAATTTAAAACTATAATTTTTTTAAATTCGCTTTAGAAAATTTTGCAGCAATTTCTTGAGCCTAATCGCACGCCAACCGAATGCCTGTTCTGACGTTAGTTAGGATCTTAGTGCTTCGTCGCCTTTTACGACACGTGCAGTCCACGGTTGACCTATTCTACGGCAACCCGTGCACAAGACGAGTAAAATAGTAAACACGCATTATAATGAAATGATTGACTGTATTGATATCTATCACATTTAATACCACATGTTTAAACCGTTAGGCAATTCAGACCATTTTCCGTATAACCAGTTCAGTGAATGTCCGAGATTACTCTCAGATCAGCGCAGCTGGGGTTCGAACCCACGAGAGTTCAATTCACCTCAGGATCTGTAATTTAAAACTTCATGACGTTATCACTGCGCTATTGAGACATTCAAAATACGCAACACTCAATCATACGAAACGGTATTTCACTAGGGTCCTCCTCACGGGCCACACTGCTAAATCTCGCTGATAATTTCACATTCGTCTGTCAGGTCCTCGTTATTAATCAGAATAGTTATTAGATAGGCCCCTCCGCATATAAATCCTCTAGTCCTGACTCTCAAGTCCCTGTCGTTCTATATCTGCATATCCCTGTGTCTCTGTGTCACTGACACTCTCTGTGTCTCTCTGTGACGTCAGACTTGTCACTCCTACGCTACTGCCATCTCGCCTTGGGAAAACCCGCTGTTTATTTTTATCTTTCCTTTTCAGCTTCAAGATTCGTAGCTACGTGAATTCAGTCCATTTCTGGTTCTCTCTCTCTCTCTCTCTCTCACTTTCTCTCCGTGATTCTTTTATCGTCGAAAGAACTCTAATAAAAATATTTTAAAGAGCTAAAACTAGTGTTAACATCAGTTTCCTCACTCGAAAGCCATGTCAGTGACTGGCGAGCTCAGGATTTGAACCCGGCTCCAGGCACCCCCACCTCACCCCACTCAGTTGTCCTAGGTCCCTCGAGTTCTTGAGAGTCTAAATATAGCGAGCAGTCCGGCAGTTGAGCCGTCAACCTGAGTGGATGTTAGCATTAATTCTCTAACTCTCTCTCTCTCCTAATCTCTACCTCTCTCTCTCAATCTCTACCTCTCTCTCTCTCTTAATCTCTACCCTTCTCTCTTAACCTCTACATCTCTCTCTTAATCTCTACCTCTCTTTCTCTCTTAATCTCTACCTCTCTCTCTCTTAATCTCTACCTCTCTCTCTCTCTCTCTCTTAATCTCTACCTGTCTCTCTCTCTCTCTCTCTTAATCTCTACCTCTCTCGTTCTCCTATTCTATTATTTGGCGTCTTCGCTCAGATTATTCTAGTCGAATTTCTTCCAAAACCTCTCCGTTTCCACCGCTATCCCAACAGACCTGGAAAGCAACTGAAGACAATGTACAGTGCACGCAATCCACACAAACCCACTGGACTAAGAGCGGTATACTGAAGACACATTTCACTGCAGCACAATGAATAAATCTCTGATTCTAATGGACTTTAGTACATCAACTGTACAATAAGGTTCTCTTAATGGATATCGCCTGACTATGAAAAATTAACAATGGAATTCACGTTCAGTTGACATTCACTGCTCGCCTCCCACGCATGAACTCTCGGCTGAAAGATCGTCTATTATCCGAACATCGCTTCTCAAGATATATTCCATTCGTACAGTCACGCCCACATTCTAGTCTATGCCAGGAAGCTGAGTGAGAGCCAAGCAACAACAACAACAGTGTCCCACTCAAATCTACCCCAGGCGCAACCAGAAGGACCAGCGAACTTGTATTTGATTTATTACGTTACTAATTGAACTTGACAAAATATACAGAATACAAATTGAGGGAGAGTATAGTCTGGTAAATATAAACTTAACAATGAAGTCAAACATAAATCAATCTATAAGAATTTAACGTCCGGTTCCTCGCCAGAAGGCAGTGTCAGGGAAGTCACCTGCAGACTCAAAAACACCACACGTTGACGACGAGTATACAAAGACCAAGGTTTGATAAACGTAATTTATTAACAGCATGTGGAAACTGTTAACATACCATCAGAGTCTCTCATAATCCATAAACAAACCGTATGATACAAGTATAATTGATATTATCTGATCACCCACCATAAAAATATTTCCAGTTGTGCTCTATCTTTCTTTATGTTTATGTCACGACATTATCCACGGCAGCAAAGGACATAAATTGTATTTATTGATTAATCAGTAGATAAATATAATTATTTTGTTTATGGCATATGGAGAACTGATTCAAAAAGAAGAAGAGCAACGTATTCCAGAAAGTCAAGAAAGTCTATGAATATATGGAACACAAAGTGGTTAGTGAAAGCTATGAGCTCAAACCTTCCACACCCAGTAATGACAAAGCTAAGAGCCTTAAGCAAGCGGCTCTCCACTTCATTGCTGTAACAGTCCAAGCAGATATAAAACTGTTCTTCTGCCACAACTTATCCAACTTATTTTGAAAATGAATCCTGACTTTACAGTGATCTGGCATTAGGAATAGCATTAAAGCTACAAAAAATTATTTAAAAATTAAAAGAGAAAGTACAAACTGCTTAACAATTTCTATCCATAAATATACTCAGTTAGTACTGTATATATCAACAATTCACTTCTGTACGAAATTCTAAGCTGTCCTTCAACTAAATAGAACTAAGCGGCTGTTGAATCAGTTCTACATTCAATCGTTGGGCTACAGTTGACCCTTCAACATCTTGTGAAGGGTCAACAGTAGATTCTTGAATCAATCAATCAATCAACAGTGGGCTCTTGAATCGGTTCTACGCTCAATCGTTGGACTACTGCTGACCCTTCAACATCTTATGGACCATCTCCTCCTTGGAGATGAGATGCGTGGCCTTGTTGACGAGGTTCATGAGAGAGTTGACGCTACTCGACCACTCGTTGAGCACGTCGTTAGGATCCTTGCTGCGCTGGAACGACACCGTCCCGTCCAGCCGGTCGATCTTGGCTTCTACTGTCTTACTCGTTACCAGGTTAGATAGGAACTCTTCCACTTCCTGCATCAATCAGTCAATCAGATAGTCCAATTAAGACAACAGTTCACAGTGAAGGTTATATCCTGGTGCGACGTGTAATGTGCTTGTAAACAAATTTCATCATACACTTGCAGATCTCAGGCACTTTTTAAATTATTATTTCAGAAATATAAATCATTTGTTAGCCATAGCAGCACAGTACTCAAGAATAACTACTTATAAATAGGAAGTCTGGCTCCAGAAATTGCTACAAAAACTTAAACGAATAGATTTTCCCCACCCTGGTTGAACTGGGAGTTAAGGGAAGTTGATAATGAATAGGAAGTTTGGATAGCTCTTACCTCTTGCTTGAGGTCGAGAAGTACAGCCATGCGCTTGAGATGAACTCTAGTGTAGTACTTGGACATCACGTGAATGTTCTACACAACAATCAATCAACTAACGATTCATCAAAACAACTAACTTTCAGAAGATTTAGATTAATAATTACAGAAGTTAGAGGTGGGATCTAACGTTCACCTCGGTTATAATTATTAGATTGAGGCTGACTATAGTATAACACACGTAGACATCACATGAATCTCTTCAAGGCATAACAAAATAATCAACGATCATGAGCACTGTTTAGTAATGCACAAGCTGCTTGCGATGTGTCAGCCAGACTGAATGTTATATAGAGGGTGACAGTGAACATAAATAAACGCACAATTAATGTAAAATAGAGAAGAAAAGCAATAATGAACTCACATATGACCATATAAACACGTAATAAACATTTACTGAGGAAGAGAGAGGCATATAAACACACATAAAAGTATACTGAGGAAGACAGAGGCATAAATGTATACTTAGATACACATAAATGTATACTGAGGAAGACAGAGGCATAAATGTATACTTAGACACACATAAATGTATACTGAGGAAGACAGAGGCATAAATGTATATTTAGACACACATAAATGTATACTGAGGAAGACAGAGGCACATAAACTCATAACATAACAACATTTAGAGTGCTACAGTCATCAATGACAACATCGAGCATTATTGTTTGTCGGTGTTTGAAGACTTTTAAATAAACATATGTAGGCTACTACTACTACTGCAATTGAGACAAAAATCAAGCCGGCGAGCAAAAAGGATGTCCAAAAAAGGTGCAAATTCCAAAATCCAGAAAATCTGTCCAAACATAAAGGGAATTAAAGAAAAGGATGTTTACGCGCAATTGATTGACTGATATATTGACTGATTATTGGCTGATATATTGACTGACTATTGACTGATATATTGACTGATATACTGAGTGATTATTGACTGATATATTGACTGATATATTGACTGATTAATTATTATTGACTGATATATTGACTGATATATTGACTGATTAATACCTGATATATTGACTGATATATTGACTGATTATTGACTCATATATTGACTGATTAATTATTATTGACTGATATATTGACTGATTAATATCTGATATATTGACTGATATATTGACTGATTATATTATTGACAGATTATAGACTGATATATTGACTCACATGCTCGACGACGCGTATCTTGAGATCAGCCCAGCGCTTGTTTCCGTCCTCCTTGGAGGCGTTGAACACAAGACTGCCTGGCACAGCAGACCTCAGGCTCTGCTCATAGCGCTGACACAGCTCAGTCCAGCGCATAACCTCATTGGTCGTGAACTGTGTCAACAGCGCTCTGAGCCAATCAATCAATCAATCAAGCAATCAATCAGTTAATCAATCAAACAGTTAATCAATCAAACAGTTAATCAGTACATCAATCAATCAATTAATCAATCAAAGAGTCCATCAAAAAAGCGCTTATTTTAATTGCTAATAGTAATAGTCTCCATTACAGCCAGTTACAGCTTCTACAAAATCACTAATTCACTTTGATTGTATAGCAAATAAGAATTATTACTTTTAATTATTTAGAATATTATTTAATTATTTTTTTAAGACGTAAAACTAAGAAATATTCAAAGCACATGTAAATCACTAACTAACATTTACTGAAAGCTTAAAGAAATTTAAGTGGATAGACGTAGAACGTAGATCTGAAGAAGAATCGGACAAACTTGTATGTAGTGAGCTCATCAAGCACAGGATCAGTCATCACACGATGTACGAGGTCATTCTGTTCATTACCATAGGGTGCGAGAACCAAATAGAGCACTGCGCAGGCTAAAATCTGTGCACAATAACACATAGCACAGTTCATAGGATGAGAGAACTAGGTAGAGCACCGTGCAGGCTAATATCTGTGCACAATATCACATAGCACAGTTCATAGGATGAGAGAACTAGGTAGAGCACCGCGCAGGCTAAAATCTGTGCACAATATCACATAGCACAAGTCATAGGATGAGAGAACTACATAGAAAAAAGATCTGCAATCAAGTAGGTTTGCCAAAGATCAATTTCAATGGCATAAATATCAGATATTTTTGATCATTGGCTTTCGTTTAGGACTTTACTTCTCCTCAGAACATTTCTTTTGCAGATTGGTCTTGGTGAATTGATCTGTAGTGATGTGTGTTGTGAGGTGCCCTGACATCATCCCTGGAAGAAGAAACGGCCGTTAAACCTCTATTAGTATTATATACTGTTTAACATTTTAAAGCATTTGTCAAGACACGGCTTGTTCCACATACCTCGTTTCTCTTGGCTGTATCTTCCTTGACGACAGCGGTGTTATAGACGGCCAGGTAGTGCTTGCAGATGGACAGGTAGGAGCCCTCGTGCTGGTCAAGCTCTATCATCAGACTGTAGTACTTGAGCTTCAGCTCCTGTGTATTATAATTATATATATATATATATATATATATATATATATATATATATATATATATATATACATGTATATATATATATACATATATATATATATATATGTACATATATATATATATATATATATATTATATATATATATATTGTATTTTATAAATACAATATATATATATATTTTACATATAGTAGAGTTAATAATTTAAAGAGTTAGTCAGGGTTACTTTTAATAGAACATTAAGTATATATATATAAATATATATGTATATATATGTGTGTATATATATATATATATATATATATATATATATATATATATATATAAGTATATATAATTTCAATATATATTTCCATGTTGTGCCCGGAATACCAAAGAATAGACCAAGCGCCATGAGAGGAGAAAATGCATAAACTAAGGAAGACAACGAGAAACCATCTCAAAAGCCATACTTTTTGCGAAGTTATATATAGTCTACATAAGATAAGGCATAGCCTTCTGTGAAGGTAGTAAATGGTTGATCTATGGAGTGCCCTATATTGAGAGTGACTCGAGAGTATGAATATGTACCATGGCTTGGTAGAACACCAGAGAGAGAAATTTGTAGAATTAGAAAATATAGAAAATAATAGAAGTTTGAGACAGACGTTGACAGAATTGAAGCAAGACATACATGTGTGTCGGGTTCCTCAAAGAATTTTGTGGTGACTTTCTTGCTGATGATCTGAGTCCTAACATAATCTTTCTTGGCAAGACAAAGCCTCATTTGCTCCAGTATGAACTCTACCTTCTCCTTCTTCTCCATCGAACCAAATGTCTCCACCTAATCAACACATCAGTCCAGAAATATCAACCAAAACTAATTCTGATGGTCAGACAATAGTTTCACAATTTTTTATAAAAATTCCATATTTCCATTAAATATTGAAAAAATATTCTCCAATTAAATGAATAATACCACAAAGAGATAGATGTAGCCTTCACATAATCGGTCAGCAATAGTAACAATCAACAAATCACAAATTTATCACAAACCATGCTAACAATCAACTAATCACAAATTTATTACAAACCATGCTAGCAATCAACTTATCACAAACCATCTAAATAATGTACTTATCACAAACCATCCTAATAATATACCTAACGCAAACTTATCACAAACCTTCCTAACAATTGCCATCAGCTCTCTCTCTCTCTTAGTGCACTGCCTACTGGCACGTTCATAGTATATAACTCCTCCACTCTTCTCTGTCTTTTGCATTGCTCTTCATGTCCACATATGAGTGGTTCTTTAAATCATCTAACATACCTATTCTCGGCCTGCCACTGCCTCTTATTTTCTCAATAATAATTTACAATCAGCTAAGCACAAACTTATCACAAACCATCCTAACAATCAACAATTCGCAAACTTATCACAAACCACCAGTCAATAATCTAACAATCAATCATCTCATCTACTGAACAGACCTGCAGTTCTTGCAGCACGGCCGCAGCCTCTGTGATGTTGCCCTCGTCCTCTCTGATCTTAGACAAGATTCTACTCAGCCGAGCTCTCTCTATCTCCACATAGATCTGCGCATGTATGTCACCGATATCAGTTAATGTATCAGCTAAATCTACATGTATATCTACACATATGTGTAGATATACATGTAGAAATCTTGCCATTAAATGATATAATCTCTATTGCAACGTTTCTCTTCACAAATATTCTGGCTAATTAATCTGCAGTGAAAGCGATCTATTACTGTTATTATTATCATTATATGCAGTTTATTTTATTAAAACATGAACTAAACTTTTGTATTAATAAAAATATTATCATTAAATAGTATTTCATTATTTTCAATTGATCATATTCAATCACAAAATTAAAAACTACTTTCAATATCTACATATATCCAAACGAGAAAATGCATAGAAAATTCAATTAGACACATATAATTAGTAATAATTAAATAATAAAGCTAAGGCTGGTAAAGCTAAGGTTAACGTCAGTTTCCTCACTCGAAAGCGATGTCAGTGATGGGCAAACCCAGGATTTGAACCCCGCACCTACTGATCCGAGGTCGAGTGTCTTACCGACTTCGCCACTGGCTCCAGCCAGTAATAATTAATTAAGAGGATATGTAACCTTTCCAGCGGTGACAGTGCGTAGAGTGTCGATTAGCTTCAGCTTGATCTCCATGTTATCAATCTTATCAACATAGCTGAAAGCTTCCTGCACCATCTTAGTCACTGCCTAAATAACATTCCATCACTATGAAGTTCTTTTATTTATCAAATAGACAACCAAACAAATATAACAAGTGTCTTACAACAAACAAAGCAGTGCAGCCTACAAAACACAAGTGCGATAACTAAACAATATTACTCTAGAGAGCCAACACAAAAATTGTTATAGACATTTTGCTATGGACTATATATTAGCCTACAAGATATGCTAATTATTATTATGGAAGATTTTAATTAACATCCAGCTTCTGAAACTATTGTCAATTTCCGAAACACGAGTCAGTGTATAATTCTGCCTCAGCAGATGAAATAGTCTTGTAGACTTCGTATTACTTTAAACATGCAAACATCAGCGTGAGCTTATATAACGAGCTGTTAATCGAACTTAACAAACATTCTAAAAGGTATTGTTTATAAAACGAAGAGTTCAAAAAAGGCAAAACAAGAGCATAATACATAAATTTCAAAAGAAATTGTATTAGAACGACGTAACTTTCACATTACAAATTCTCACTATTTATACATTTTCAAAGAGAATTTCAGAAAAACTTGTAATTTACTGCACCAGTCAACAATATAAGAAAGTGGTACATAATTAAATTACAAATACATTTGATAAAGGAACCTGTTTTAGTTGTCCACGTTTCTTTGTTAGCTGTACAATGTTCTCGTTCAGTAACTCATATTTCTTGGCTTCATAGCAGAGACGAACAATGGCCACGAGGATTCTTCCAGTAGAGAGAGCATCAGCTCCCTAAATACCAATCAATAAATTTAATAACTCATCTACGGTTATTTTGTATTAGTTTCCACTGGCTGCTTTAGCTTTTTGAACCAACAAATTATATAACATTAATGAACTTTGAATAAGTGATATATTTTTATTTGATAAGTAGTTTAAAGTATTTTTTATTTTTCATTCAATTTGTTTTTGTTTTCAATGAAACTTGTATAAAAATGTTGCATTTTAAGTTGTGCTATAGATTTAAATTTATTGTTATTAAGAGAGATATATATTTACTTCAAAGCATATTCAGTAAAAGCAATAGCATATACACAAGGCCATCAAATTCGGTACTAGTGGTTATACTAGCAGAAGTTACTGTATCACTAGATAGTAAAATTTGTAATTTTAAGTAAAAAGCTAATAAAGCTAATGTTAGCATCAGTTTCCTCACTCAAAAGCGATATCAGTGACGGGAGAGCCCAGGATTTGAACCTCGCACATACTTATCCGCGGCCGAGTATCTTACCGAAATCGCCACTGGCTCCAGCCATGTCTTGAGATGAATACGCCACTGGCTGGAGCCACTGCTTCGCCACTGGCTCCAGCCAGTGGCGAAGCAGTGGCTCCAGCCAGTGGCGAAGTCGGTAAGTTACTCGACTGCGGATCAGTAGGTGCAGGTTCAAATCCTGGGCTCGCCCGTCACTTACATCGCTTTCGAGTGAGGAAACTGACGTTAACCTTAGCTTTTTTAGCTTTAGCTTTAATATATTTTGCAAAATATAATTTTTACTCCTGAAGCGACAGAGACATTAAGTCTTCAGTTACACTGAGATTTTACAGATACACTCACACAATTAAGCAGATTTAGTTACACTAAGATTTTACGCTCACAGATTTTACGTTATCTTTATACAGCATTTCTTTACATTCCGCTTTAGCTTAAAAATTCTGAGACCTTCATGAAGTGTCCTCAAAGTGTGTTTGTTTCCTATATGACTTTGACTGTATATCCAGTTGTAAAATAGCCAAATTACTTACAGTTCTGGTTTGTTTTTCAACAGAGAGAAGAGCTTCAATAGCTTCCTCCAGTTTTCCAGCCTAAAAACAATGGAGTACAGTGATAAATTTAATACATAAGTTTTACTTTTCACACAAATTATGTATGAAATGTAAAATTCAATAACTGCCCTGAAAGAACAGATTGCTGACCTTAAGCAATAAACATGGAGCAAAGAAACAGAAATCAATTAAAGGATTCAGTTTTTAACAAAGGGCATCAAAGATACAATGGTTGATCAAGACTATGTCAATTAACAAGCAGAAATGATAAGTAAAACTTTAATTAAACGATGCAATAAAGTGGCAATATATGCATTAAAAACAGCGTAACATGTCACTAAAACTTTTAACTGGATTAAATAAAGCATAAGGTAGTTGTGTGTGAATGGAATATATATCAATAATACTACAACATTGGTACAGTCAGAGGCAATTATGGAGTATCTAATTTTTACAATCTAAACTTGTATTTCAATTATTTAATCATTCTTTCTCATATACTGCACCGCAGCTCTGGAATTCTCTTCCATACACTCTTTCGAAGTCGTTTGAATCACATCGGCCTTCCTAAGCTTTCCGATGAGCAGTTCCATAGGCAATTGATGATCTACCATATCCTTTCTTTCTTTCTTTTCCATCAAGTGTCGATAAGTTACGACCTTTTTTATCTTTGAACTGTTTTGATTTTGGAATTTGCACCTCATTTGACCTACTTTTAGATTGCTGGCTTGGATTTGTCCCAATAAAGCTCGTTGTCATTGATGGAAAAAGCACTCTAATTGTTGGACGTAACCTTTTCTTGGATTCCTTTTGTCTTTGGAATTTGATTTTGGAATTTGAACCATTTTTTAACCTTCCTTTTACTCAGCGACTTGAACAGTGCTCAATGCTTAATATTGCTCAATTAGCACTCTAATTGTAATGTCGTTGTAGAGTGAATTAGCATTTTTGAGACATCCATAAAATTATAAGTATACTACCTTTGCCATGGCCTCACATTCCGGAATCTTTTCGTCGACAGTCTTAGTGTAATCTTCTGCCTTCTGAAGCTTACCACTTCCGTCCATGAGATCGTCAGCCATTTTCGTCTAAGTTTAGTAATTCGAGAGAAACCGGTGAAAATACACACAAATAATGTAAACAATCAAATGTTCTTCCGGTAGAACTTGCTCAGTTCTTGTTAATTTGCTGTTCAGCGTGTTCTTTATCCTCATCCTAAAACTAGACAACAAAAACAACAACAACAACGAAAACAACACGATTTGGCTTACAATGTAAAATTATTTCTTTAAGCATCGAATATATATCCTGCTTGACAATTTTCCAAAGCTTGAATAATTTAATTGAGTTATAGGCCTATTTGTTAAATATGTAAATAAGTTAAATATGTTAATAAGTTCAATATGCTTCCTAAGTTAAATATGCTGGCGCTCATCAGCACCGGCAAATTTGTCTAATTATTGTTCTTTGTTAATTCCTAACACATCTAATCTATAACATCTAACGGTATGAGGTAACTATCAAGATCTGCCGAGATATCAGAGGCGGTGGAAGGTCCTTGAAAGTGAGCGGGCAATGGCAGGACGACTCATCCCATCACCTCTTCTTCCGAATCCTGTACCCCACCTCATATCATTCAATGTTTATCTTTCTGTCCCCTCCTCATCTTCTAATGGATGAAATTCTGCGTTCCGAAGGATGGTTCATGAATTTCTAATTCTATTAGCTAGTAAATAAATTAAAATTAGCTCAATTTAGCCCAACTGTCCCAAAGTATACCAGAAAATATAATAGTTGATGAAAATTGTTTAGTTTTTCCCCTTGCAGACTCAAAAAGTGGTAGGATAAGAGAAAGGTCTTGGCCACAGAGACTAAAAAGTGGGCGGGCAAATGTTCTCCCTGCCCAGTAGGCTCCGCCTCCAATGTGAGTTATTCAAGCATTTGAATATTGTCAGGATTATTGATGAATATGCATATATACATATACACTGTATATCAATAAATACAATATACATAACCAATGTATAATACTCATATGCATATCCAATGTATAAGACCCGTGATGTGTCCGGGTTGCTGAAGAATAGACCAATCGTGGACTGCAAGTGTTGTAATAGGTGACAAATCACTAAGATCCACACCAACGTCAGAAAAAGCATTCGGTTGACGAGTGCTTAGACTATAGAAATTGCTAAAAATTCTAACCTCGACCATAGTTAAACTGGGACTCACAGGATGATGATGATGATGATGAAAGAAACCTAAGTATAATTCAAGAGAAGCGCACAAAGAATCCGGAAACAATAATTTAATTAAATAAAGCTTATCACAATTTTATGCTTTGGCTTGTTTCACACACCTAATGCATTCCTCGTGGTACATACAACTTACATAACAGTCATACACATGCAGTTCAAAATCTTAGTATATCGACTACAAAATGTCCCGACAACAAAATGCAAAGGTTTTAGTTATACTGTGCAGATCTTTAGCCATAATTAATCAATTATACAATTATTTTATGCGCTTCGTACAACTAGTAGAAACTTTAGAAGTATAGCGTCTTTTATGCTTGCATTTATCATATTAAATTGTTTCCATGAAATCGACAATCTCATAGACGTTAACACTGAAATTAATTAAATGAATTGAAATTAATTACCCTTATTATAGGAATTTAATAGCTAATAGTACTTAATGCACTACACTGTAAATGTAAAAGTAATTAATACACTACCCTGTGATTGTCGTAATAGCGCACGGATAACGTCATGAAGTTTTAACCCTTTCAGCACTGCCATTATATTCTAAATGAGCTCTTAAATACTGCCATGTATTTTTTAATTAGCTTTTTAAAATATCCAGCTATTTCTATTTTGCGCGATTTAAGTTCTTGCCACAACATTTTTCACAAAATACTACAGTGAAATTTAAAAAAATCAATAGGGCATCAATTTTTAAAGTATACTTATGCTAATTTATTAGCATGACATTCTTTATATAATTTAAAATTATGTATCTAAAAATAGAACAAAGCACCATTTTATAGCAATATCAATTCGATAAAACTCAAAAAACACCAATTGACTCAGTTACAGTTTCGAAAATTCAAACATCGCATTTTATAATTATCAGTAATTGTATTTAGACAAAAATTATACTTTTCTTGGTTACATATAGCATATTACACAATTTATAATCAAAATAAACGTCTGAGCCGATTGTTTGGATAAGCAAATTAGTAAAAAGTAGCGCTCTCTTATTTACGCAAGCAGTACAATAGTAGCGCTTGTTTCGACTTATTCCGCCTTTTCGCAGACAATCATCAGCGTTGAGGATTTGGATGATTAGATGTGGATGCACAGGATTTTGGAGTCCACACTTGTGCCGAAACATCTCGGCGTCTCTGTGCTGGTTGTCGTCTTTTATGTCATCATAAATGACGACAATAACACGGGCACCTATTCTTGCGCACCCAGCTTCATAATTTCCACAATCAATCCACCAGCAAGGTACTCAAATGCGCTGTTCATAAAACTTGGAAGCGAAATGTCTGTTTCTATTATACATAAAGAGAGCATTGGGTACAGCTCACTGCTAAAAGTGAAGGCCTCTCTTCTTGAATCAGCTTTACGATTTGTGACAGCAAACATAAGAATGCATTAGCTAGTTCGTCTTGTCTACTTCGCATGGATGTATGGTTTTGTAAAGGCTGTAATAGAAGGAAGAATGCAAGGGGAAGGAGTTAGAAGACCGAAACATGGGATGCTGGATGATCTGATAACAAATTCATGCATACAGATGAAAAGGAAGGCTGAGGACAGAATTGGTTGAAAGAATTATGTCATGGACCTGCCGTTAGGCAATGCACTAGAAGAAGACTTCGCATACTCTTGGTGTATTCATGGAAAATCATCGGCTTCCTGAAATGTTGCCTTAGATCTCGTCCGACATTTAGTTCACTCTGCTGAAGTTTGGCTATATACTGGGATGTCAAAAAATAAATATAAATTGAAGCACAGAACCTCACTGACAAAACACTTTCTTTTCTAGTATATGGAGACATGAACCTAGATACCAGAATGAACTTCTAAACTATACATACATCCATCTCAGCTGCACAATGCAAAAACGTAGACTACTTCTCGAAGTAGGTTACAGGCGAACTTTGTAGAGAAGTGAGGATTTGTGATCCAAAACGTTCCAGTGTGGTATATTTGCTACGAAATATACTCTGCACAGGAATTAGAAAGGGTCTAATTACCTATGCAAGCGTACATAAAATGTGTATTTCATCAGACTATAATGTATAATGCATGATATTATAGTATGCCATCTTATTTTACTTCATGTTATTACACACCGCATAAATTTATCCTATGCAGCTTCAGAAATTAGAAATTACTACTGATAAAGAACTGAAGTAAGATCAATTTGAGTGAATTTTTTTATCATGACAAATAAATTGGTGAGATTTCTTCTTACACTCCTTTTATAATATATATTTTTCTTCATCCTATATTGGGTTTCTGTATTTAGAATCAAATATAGGAAAATAAAGGTGTTTATCAAATGAAGAAAAAGTTTTATAACTTGGGCTGTGAGAGACCGACAATCTATTGTTTGACATGAATAGAAAGCTTGAACTATACTGAAAGTGCTGGAACAAGTCAATGCTCAGATACTGCAATGTATGGGCTGCTATATTAATTTAATCAGATGTTGAACGTATATATACGTCCAGCAGTATAGCACTGTGACGTATATATACGTCCGGTAGTGCTGAAAGGGTTAAATGACATTTCCAGACGTGAATTGAACCCTCGTGGGTTCGAATCCCAGCCGCGCTGATCTGAGAGTAAAATCTCGAACATTCACTGAACTGGTTATACGGAAAATGCTCTAAACTGCCTAATGGTTTAAACATGTTGTATGAAAAGTGATAGATATCAACATAGTTGACCATTTCACTACAATGCGTGTTTACTTTTACACCAGTAGAACAACAATATTGAGAAATATAAAAACGAATCGGAAATTTAAAAGGGTATGACCCCTTCTCCTGACAATTTGCAATGGCTGTTAGTTAAGTATCCGAACATTAACACTTAATGCTGAACATTCAACATTGTCTATTTATTCTTGGACCATCATTCCGGATACCACTTTCTCAAATGATCTGCAACAACAACAACAATGTTGTATTAAAAGTGATAGTAACAAATAATAACAAGAGTCTCTGGGTGAAACATTAGAGAGATAGAGAAGGAGAGAGAGAGAGAGAAAGGTGAAAGAGAGACAGAAAGAGAGAGAGAGAGAGACAGAGACAGAGAGGAGAGAGACATAGAGATAGAGAGAGAGAGAGGAGAGAGAGGAAAAGACATAGGGATAGAAAGAGGAGAGAGACAAAGAGATAAAGTGAGAGGAAGGAGAGAGAGAGAGAGAGAGAGGGCAGAGCAAGAGAGGGAGAGAAGAGAGAGAGAGAGGGAGAGAAGAGAGAAACAGGAGGAGAGGAGAAACTTTGTAAAATACAAATAGGGCAAACGTTGATATTTTGACAAACTAGACGACACTAAATGTAATCATTTGTCAATATGAAAACAATGAGGAATTTTGCTAACTTTTATTAGTCAATAGGTACCATGTTTCAGATTGCCACAGACAGCTTATACTCTATTGTGACAGCCAATTATGCATTACATCTGGTAGACAATATTATAACTCAATATGAGCACAAGTTTGAAGATTAAATTAATTTTTCTAGTAGGTACTACTGTAATACTAAGCATATATATAACTTTCATTTCTACATTATTAGTACCTACAATTTTTAAGCTGTAGCTGATTAAATATATTTTAAGTAGAAATTCGTAAAGCTTAAGTATAATACTCAAATCCTATATTATTTTGAAGCTATAATTTTGTAGTATACTGCAAACAAATGCAGTAAAACGGTGTGTCACTCCCATGATATCCAGGGGCACTGACTAGTTGAAAAAATGCTAGTATTCAATACTGACCGTAGATTACAACATTTGAAGTTCATTTTAACATTGCGTACATTACATACATTGTTAGCCACTTCGAATGTTTCAAATAATGACTATGGCTTCAATACTAATAGTTAAAACGCCAATACCAACTTTGACGTGATATTTTCACACGGAACGTAGAATGGATTGCAGATCATATCTATATAGGCACTGTGTAGTTGACGGAACATCTACACAGATGAACAAAGATGTGAGACATTAAATTATTCATTTAATTGTTGCAAGCACAACACTGATTTATCAAATACAGCAATAATTTCATAACATTGACAACAAATGCATTTCATATTTCAATATTTTTAGCAATAAACTGTATCTTGTTATATTTTTATATTAAATATATTGTTATTGATAGGTAATTATATGCCACTTGATGGGCACTAACATATTCATTGTGCCACTCGATGGGCACTAACTTATTCATTGTTAAACCAGTTCGATGAATTCTTAAAAGCAAAACATAAACTTAAAATTGCTTTGATATTAGGCTCAAACAGTATACCAGTTTTATTGCTGAAAAGGTTACAATAATGTTAAACCCAACCATATGTTTAGACAATATTACAATAATATTTACTATATCATTATACTGAACACTATTACAAAATAATGGAAAAAACACAAAAGATTTACACATTAATATCCAAAGATTTTTAATTAGTAAAACTTTACTACTAAAAATGCTATAAGGATTTTAAAAGTTATCTAATTACTCTATATTTTAAACAGCAAGAAATATTTTATATGAATTTGATGCACTTACACCGCGTATTTCATTGTCTCTAAGAGATGTATTTGAGGATTCGACAATTATGACAAATTTAACCTTTGTATTCGTCACATATCCATATCTACCGTAGGAAGTGTTGGTCAAGGAAATTTTATTTCAACTTAAGTCACATATAACTTAACAACAATTAGAGTGCTACAGTCATCAATGACAACATAGAGCACAATTGAGACAAAATCAAGCCGGCGAGCATAAAGAAGGTCCAAAAACAGTGCAAATTCCAAAATCCAGATAATCAGTTCAAAGTAAGGGGAATTAAAGAAAAGGAGGTTTAGGGGTGTATGAAAAGGAGTGTTCATGAGCAGCGACCTTGCGCGGTTGCTGCTCATGAACACTGGATGGAAAAGAGAGATGGAAAAGATAGGTCTTCAACTGCCTATGGAACTGCTCATAGTAAAGCAAAGGCCAATGTGCTTCAAATGAAGATTTCCGAAGATTTGATGGAAGAGAATTCCAGATCTGCGGTGCAGCATGCTGGAAAGAACGATCAGATAGCTTAGAGCGCGAAGGTAAGCTAGGTCGCACAAGAGTAATTAAGTTAAAAACAAGTCTATACAAACAGTAGCAGTATTGAAGACACTTTGAAAATCTGTGGGACAACAAAATATTTATATAATTATTAAGCTCATTCTTTTACTATACCAAATTCACTATACTAGCAAATCACTCACTCTTAGCGTCTTCTGCTCACACAACAACTCTGCTCCTCATTGGTGAGGGGATATAGCGTAACAGTTAGAGTGTTCACCTCAGATACAAGTGGCCGGTTCAAAGCCAAGGTCAGTCAAGTAGTGATGGATATCCCCTTGGGCCCATGGAAGGTTAACCTTGTATCTGAGCTAGCAGACGATTGGCGCTATCAATAGCAAACTAACCATGGAAAGGGTTAATAATAACCTGCCTGGAACCTGTAAAGCGGTCTCAAAGACCGGACAACGGCCACGACACTTCTATAGAAATTGTCAGAGGTTATTACTTATTATTATTTCTTGTAATAATATTAACATAACATTTCATGCTCTCCTCAGTTCATCGATGTAGAGGTAGCCAGGGTTCAAGGCATTTGGTCTGCTCTATCCTTATCGGAGGCGCCTATTGGAATGGTGTCTAAGTCCACGAAGGCCTGGGACTCCAAAATCTCTGCCATTGCCCACTCGGAACTCCTCGAGAAGGCGTTAATCCCACAAAAAAAGGCCCGGCTGCTTGCTGTTTCTACTCTTCATAGTGGAGACTGGTTGACAGCCTTGCCTTTATCTTCCTGTGGCCTCCGCCTGGATGACGAGGCAGTGAGAGTAGCGGTTGGTCTTCGGCTGGGCTCTAGCTTTGTGAGCCACACAACTGTGTCTGTGGAGCATCGGTCAATGCTCTGGGCACTCACGGCCTTTCGTGCATGCGGAGCGCTGGCAGAATCAGCAGACACCAGTATCTGAATGATCTGATATGGTGTGCTCTAACTCGCGCAAATATTCCGGCCATAAAAGAGCCCCAGGGTTTGAGCCGCTCTGATGGGAAACGACCGGACGGTGTATCTCAGATCCCTTGGGCAGAAGGCAAGTGTATCAGCTGGGATGTCACTGTGACGGACACATTCTCAGCAAGCAATCTCAGTCTTTCATGCGCTGCTGCTGGCTCAGCTGCTGAAGCCGCTGCCAATAGGAAGACACTTAAATATGCCGCAGTCTCTAGCAGCTACATCTTCCTGCCGATTGCTTTTGAGACATTGGGCCCCATCAACTCTGCCGCGTCTGACTTCATTAACGAATTAGGCAGGAGAACCAGTGCCATTACAGGCGACCAACGAGAAAAAGCCTTTCTATGGCATCGCCTATCTGTTGCACTCCAGCGTTTTAATGCTGTATGCGTTCGTGGCACATTGGCGAATGCGGCCTCCCAGTGCGTAGAGGAACTATTTTAAATATTTTTTATCTTTCTTTTAATTAAATAAAGTCTTTTTTTATCTTATATTTTAGCCCAGGGCCTTATACAGCCCAGGGCATTTTAAACAAAACATATACATTATCTTCATTCTCAGACCACAGAAAAAGTTAGAAAATACCTCGCTAATTTCTACCTTAAAATCCTTCACCCTACGATCAGGTTAGAGTTTAATTAGCAGTACTGCCAACAATTTTCTACTGCAATATTCTGTGCAAAAGTTACAAACGATCTAATCAAGAAAAAGACTTTAACTATTTGTTTGCCTTTTTAAACTATTTCAGATTCATATCAAGGATACACTTTATAATCTTCAGTTGGATAAAGAAGTCCAAGATACAGCTCCCTCATGTCGCTGGTACTCTTTGAGACAGATGAAATCTTTTCTTCCACAACGTCGAGCGATGTGTGAACGGTGAAATAAAATTTAAGCTCATTCTCTGTTGCAATTGATTTCAGATAGAGAGGATAATTCTGCAACAATAAGTTTAAACAATGTCATCTATTAAATATGTTTTAGTAAATATGTCTTCGGTTTATATATAATGTGTATATTTTAAATTAATTATTTTTATCTCGCTATAATAATCAAATATGATATAAGTGTTACATTTAAAAAATCATTCACATGTTTAATTATTTTGCTTTAAATTTAAACAGTTCTAATATAATTGAACTTTTATTATACAGTGTGAATTTAATTACCAACCTTTAATCGAAGTAGCGATAGGAAATATGAATCAAAATGTCTATAACAATTTTTGTGGTAGCTCTCCAGTGTAATATTGTTTAGTTATCGCACTTGTCTTTCGTAGTCTACACTGCTTCGTTCTTTGCATGACACTTATTATATTTGTATAGATGTCTAATTGACGAATAAAGATCTTCATCATATAGTAGAATCATAAGCAAAGGTGACATTTATCATGTACAATACCACAAGTTTAAACCACTCGACAGTTTAGTCAACTGGCCAAGTTATCAATCCTGTGAATGTCTGCAATTAAATTCTCTTCGGGAATCTAATCTACAGTAGCGGGTCGTGCGTTCAGTATACTAAAATAATTAACTTACCTCACGTATGTTTGTGCGCGCATACGAATTCTAGCGTATCCTGCGCAAACTGTGAACCGAAAGATTTCAAAATGGAAAGATTTCAGAAAGAAATGCAAATTTATTAAAGACTAGCTAATGCAAATACATAATTTAGTAGGATAGATATTAACATTACAAGCCGTTCCAATAAGCAAGTACTAACAACAACAAGAACTAACCAAGTTAGTTCTTGTTAGTTAACAAGTACAAGAACTAACTATGCATTTATAAAGTATATAGTTTATGTTTAAACATTCAATCTTAAATTTTCACTATTTAAATAAAAATTAATATTTAATATTATATGAATATTCCTAATCCGGCAACTTCTATAAATGAAAGGCGCGATGTCATAAATGGATGAAAGCAAAACGTTAATAACGACAATTGTAACTAAGTACCACCTCTTTAGCGATAACAGCAATGCACACCGCCATGTTTGTTGTTTATTTACCAACATTTATGATGACAAAATGCGTAAAACTTAACATATCGTTACAAAATTATACTGGTTCAGGTAGTTGAGAAGACTTGAAACAAAGATATAGAATATAAAGAATAATTCCTTATTTTATGGCTTATAACACCAGTCTAATCGGTCTTTGATACCTTAGAGACTTCATCGTGTAAAAAGTGTAAAATAAAAATATATTATATTTTTATATTTGAGATTCCGTGCACGTGTAACTTACTAACAGTAGCATGTTTAGAATATCTTAATAGCGTAAGGGTAACGTCATGATTTTTTAAATGACAGATCCTGAGGTAAATTGAACCCCCGTGGGTTCGAATCCCCGTCGTGCTGATCTGAGACTAAAATCTCGACATTCACTGGACGGCTACACGGAAAATGGAATAAATTGCCTAAATGATCATACACGGGGTATTAAAAGTGATAGATATCAACATAGTGGATCATTTCACTATAATGCGTGTTTTACTTTTTTAACAGGCCCAATGCACTATCAGTTTTTACTTTAAAAATATGAAGTGAGTTCCGTGAGACTGTTTATGCCATAGAATGAAAATCGTAAGGCGATAAAACTGAACCTAAGTGGGCATTTCTTTAGGCCAACTTCGATGGTGAGTTTGATAACATAGTTAGCCACAAACTGTTTAATTTACTTGATTATATCGACCTCTAAGTTTGTCTCTTGTCTGGTTTATGTATTAAGAATTTTGTACCGTTTTGGACTTTATTATTTTCTGTTCATCGGCTTATATTTGGTTTAAAAGTGCTCGACGTTGTCTTTGAGAACAGTAATACTTCATTAACTGCTGTTGTTGCTGAATTGAAGAGAGATTTCTGCTCAGATCGACCCGATGACTAAAACCATCACGACACAAAAACAACAACAACAACAGAATTAGAATGCTGTTGTCATTCATGACAACATTGAGCACTATGGTACAAAATCCAATCCGATGAGCAGAGTGTGGGGTCCAAAACGGACTGTACGTGACACGCGCCTGTGTTAGCGCTGAAATCCTGAACAAATGGAATTGAACTGTCAGAGATATGGCTTTAAGTATGGCATTTAGCAAAAACCCTTATTTACTTAAAGGTAATAATTCTTACAGTATTTTGTCTTACTGCATAGCCTATAAGTCCAAATAACGTAGTCCACATATATATATATATATATATATATATATAGTATATATATATATATATATATATTATATATATATATATAATATATAATATATTATATATATATATATAATATATATATGTATATATATTATATGTATATATATATATATACTGTATATATATATATATATATATATATATATATATATATATATATATTCTTTCTCGATTCTATGAATTTTCTCACCGATTACATGAAATTTGAAACGAAAACATGAAATTTTGCGCAGTGTAGGAAAATATTTACAAATTTGTGGCCTATCTTGAAAGCACCTTTTTTAAAATATTAGATATATTTAGATAATTATTTATTGAGAGTCGTATTCTACATTAGTAGAAAGTCGCCTTAGGATTGACAGGTTAGATTTCATATCGAAGTTCCGTTAAAAATAGACAATTTTTTCTTGATGTGTGCAATTTTTCAAACGGGAACATTCGAATTCCACTATAATGTGTGTTTAATTATAAATTTGAGTTAATTATAGCTTAATTAAATTTAATCAGTATAATTTGACTCAATATATATATATATATATATATATATAAATTATATATATATATATATATATATATATATATATATATATATATATATATATATATATATATAGAGAGAGAGAGAGAGAGAGAGAGAGAGAGAGAAAGTGAGAGGAGCTTCAGATAATAGTTCCAAAATACCAGTGTGTTGGATTATAATTAGTCACATGATTAAAGCACAAAATGAGCCATAGCTGTATGCGATAGCTGAGAAACTTGAAACAGGAAGTGGAGGTGCATGCGGCCGAAATTCAAGTTATCGGTTCCTGTGATAACAAGGTAGTTTGCGATAATAAAAATAAATTATGATAATAATAATATACATGTATGTTAAACTGTGATAATAGGTCAAGATAGGTTGAAATTAAAGTACTATTCTCTTACATTGTATACATACCAGTTCAATTTATGCTTTAACAGACGGCAAAGTACGATAACGACATAAGCTTATAATACAAAGTCCTCAAGAGAAAGCGATATTAAAACAGTGCAAGTTCAAATCGAGGTAATACCGTAGTAGAGTCAAATATTAACCTAGCCATAGCTGAAAGAGGAGAGTTTTTAACTAGTCCAGGAAAGTGCTAATACATTTAGTATTAGCTAGACTAAACGTAGGCCTAAATTGTAGGCCTTCCAATGGCAGATCCATTGCCGTTTACAGTTAGGAGATTTTTTACTTGAGGAACGTAGACTACGATTCACAAATATAAGATAGTTTTTGCCCCTGCACACAGATGTATAAAAAATTATACTTACTTTAATAATTTAATAATTTAAACTTAATTAAGTCTTCTAATACTGGCCTAATAAAGACAGATTCAGCGAACAAACTCTCATTTATAGTCTTCTATTAAGCCTATTATTTAGTCTAAGTGAACTCTCCGCTCATACACAAATTTTAAATTAAATTTCAGTCATACTTCGAATACTGTCTTGAGCTTTAGAAATTATTATGAAGTTTGGTGACTTTAATTTGTCCAAATCGATATTTTGTTGATTTAGTATATTTTGCATGTTTTGCATAGTGAACAAGTAGAGACTCATTCAGCAGTTCTAACTCCTTCCTTCAGTTCCACCTCGCATACAGCCATCATCACTTTAGAGGACATCTCAGGATTTGAGGTCAGTTCAAGGTCATCTAGCGCTTCAAGATCACACGGAGCTCCGTCCCACTTCAGAAACTTGGATTCGTCCAGTCGTTCAGAGCAAGTCATGAATAGACAGATCTCCGTTCTGTGATCACTGCTAAATAAAAACAAAGTGAGTCTTATTTATTTTAATTTTAGTTTTTTAGTTTCCTAATCCGTGTGGGAATTTCTTTATCGGCATGGGAAATTCCTTATCCGAACGGGAAATTTCAAAAGCGTCACAGGAAATAAAACAAGTAAACTACCTTAACTTAAGAATTTTAACAAAATATAGGGGCCTACTGTACATAAACGGTTGAAAATATTCCCGATCAAAACTTTGAAAGTGGATTTCACTAGCCTAAAGAATGTTAACTGACTCTTAACCTAACCGTTGTGAAGGTAGCTCGAGTGTGTCAGCCGTCTTGAAGAAAATCTACTAGACGGGGGAAAATTAACTTACTAATGTAACTTAATCTTTGTGACGGTAGTTCGAGTGTCCAGTTGTTTTGAAGAGAAGCTTTTTACTGCTGAACCTTGACGTTAAACGCACACCACACTCTAAGCCAATTTTTCTAAGAAAGGCTACGTTAAGAGCCTATGCAACTTATAGTAAAAGTAAAAACCAGATTTATGCAGACATCTAAGCAGTTCGAAAAACAACTACAATTATATTATATTTGAGATGGGAGTCGAACCGAACACGAACCGAACCAAACCCTAAAATCTAGAATATTGACCGAACCGAACTCGAACCCAGACTTTGACCGAACCCGAACCGAACCCGAACCCAGACTTCGTCCAAAAAGAACTGAACCAAACTCTTGAAGCTCCTTTCTTCTTCACCAGCCTGACATTATGTAAAGATAGTAAGAACAATACAAATATATATTAGTTTTTGCATTTACATGTCTTACAGTATCGAACAGCATATATTCAGGTAAATCTGGTTCCGACACAAATTTTTAAATGGTAGCGGTACAAAGGAATGGTAGCGGGAAGCGAGACGGGCCTACAGAAGATAATGCATAGTCTGAAGGATACGGCATTGAAATATGGAATGAAGATTAACATCAAAGAGACGAAAGTGACGAGAGTATTCCATAAAAATTTGAAAATGTATGACTCAATCTAGGTGGATTTGTTCTTGTTAAATTAAAATTATGAATTTTTTTCTAATTTTAGTGTGCTACCTTAATATTTTTGCAGCCAGATTTATAAATAATTATATTTGACATTCTATATGTGTTAAGGCAATCTGGAGTAAATAATTTTGCACCATAGCAATGCATTAATTTCGTAACAATTTTCGTAACTTCATAATTGATCTGAGAGTTTCAAATTTGAAACTCTAAGGCAAATTATGAAGCTTATTACTGGTCAGTTGATAGCAAACGGTGTATATTATGATCATTTTTCTATGGAAGTACACTTGTTTACTAAATCATCTTTATTTGACATTTTTATGTTACTAAATTTCACTTTGTATCTGAACTATTGGATCAATTTTAGATAAGACATCTCCACTTAATTATAATCGTATCTAATATAGAGGCCTATAGTGACAATAAAAATGTAAAAATTGATGAAGCATTCTATTTGCTCGTTATAATCAAGGAAAATATTTTAGATTACAATAATAAAGCTAAATATCTATATTATGAACATTTGTTGGTCAACTAACAATATTTTAAGAAATATAAAGGCATAAATACCACTTCTCTCCTATTTTCATTGTCATATTTTTACCCAGGTAAAAAAATGTGGCAGCTATTATGACTTAATTAGTTTTAAGCATATTTACCATAAACCATTTTAAACATGTTTGTCATAACCATGATTATTATAATTAAAGTTAAACAATTGCAACATTATCCAAACCAAACCATTTCGAACTCGAATCGAACTCTTACGAGTTGGAATGCAAGACGAACCCGAACCGAACCCGAACCCTTGTTAGAACCGAACCCGAACAGAACCGAACTTTCATTTTCAGCGAACCGAACCGAACCGAACTCTCAAATTGTGAACTGCTAACCGAACCCGAACCGAACCGAACTTTCATTTTCAACGAACCGAACCGAACCCGAACTCTGGAAATTCATAAAATTCCCATCTCTATATTATATTGTATTTATTTAATTATATTACTAATAAACAATATGGGTATTAATTAAGCAGCATAACTATATATTGCTCCATTCTCAACGTTTATTCGCATCATAGCCTCCATTATGCCTCCAAAAAACTGAATTCCTTTTTCTTGATGTCCCTGACATCATCCATGGATGACGAAACGCAAGTTAAACCGTTATTATTATTATTATTATTATTAATACTATTATTATTATTATTATTATTATTATTATTATTATTATTAATATTATTATTATTATTTTTATTTTTATTTAAATTTATTATATTTACCCCGGTGTAAAGAACCTGGCGTTTGATAAAAACGATTCAAGCAATATTATTATTATTATTATTAAGTAAAGAATCAGTATCACAGTTAAACCGTCGAGTGAGCAACAACAACACGACACTACTTACTAACCCATCAGGTTTTCCAGGCACGAAGGCACCAGTCCCGGATATCTCGTTAACTGGAAGTCCTTGAGAGTCGATCCACTTCCACTGATCCACCTGACAACCACCTGAGAAATCAATAGAGGATCGATGAGCTCCTATCCAGAATCCAAGGACACTCTGCTGTCGATCACCCACGTCGTTATCGTGTTGTTGCTGTTGGCCTGTAATGCTAGACTTGGTGCTGATATCCACGAAGTTTTCTACTTGATCGTTGCTAACGAAATCGTCGTGATCTTTAGCGCGGTTGTGATTGGCTGGAGCTGATCTTAATAAATCATCAGCTGCAGAGAAATCTATTTCATCCGCAAGCTCAGACTTTCGTGATTGCGTAACGACGTCATCAGAAGCATACCGATAGTTTAACGATGAACGGGTTACCTTGACTCTTTCAACAGAAGAAAAGTTATGAGGCTTTTCAAGATATTTGTTAGAATTTCGGTGAGTGGAAGCCTGCTCTCTGACGGTAGCCTTGTGGTTGAGTGAAGAGAAGCCTGATGAGCTGTAGTGGGTTGTGGTGGTGACTGATCTTTGAAGAACTCCAGAAGGCGATGTGGATGAATGTGGAAGCCTGGAATCGCTTCCCGGTGGACCACATGTCACTGAATGTCAATAAGTAAAGCAATACAGGTGACACAGTGATAAACATTTATGTAAATTTAAACTAGTACTAAAAAGCTAAAAGCCAATGTTTCCTCGCTCGAAAGCGATGTCAGTGACGGGCTAGCCCATGCTTTGAATCCCGCACACACTGATTCGCGGTCGAGTATCTTACCGACATCGCCTATCATCATCGTCATCAGCATCATCTTCGCTCATCGCCCATCACCCATCCTACCGGCATTTGCTACAGCCAATATTAAATAACTCTAACGATAAACAAAATTTAAAATGATAAAATATCTAATTAAATCAAATCAACATCAGTAATGAGTCCATTGGCGCTGCAATTTAAATATTATAATCGAACGAGGCAATGATATTTAATTACAATATCATATTCGCTGTAACTGTGCCAACTGTTTGAAACAACCTACCTGCTAGTTTTAGACAGTCAGATCTATCTCTTCTGAGCTTTCGGAAGGAGCTTAAAGCAGTCTTGTTCAATTGTGGATATAATTATCTACATTATTTAGCTCTAGAGTGGCTTATTGCACAGAGTGGCTCTCATATAAATTCACTCAGTAATGTCATTATATAACGATTCAAATATTTAGTGTTAACATTGTTGAATAGCATTTAGAATCAAATCAAATCAAATCAAACTATTTTATTTCAGACACTTACGCAGGTTCAAATAACAGAACAACAGAAACTAAATTGATTGTGGATGAAACTAATGATCATTGATGAATGATTATTTCATCACAATATGTGTGACTGCGTGATTACTCTATAAATTTATATTAAAAAAAAATAAATTATTATCCTATAATTTAAGTCCCTGACAACATCCTTGTACGAGAAAACAGACGTTAAAACTTTATTATTCATTAATTATTATTATTATTTTTATATATTTATTATTATTATTATTATTATTATTATTATTATTATTATTATTATTATTATTTTATAAATGCCCTGGGCTGTAAAGGGCCCTGGACTAAAAAATAAGATAAAAGAGACTTTATTTGATTAAAAGTTTTTTAAAAGCGATTAAAATAATTCCTCTGCACTCTGGGAAGCCGCTTTAGCCAAAGTGCCACTGAAGCAGACTGCATTGAATCGCTGGAGAGCAATAGACAGTCGCTGCCACAGAAAAGATTTTTCGCGCTTATCACCAGTAATGGCGCTGGTCCTCCTGCCTATTTCGTCAATAAAATCTATTATTATTATTATTATTATTATTATTATTATTATTATTATTATCATAGTCAGACCACATGGTGGCATTTTAACTTTGTCCGCTGAAAGTGCTGAAAGTTAAACGTTGCTGATTGCCGCAGGGGGTGACATTGTCCTGACAGCTTATTACTATTGTTATTATTATTATTAGTATTATTAATAATATTATTATTATTATTTGTTCTTCATCTGCTGGAATCTGTCACACGTTTGTGTCAGATTCTGGAATCTGTCACAAGCTTCAGTGCACTCCTCCCCGAAGGTTCGTGTGTGAGGGAAGGACCCCTCTACAGGGAACTCTAGGCCAGATCCGACCAGGAAGTAGCTGGGATGGCAGGAGGATGACTGATCGGTGTAGGACGCGGAGGATGACATTATTATTTATAATTAATATGATTAATATATAATAATTAATCGTTGGTATGAGTATTATAATTATTTAAATAAATAATTATCCTTTTATCCTTGATGCACTGCTCGCATCAGATAAATTCTAACCTTGATCTTGGATAACACTTCCCAGAAGTTCCTCCAGAAAGATCTGTTCTCGTAGTGAGTTGATATGCACCACATGACCCCCGAGCTGTCCGCAGATGACCTGAGCGGCCTTGAACCCGTGACCTAGAGCTCCCCCTAACCTGATAACGGCGTAGTCAGAACCGTTAGCACTTCCGCTTAGATATCTGGCCCATACAACTGTATATAACAAACAGAGTAGAATAAATTACTATGCATATAATTTGAATGTTAAATTCCGTCACTGATTACACTGTTTATTGTCATCATCAACAAAATCATAGTCATCATCGTAGTCGTCATCATCTTCATTATCAAAATTAGTGTTATTAATTATAATTCTATAGCGTAGTAGTTAAGTAGTTAAGTAGCGTAGTAGTTAAGTATTTAAATGCTGACAGCCTGATACAAATAAAACTGATAGACCTTAACAAATTTAAGATATGAAGTTTAAATGACAGATTCTGAGGTGAATTTAACTCTCGTGGTTTCGATTCACAGCCGCGTTGATCTGAGCGTAACACCTCGTATATTCAGTTATTCACAGGATTGATTATTTGATAAATGGAATAAATTTCCTAGCGATTTTAACAAACGGTATTGAAATTTATAGAATATTTACGCTCGAAAATTCTCAGCTCTCCCTAAACGCGTTAATTATAATATAGCCTATAGGTTTAAACCAGGATAACATAGAAGTTCTCTCCATGATTAGATCGTATAGATGCCGTAGATTGAAAGTGACCGGTGGACGGGAATTCAACCAACAAACTAACTCATAACTTGACCTTCAAGACGCCACAAGTTTGGACGATATACGTGAATTATTTACTAGGTCTCTACTTTTCTAGCCTACTTTTAATAAAAAGCCGGGGATTCAAAAGCATGCGGAGATTTCAGCGGTACTGTGCTATTTAAATGAAAATACATCAATAAAACTCTTTATAGCAGTAATTAGTTATATCAGCATAGTTCAGTGATATGTACACGTCATTTGTATTAAACAGCATGGATGCGGATCAAAAAGGGGCATAATTCGACGTGTACAGTACGTATTGTTATGAAACTTTTAAAAAAATACGAAGAATTGGGCCAGTAATGATCTCGGGAATTTACATTGACCAACAGATTGACAGAATGGGGATATGATGATATGATGTAGGACAGAGAGGATTTGAGACAGTCTATTCGTATTCCGACCTTAGTTAAACTGTGATTCCAGTGAAGATGATGATGAGGATGATGTTAAGCACTTATTTCCTTATTTATTTTTATTTCTGCTATCGCTCAGCGAGCTGAAGGAGCCAGAGCTCTGAGAGGACGGAGGAGCAGCTGTCAGAGATAAAGAGAGATAGATAGAGAGAGAGAGAGAGAGAGAGAGAGAGAGAGAGAGATAGATAGATAGATAGAGCTGCATGTATAAAAGATGAGAGTAATTTTCTCGCTATGATTTCCTCGGCGTCCAGCGTTCATCACACATGACGCCGTCACAGCCCTCGAGATCTGTCTCTGAATAATGACCGGCTAGAGGCAGTCGCTGAGAAACAATAGGTGATATACTGCATGCATATATATATACATATATATATATATATATATATATATATATATAAATTATATATACATATGAGTGAGACATATAAATATATATATATATATATATATATATATATACATACATGTATATATATATATATATATATATATATAAAATAAAGATAAGTTACAAAAAGATAGCTGAGATGCAAAGATATTAAGCGGTAAGGCTGTAATTGAGAGACAGATAAAGTGAGTGATAAAGATGCAGGAAGATAAAAGAGAAGCTACAGATAATTGAGCTTAAGATAGCTCTGAACGCTTTGTACGTTACCGAATTATGATCGCTAAGATAAATGATTAAATGGTTGCTCAATAAATATAATGATAATTGTCTAAATTCAATGATAAATTATAAGTTTTCGGTCAACATCAAAATCACAAAATTTGAACCCAAGTCTTACTATATTCTGAGTCTCACGATCCACCAATATGCCAAGCACCGTTTCAAATGCAACGTAATTTCTAACCTGGATCATCGAATCCGTGTTTTGTCTTGGAGGCTGTAGATGTCGGACTCGGCTGTGATTGGGACTCCCTCGACCCTGTTGGAATCTGGTCCTTTGATTCTGTCCTTGTCCTCCACTGATCTTCAACGCTCGACAAAATCTGACTTTTGGCCTCTGAATGAACTCCTATATCCTGTGATCCTGTGAAATTCAAGAGAAACAATATATTAAAATATAGTAAAAAATATAAATTTATTAAAATAAATATTTCTTTTAATATTTTAAAATATAAAAAATATTAAAATAAATGCAGCCTCTGTTTATTTTATTTGTTTTTTAAATCTAATTTTTAATACCATTATTTTGTGCAAAGTTTCCTATTACAAACACTCACGCATAACGCAATGTACATTGTGCGCTGTTACTCATCACTGCCGAAACCAGACAGAGAAGAAGAATTTAATTTGATGAGAGGTGAACTTTATCAGTGATGTGAATTTTATCAGTGATGTGAATGTTATCAGTGATATGAATGTTATCAGTGATGTGAATGTTATCAGTGATGTGAATGTTATCAGTGATGTGAATGTTATCAGTGATGTGAATGTTATCAGTGATGTGAATGTTATCAGTGATGTGAATGTTATCAGTGATGTGAATGTTATCAGTGATGTGAATGTTATCATGTGATGTGAATGTTATCAGTGATGTGAATGTTATCAGTGATGTGAATGTTATCAGTGATGTGAATGTTATCAGTGATGTGAATGTTATCAGTGATGTGAATGTTATCAGTGATGTGAATGTTATCAGTGATGTGAATGTTATCAGTGATGTGAATGTTATCAGTGATGTGAATGTTATCAGTGATGTGAATGTTATCAGTGATGTGAATGTTATCAGTGATGTGAATGTTATCAGTGATGTGAATGTTATCAGTGATGTGAATGTTATCAGTGATGTGAATGTTATCAGTGATGTGAATGTTATCAGTGATGTGAATGTTATCAGTGATGTGAATGTTATCAGTGATGTGAATGTTATCAGTGATGTGAATGTTATCAGTGATGTGAATGTTATCAGTGATGTGAATGTTATCAGTGATGTGAATGTTATCAGTGATGTGAATGTTATCAGTGATGTGAATGTTATCAGTGATGTGAATGTTATCAGTGATGTGAATGTTATCAGTGATGTGAATGTTATCAGTGATGTGAATGTTATCAGTGATGTGAATGTTATCAGTGATGTGAATGTTATCAGTGATGTGAATGTTATCAGTGATGTGAATGTTATCAGTGATGTGAATGTTACCAGTGATGTGAATTTTATCAGTGATGTGAATGTTATCAGTGATGTGAATATTATCAGTGATGTGAATGTTATCAGTGATGTGAATGTTATCAGTGATGTGAATTTTATCAGTGATGTGAATTTTATCAGTGATGTGAATGGTATCAGTGATGTGATTGTTATCAGTGATGTGATTGTTATCAGTGACGTGAAAGCTATCAGTGACGTGAATGTTATCAGTGACGTGAATGTTATCAGTGATGTGAATGTTATCAGTGATGTGAATGTTATCAGTGATGTGTATGTTATCAGTGATGTGAATGTTATCAGTAATGTGAATATCCATGATAGTGCGCCATAGATTCAGTATCGAATGATAATTGCAATTGCGAATTATTCTGAACTGGAAGAAAGAAAGAAACAACAAAATAAAAATAAAAAATCTACTTCTGTGAGAGTATAGCAAGAAAAAATAAGTTCGTTCGTTCTATCATGTATTCGGCAGTTATTATAAGAAATCAAAGATAAATGAGAAAATCCACTAATGTCAAACGCGCTCCAATATCAATGTACAACTTTGTATCGTTAAGTTAGAATTTCTATTGAGATCTAACATAATACTAAATCATGTTTTCTAATAGGAAATCATGATCTGGTATAAGAAAACACGTTCTACTGAAAATATTTGATTACGGAAAGAATCTGGCGACTAACCGGAAGTGCTTGATGGATTGCTGGACGCTCGATCCATGTAAAGAATAACAACAGTCAGTGCTACAGCTGTGCACATAAGCACTATCAGATGAGTTATAAAAGCGATGAAAACCGCTTTCTGAGAAACCCCGAACCATTGTCCGTGAATTCTACATCCACCACTATCATCCCTTGCGTATTTCTTTACGGAACTCTTTCCAGCAACAGAAGTAAAACTGGAGTATAGCCCACTCTGACTTATTTCTAAGTCTGTCATGGGCGTGGCTTGATTTGAGCATAGTGCGCATGCGTGAGCGCCATCTTGGAGCACGTGACACGAGAGAACGATCGTTGATTGGCTACAAGGAGATGCGACGTCATCTGCATTTGAAGGTAAGTTTTTATGAATCAGTTTCAACGTTTGAGGTCTAATCTGAGATAATGCGTGAGAGTTCAAGCAATTAGAAATTGGGATTCCGGAAGAATTCAGGTTGACTGAGTTTGTCAAGCAACAATCCTGAGGATTAGCGAGTACCGATGGCGAGAGATTTGTATTAGATTGTTTTACTCGGTCAATTCCAGTCAATGTGTTTGTAGCCGGATTTGATAATTTCAGAGATTCAGAATTTTGTTGTTTTGACGAAACCTTTTCCATCCCTTCATTTTGGCACAAAGAGTGACAAGCGATATTGCTGATATTTCCAGATTCTAACACAGCCGAGGGAACAACTTGTCTCGACTCATCGCTACCCGGAGTTAAAACAAGATTCAGATGACAGGTATATGTCTGCTTCAGCTTGCAAGGATTGGTAGAAGATAATATCAATCCCGAATCCCATGGTCGACGTCCAAGAATAGTATCCAAGGTGTTGGACTCCAGGTCATGGTGTCCTGGTTTGTTTCCCGGAAGTCTTCCATGGACATCTGGAGGTCTGCAGGATTGTCTGCCTGATATCGTGTGTATATGTGGAATAAAACTGGATTCCACTATTCGCTTTTCTTTCTGATAGGCGGTCATGGTGAAATATTTACATCAATAATTAGTCTCTTTTTGTTTTCTAGATAGAGATTTGTCTCTAATATGAATATTATATTTCATATTAAGCATCAGTCATTATTATATCATCTTCGCCACTGGCTCCAGCCAGTCATCCGCGATCAAGTAAGATAGTGCGAAGCCACTGGCTACGCACCTACTGATCCGCGATCGAGTATCTTACCGACTTCGCCACTGGCTGGAGTCAGTGGCGAAGTCGGTAAGATACTCGATCGCGGATCAGTAGGTGCGGGGTTCAAATCCTGGGCTCGCCCGTCACTGACATCGCTTTAGAGTGAAGTAACTGGCGTTAACCATAGCTTATATATATATATATATCTATATATATATAGTATATATATATATATATATATATATATATATATATATATATATATATATATATATATATATATACACACACACACACACAGTCGCATACACACACCCAGAATATATAGGGTTCCCCCACTTTAACCATTTAGCGTTCCCCACCTTTAACCGTTCCCCCACATATTTATGACACACACAAAACACACACGCACACACACACACACACACACACACACACATATATATATATATATATATATATATATATATGTGTGTGTGTGTGTGTGTGTGTGTGTGTGTGTGTGTGTAGGTGTGTGTGTGTTCAGCATATATACAGTATATTATTATATACATAATTATTTTACACTTCAGATTATGCCTTCTGCAATTAGTATGGGAGATTCAAATTACAGTGACATGTGGTGCAGCGACGTCTCTGTCATAATACTTTATATGGAAAGGGACGTTAAATCTTCATTATATATATATATATATATATATATATCATATTTACATTTCTGTGTTTGCATTAGTTTTCCTACTGAAATTATGCAAGATATCTATAGTGGATTGCAATTAGATCTAACAGTATATAACATTCTTTTTAATGTGCCTAAAACTGGGAAAAAGAAATTAGCTAGGCATTTAAAACTATATATTTCTCGAATATCGCATTAAAATTTATTAGAAATTATAATTAATTTTAACTTTTTTAAACATCAACGCATTCCTAATTAATTAAAATTAATCAGATGTTATTACATAAGTTCACCATTTATAGTCTAAATAGCGATTAGGTTGATAACTATTAGTAAAACCCAGTTAAATTAGACAGAGTTAACACCCTCATATGCATATTGCAAGTATAATAAGTAACCTTAAATACAGTTGCCCAATAAGTCTTTGTCATTCATGAAATCGCATTTGCATTCAATGCAGCTATTTACAAAAACAAACTTCTTGAACAAAACCACACGTAATTCCGCCTTGATGTTAAACTCGCAGTATTCTATATGGTGCAAATCAAAGTTATGATCGAGTAAAAGCTGCCTTTCTTAGCCGAGCCCTTAACACGATTTACTTCCAGTGACAACGACGACGCTCGGTGAAAGAAATAAAGTTTAATAAACGACCAACTTCCGACAAGAATACCAAAATACTACGCTAGAATTCGTATAACTAAACATCACTGACAAGTATATTCTTTTCCACTAGAATTTTCTTTTCATGGTTAACATTACCTTCTAATAAAATAATGAAATCACAAAATGAATCACAAAAGATAATATAAAAACGAAATTAATTTAGTTAATGTTGATAATTATATAGACTTACCTGATGTATTAGATAGTTTTCTTAAACACTTGCTATGCATTAAATTGTTCCAAATAGAAAACCTTTTAAATGCATTGGAATGCTTGAACAAAAAATTAGTTCTCTCCCTCTCTCTCTCTTTCTCTCTCCTACTCTCTTTCCTACTCTATCTCTCACACTCTCTCTCCCACTCTCTCTCTCTCTCTCTCTCTCTCTTGCTTACTCTCTCTCTCACTCTTGCTCACTCTCTCTCTCTCTCTCTCTTTCTCTCGCTCTACCTCTCTCACTCTCCATCCCTCTCTCTCTCTCTCTCTCTCTCTCTCTCTCTCTCTAGTGTTATGTCAAATACGAGGTCAAGGCACGTAATTCTACTCAGAACCTGCATAATTCTCCTCATTAAAGAGCACATCCCTGATCAACAAGTTGTTTCAATAAAGAAAGCCTCGACTCACTACCCGGATTTATCCACTTGTGTTGTATGAGGCAACATACCCAGAACTGAGGTAGACATTTGTGAATGGCTTTGGTAAATTACGTGCGTTTGATTTGTAAGAGGCATCATAACACTACGCTCACTTTCCTACCCCTGTTGCTTAGCAGAGTTCTATTTACAGACTGGGGTAAAAAATAATCCACTAGCGATATCTCAATAATTTAGATAAAACTCAAAATATGTGAACAAATTTTCGGAGCTTCTAGATGAGGAATTTCTGCGAAGTCCTGCAAATGTTGCGAAAAATATTCAATATTAAAAAAATTACAACGTTTCTACAAAAAATTGAAAACTCCTTTCTAAAAGAGAGAAAAACTGCCCTTTGCTTTCTGACAATCTCAATTCTGAGCTTATATTTTCAATCCCTCCTCACTTGAATCTACGGTCAAAGCTGAAACCAAGTTATCCTCACTACTTTCTCTTTACAGCTTGCCAATGACAGGCGAGCATTGGCTGTGAACCTAGGACCTACTGATCCTCAGTCGGGTAACTTAGAGATATACCATCGATTTAAACCAACCATTTGTTTTCTTTCGTTTTGCTCAGGATACTCATATAGTGTCCTACTGGTCTGTTAATTATATTCTCCGAAACTATGCTAATTCGAGAATTTCGCAGTTTCGAAAAGTTAATGTTAACGTCAGTTTCCTCACTTGAAAACGATGACAGTGACGGGTGAGCTCAGGATTTGAACCCGCATATACTGATCCACAATCGAATATCTCACCGACGACGCCACTGGCTCCAACCAGTTTCATTTCACTCTAAGTTAGGCTATTTCAGCTATCTGATAGGCCTATAAATGTATACATATACATGTATGTACCGCAACCCTCTGCGTAGATGTACTTTATCCTACATGTAATTGATAAATCTATGATATAAACAGCAAACAAAAACGGGCGGATAATATAATTATTCTGATTTAATATACACATCCGACAGGAACTACTAAGGTACGTTTACAGTCCTAAGAGTCCTAAGTAACAGTGACTTGAGAAAAGTCTGCTTGCCGACCGCTCTTCTAATCGATACTGCGCTAATGCGACGCCTGAGTTGTGCTGAGATTGGAATAGGAAAGCAATGCTTTCCGACATCACTCTGTTCCGCTATACCTTCGTCCCAGTACTGCTAATTCACCTGTTTATGAGAGGCTGGGGAGGCCTAGGGGTTTGTTTAAATATTTTATAATACAGAGTCTCTAGCAGAGTCTCTGAATGTTAAGCTAGAGAGAGGTAGACCACAATTGACTTGTGATGCAGTAATTAAGAAGGACATGAAAAATAGGGGATTGACTGATGATTTGGTGTGGGACAGGGAGGACTGAAGAAAGTCTATTCGTATCCCGACCTTGGTTGAACTGGGATTTAAGGAAAGATGATGATGATGATGATGATGATGATTATGATGATGATGATGGCAGAGTCTCTAGCTACCAATATTAAATTGTAAACTTAATGACAGCATTTCTATTTTCAAACCAATGGAAATCTAGCCGTCTTGTCTTTCACACAAATTTAAAAACAAAGATGTACCGTACTAGATGACTAGATGTAAGATCCTTCCCCTCTAAATTTTATTACCTGCGGACCTACGTCTTTCAATCCTGCTTTCTAAAATCTTTGTATTCATCTCATAGTTCTACTGTTAATTTCGTTCACTGGAGCTAGTGGGGGGATCAGTAAGGGGGGCAGGTAACCTACTACCCTCTGAAATTACTAGAAAATTTTACTAGAAGTTATGATAGGTAGTACAACACTCTGATAAACAAAAGATCCATTGTTCAAAACCCTGCCGAGCTGACGATACACTGATGAGCCGAAACAGACGTTAATCTTACCTTTTAGAAATGTCGGATTTGTGTTGTTTCAATAGTGAGTTGCCTGTAGTATTGTAATAAAAAGCAAGGTCAAGCTAAAAGCGATTTACAATTATACATTCACATAAATATTAATTTTATGCTTTTTAAAACTCCCCCCCCTCCCGTGAAAACTCGTCTGGGTTCTTTCGCCAATTCCACAAGAATAGCTTTCTATTATATAATGTATGAGAGTGTTAAATAAGGGATGATACCGAGCAAGCAGGTGGAAGCGACCTTCCATCATGAGGAGACGTCCAGTATAAAGGATAGTAGTGCATTGTGTGGAAGCTCTTCATTGAGATGATGGAGTCAAGACTTTGCCGGCTGTTACCATTAGTATGGGTTAACATTTATTTCATTTACTTACAGATATATATATATATATATATATATATATATATATATATATATATATATATATATATATACATGTATACAATATACAGACTGGGGCAAAAAAAAAATCCCCTAGCGAGATCTCAATAACTTTAAGAAAACTCAAAATATCTCTACGAAATTTTCGGAGCTTCTAGGGGAGGAATTTCTACGTATATCCTAAAAATTTGATGAAAATCTATTGAGTAGGAAAACTATAACAGCGCTTCTACGAAAAAAGTGCAAAAATTAGTTTTAACAAGGCTTTTTTTTAAACAAAAGTCTTAATAACTTGGACAAAACTCAAAATAGTTTTACAAAATTTTCGAAGCTTCTCGAGGAGGAATTTTTACACATATCCTGCAAATTTGGTGAAAATATATTCAATAGTAACAAAAATACAGCCTTTCTTCGAAAAAATGTTAAAATAAATTTTTGCAAGACTTTTTTAAACAAAAGTACCGGACCTTTTCTTCAAAATTTAGGAATAATTTTAACATAAGAACAACTTTTAAGCATCATTTATTGGAGTAGCTAACAAGGTAGTGCAGGCTTAAACTCCACCACTTAAGTAAACGGCCTTTTTCAAGGTCGTTACTTTCTTTAAAAGGAACGACTGACATTTCGAAAAGCCTTGTTAAAATTGATATTAGCACTTTTCTCGTAGAAATGCTGTAACTTCGTTACTGAAGAAAATATTTTCATCAAATTTGCAGGATTTACGCATAAATTCCTCCCTAGAAGCTCCTAAAATTTTGTAGAGATATTTTGAGTTTTCTTAAGGTTATTGAGATTTCGCTAGAGGATTATTTTTTGCCCCAGTCTGTATATATATATATATATATATATATATATATATATATATATATATATATATACTGTATATACAGAGAGATAGAGAGAGAGAGAAACAAAGACAGAGAGACAGAGAAGCAGAGACACAGAAAGAGAGAGAGAGAGAGAGAGAGAGAGGGAAGGTGAAAGAGAGAGAGAGAGAGAGAGAGAGAGAGAGAGAGAGAGACAGAGATAGAAGGTGGAAGACACAGGGTGACTGAGCTGATATTTTATTGACAGCTAAGATAGATGATGTGAGATAGACAGTCTGATTGCTCGCACATCGGCTGACGCTATTTTAATCAACTCCTCTAGTTTACTCTACGCAGCTTATCTAAGCACAAGAGCTTAGAGTTCATGATGACCTCAAGCTCTCTGGAGCTTATTTCAACACTAAGACCTCGTGTTAATGATTATCTAGAGCAGAATATTTACAAGAAGCTAATGTTCAACTAAATGAGGTAAGCATACATGTTCAGAGGCACTATTGTGAAGCTGAGAATTCACACTGGTAAAATACAAACCATTTTGGCATTTGATTAAATATATATATATATATATATATATATATATATATATATATATATATATATTGATAAAATGATGAAGATTCTTCTTTTTTCAAACCGTTTTGATTTCGTCAAAACACTATGAACATAGATTAAAAACTTAAAACTGACAAACGTTATATATTCTGAACTACATTTGCATCTTAATGAATTTAATTTCCTGTACAAATATGTCTCTTCGACAGAAATGAAGATATTAAAAATGAGCCCATTGCGAAGGAAATAAATATATTTTAGAAAAATGTCTATAATTTTGTGAGCGTAAAGGAAAAAACTTGAAGCATCCCGGAAATCTAAATTGTCTAACTATTCGCTATCTACATATATACAGATATATATGTAGATAGCGAAAAGGTGGACAATTCATGCTTTGCATGTATTCGAACCAAGGTAAACTATTCACTAATCTTATCATTCAGAGTTCATAATCTTCACACAACACCGTATTAAAGTTCATAAAAGTCGTCTCTTGGACTCCAGAATCTTCTACGAGGCTCATAAAATCCTGTTTCACAGGAGAATTAATCCGTCGTCCAACGTCGCCGCTGTATCGTTGACTGAATCCCTGGTGACCTCCTGAAACATGGCTGCATTTCTGGAATAGTCTGAGCTGCCAGATAAGTGCCGATATAACGGTTTAAAGGCCAATATACCGTTCGTTTTCTACTACGATTTAATAATTATCTAAATTGCCCCTTTAAGTGTTGACTAGATAGTTAAACTTAATTTGAATAAAATAAATAAATATAAAGTTAAATAAAAGGTTAAGTAATGCAAAGTTAAATTAATATTAAATTAAATTATTTTATTGAAGTACAATTAATAATTTAATTTAATAACTCTATTGAATAAAATTATTAAAGTAAAGTAAATATAGAGTTACATTTTAAGGTAAATATGTATATTTTAAATATATTGTTAAGTGTTTACAATAAATTGTTTGTTGTAAATGCTTACTATTTGATATTTCTTATGGGGTGGGATTTAGTGGGATTTAGCGGGATTTAGAGCAGTTCAGGGGATTTCTCATAGAAACTGGGTCATAAAGTACCGGGGTTAGATGAGTTGATCCATGAGTTAATGAAGCAAAACTATCTTCGATATTTATAATATTTCGTTACTTCAATTATTTCCTAAATTAATATCTATATTTAAAATACCGTAACAAAAGAAATCTTTATACTTTTCTCAAAAAATAACTCTAACCGTTAAATTCATTCTTTTCAAACAGTTTTCTCGCCTCAGCAATAAGTCGTTTGCGAGTGAAGAGCCGGACTCTCAATCGTTATGGCATTGCATACTTGTGATTTGACGAGGATATTACAAGCTTGGCTCATCAGGTTGACGAAACAGCTTCACCAAAACTGATCGTGTTTAATAAATCGACTACTATAAGGAGCTAAGCGAAGTGGTATATCATTTCATAAATTGACCTTTATAATACTCAGAGCCCCCATATATAGATAGATACGATAAGATTTCATAATTCTTGCTTAAAATGATTTATTAATCCAAGGCCTCCTTATAATAATAATAATAATAATAATAATAATAATAATAATAATAATAATAATAATAATAATAATAAAGCTTTAACGTCCGTTTCCTCATACAATGATGATGTCAGGGACGTCAGTTACGGAAGAGAAATGGATGCAGATTGCACGTATTATATGTCTTGGACCTACTATCTCAACCGATTTGCATGGCATTTCTCACACTGTTAATTATCTAAAATCACTGGACAGGATTCGCTTAGTATTCTTTCGGCGATATTGATTTCTATAATTAAACAAAAATCGATCCTGGACCTGATGCGAATCAATCACTATCTACCCACAGTCTTTTAGATTCTCTTGGAGCGCCTCCTACGTATGCAGATATTTTCTCAGTACAGTGTAACAGTTAATTACTAGATATTTAGAAATAACGGTTTGCGTAATTTGGAATTTTATTGTTTGTAAACTTGGAAATAACTGTTAATTCTAATTAACTATGCGTGCTTTTCCCTACATAATTTACTTGGAGCATATATTATTAAAATTTTGCTTTTTTATTTTATTTTTTATTTTTTTATTTTATGATTTATAGTTTCCTTTTTTCATTAGCCTTTTTGGGCTCATGTGAATTTTATCTGACTTTCTAAATTTGTATGAAAGCAAGTTATCACCCGTGTTGTGTCCGGGTTGCTGGAGATTGGACCAACCGTGAATTGCACGTGTCGTAAAAGGCGACAAAGCATAATAGGATCCAAAATAACATCAGAACGTCATTCGTTTGATATGCGCCTAGGCTCGAGAAATTGCTGAAAAATGTTCTAAAACGAAGGGGAAGTTTAAGGTCTATTCGAATATCGACCATAGCTAAACTGGTTTTCAAAGGATAACGATGATGATATAAAAGTAGCAATATTTCTGTGAATTAAATTTATTAAATATTGAGTTCTATTTTCTACTATCTTTCTAAGATACTGCAAACAAAAATTCATGTTCAAGGCACATATTCCTACTCACAGGCTACTTTCACAATCAGTAAGAGCACTCCATTGATTAACTTAAGTTATCCAAACACAAAAGCTAAGGCTAGGCCTCTATGAAACGTCAATGTAGCCTTTATTTAGATCTTTGGAAATTATGACTACAAATCTAGTTTTCCTTTGCCTTCCTCAATTTCCAGCTTCGTCTACTCTTACAACACATGCAGCTGACGACTGTTCTATTCTGCAATGACCGGGACAAAACACAGGAACTATTACCCTTCTCTTTCTCTCTCTCTCTCTCTTAGTGCACTGCCTACTAGTAGCTCCATTGTATATAACGCCTCCACTCTTGTCTGTCTTCCGTTTTCCTCTTCATTTCCACATATGAGTGAGTCTTTAAATCATCTAACATACCTAATCTCGGCCTGCCTCTGTTTCTTTTTCCATCTTCCTTTTACCCTTAATGATATACAATTTACGAACCAAATAGATGGTTAAAATACTCAACAATGCCCTGCGGAGCATTGTTGAGAATTATAACCATCTATTTAGTTCGTAAATTATGCATCATTTAGGGTAAAAGGAAGAAGGAAAAAGAAGCAGGGGCAAGCCGAGATTGTCAGTAGGAAGGTTGGGGTTCGGGTTATGGACGCGGGGGGGGAGTGGCTGAGAGGAGTGGGCGGGGTGGGGTGGGGTGAGAGGATTGGAGGGAGGGAGGCTGGAAGTGGCTTCCTCGTGGGTCCCCGATGAGTCGTTAGATGTCGTGGCTTGTATTATATGAGCGAAAAATTAATGTCGACTTTGCTTTAAGAATCCACCGCTGATTATAAGACAGATCTCCGCAGTTATCGTAAAGTTCACTAGAGAAACGGGATTATAAAGTAACTGTGTAGAGAGAGAGAGAGAGAATTATGTCAATGTCTCATTAAATTGGTCAGCTAAGGGTAACTCAGTAGTAAAATGTAGATGCTACGAAAAGATAAGGGAAAAAGTTTTGTAAGCAAGGCAGGGTAGGGTCTATATTGACAAAATCCCTAAACTGAAGACATATCTCTACATTGAGGCTAATATTGATGATCAAAACTTATTAATTCAAAAAGTTATAAAGTTATAAAAGAAATTCTAATTGTTCGCTAAATTTAGGTTAGTCAACTTCAACTTTCTTTAAAAATTACATTTTACAAGATTATCTGAAACTGCGTTTAATTTTTAGCATGAAGTATCAAAGTGGTGCTGCTGAAGTACTGTAAAGTTGTTAAAGGATATCAAGGGTTAGCAACAATAAGCTGCAATAAATAATTACGAATAACTATTTGATTTTAATTGCAATTTTAAATAGATTTACTATTAGGAAATTAAAGTAGTTCTAAATATTTGTACGTAATGGAAATTTCACTATCTTATAGTAAATTCTTATGAAATCGTTAACAATAAGAGTTTCAAAGCGTCTTCATATTTCGAAGTTCAGCTTCAAAGTCAGTGCTTTCACTTCACTTATACTACTGTCAAGACACTAGATGTGTGCAAAAATGCACACATCTAGGAAATGCGACCTCTTTTAAACTGAAACTAGATTTGAACCCGAACCTTTCCATCCTAAGTCAGACGCTCTACCAGTGTACATGCGTCTCTCAAGAATTCAATATGTAAAAATATCTTATATTTGAAAAGGGTGTTTTATTTAAGAATTATAAATATGACGCTGCGATTAAATTAATACTCGCCAGATGACAGCGCTGTACTCAGCGTTACGTGAGACAGACAGACCGGATATTTGTAATGATGTTGACGCTGACCTTTCAGAACGTACTTGAGCTATAGCGGCTCGCTAATTCTTGATGAAGAAGATAAGGCGCAATGTGAAACGACTCATTGGTTAACTGAATTGGTTTAAAATGGACTACTGCAACAGTTGATTTAAATATTATAACTGGAGTTTAGAAATCTAATGATAATCATAGGTTGACAGCCCACAAGAAGAAAAATGAAAATAAATTACAACTTTCTTGAGAAATACGTTCTTATCAAATAAAAATATTCAACTTACATGTACAATGTAGCGACTTCTTGGTTTCAAGAATTACAGAATAAAATGTTTCACGATATAAATTCATTGATTTAATATAATATTTCACTTTGGAATACATGTATTTTGAAGTTTTATTTCATATGGGTTTTATTATTTCGTTTATAGTTTGAAGTTGAACCGACTAAAACTAAATTCTCGATAAGGTTAAATGCAACAGTGACAGAAGTTGCTTTTATGAGATAATGACAATATTCAACAGAGGACGGCAGTCATATATATAGTTTGTTTCAGGATCTTATTTTAAAATTGTGCTATTTCTTCCAGTTATTATAGTAATTATTTTTTATTCAGAATTAGGACTTTTTAGGTTATTTGCAATTTTCAGTCCATTTGATGAAATAATTCAAAATATTCCAAGGTATGACCTTTGTTTGTTTTGTGTTTCCATATAGTAATCATTAGCATTTGATTTTTAAAATTAATTTTGCTGTATTGTTATAAGTATTTATCCATGTTGCGTCCGGAACATCCAAACCAACGTCAGAAAGTGCATTCGGTTGGTAACTAATGGGCTACAGAAATTTTTATTACAACGTTTTCTAATCCCGACCCTAGTTAAGCTGTAAAGAACACTGCAGAGAGAGAGAGAGAGAGAGAGAGAGAGAGAGAGAGAGAGAGAGAGAGAGAGAGAGAGAAAGAGAGTAAGAGAGAAAGAGAGATACGGAGAGAGAGTTACTCTCTGATGGGCCAATAATAGAAACACGTGAGTTAAATTAAGGAACTCCTTTTAAATGCATGAATATTATGTCAGCTACTCTTCCAGCGGAGTCATTCATCAAATTCAAGATCAAATCAAACTCTAAGTTGTTTTCAGTGGATCATCATTCGCCAAAACTCGTTCAGATGTTGCTTGAAATAATAGCGCAGTTGAAACCTATTTTAAGTTGTAAAATGTAAGTCAGAATGCCAATATACTGAAACACGATTCTGAGTAGGCTAATTTGCATTTATACACTCATAAAATTTCGCGAGAAGAAATATTTAATTATTTTACGCTTTATGCACGGCTTTATGATTTGATGATTTATTAGAAAGTAAATAAAAATACACATTTAAGAAAACAGCATGCAATAACTATGCAGTTGCCTTTCACGGCTAAATCAATAACCAAATACTCTAGCCTACTCATTGTTCATTGAGCAAATAGTAAGTACTTGAATATATGCGTATACTTGAATACGTAGTACTTTGAATGCGTATTCTCTAATACACATTCCACACGGCTTTCGCTAATAGTTTACAAAAATAAAAGTTAGAAAAAATAAGTTAGACAATCGTCAAAATTAATCTTTCATTCTCCACTGGAACTTCTTAACTCTATTCCTCTTCCACCTTTCATTCCAGTACACCACCGAATATCGCATCTCCTCTCCGACGAACCTGCCTGCTCCTTCTCCAACGCATCCTTCTCCAAATCCCTCCCAGCTCCTCTCCGGAGACTCCCAACCCTGCTGCAGGCACTGGACCGTCTACCAGGACTGACGTAGCAGGTCACGTGCCGCAGCAACTGCAAACGGAAATAGGTTCCGAGCAGACAGTAGATGATGAACTTGATGCAGTAGGTGGCGACGAAGAGGGTCTTAGTGATCTGGATGAGTCCTCGTTGTCGATCTGTTTCCGTGGGGCTCGAGAGACGACTGAGGAAAGTGGAGGAAGAGAGGAGGTTCTCGGTGGAGGAGGTGTGGGCTGCCCGGAGGGCCTGGAGGCGACGTATGGAGTTGTAGGACCAGGAGATGAGGTAGGGAGTGTTGAGGAGAATGAAGGTGAAGGATACGACGAGAAGTATGATTGTAAATTCCATTTTAATTTTACTTTCTTCCGTCACCAGTCTGTGAATAGTTTAGAAACATAAAAATTAATTTTATGTATATGTTTATTAGCATAAAATTATCAATGAAAATTAAATTTATGTTTAAATTAAAAGTTAATTTTGAAACATTAATTAAAAATTCAGAAAATTGTCTAAGTTAACCTGTCATTTTTCCATTAGAATTTCTTAGCGATTTTGTATAGCAATATTATCATGAGATGTTTATATTATTATCTAATATACTTAATATAATAAATCTGGTAATTATATACCTATTAATCTACTTTAATATACCTACATGTATACTATCTTTATATATTGAGCAATGAAATATAATTTAGCTATTGCACTTCAAAGAACATTTGTCTGAAAGACCATTTATTCTCGGTACAAACTTTGTTTAGACTCGGCTTGGTTAAAGGTTCAGAAAATGATAGGACAGTTAACAAGGATAATTTACTAAACTGCCTTATGGTTAAAAATGGGGGAATTATTATATCATAGATTATATCATAGACGATCAGTTCATTATAATTGTTGTGTTATTATTTTATTAGTACTATTTAAATGATTAAATAACTCATAATGTAAGTGTGATAGGCAACTGGTTCATTGACTGTTCCTGAGGTCCTGGGATTAATTCCCGATGGAGTTAATCAGAGAGTATAATCTCGGACATTCAGATGACTCGTAAGCTGGAAAAATGACTAAGCTGCCTAATGGTTAATCTATACTTGCTTAATAAATACTTAATAAATACACATTGCCTTATGGCGAGGAACTGGACGTTAAATTCCTATTGACTGATTGATTGATTCCATGTATCACTAGTATTTTACCTTCAGATTAGATCGGTCGAGAAAAGAAGGCACTGGAGTTCAATACATCTAAAGACCGGTCCTTTGAACCGGTTAGATAACCGAATAGGCAGCAAAAGTGTTTAATAGACGAAAGACACTAGTTCGAATCCTAGCCTGAGAGTCTCCGACAGTATTTATTTTGAGATGTAAAAAACTTTAAACATAACTTGTCTTTATTTTTAAAATTTAAAGACGTATCAGTAATTTCACTATGCATATAACTTTATTAACGGCCAAGACACATTTAACTAGCTTTCGATTGGTTCAAGGCAGAAATTTCTAAACCTATGAGCGACGAAACAGTTTCTAGAACAGCGCAATCTCCTGCAGATGAGAACATTGAGTGAGAACATGATGAGGAACGGTAGAACGGTGATAGAACATCCGTACACAGTGTCAAGTATAAAACTGCTCAATTCATAGCCAGACCGGTAGGAACATATCTGTCGTAACAGTCACAGAATAACTACAATAAATCAAGAAATAAATTACCATAAGCATCCGTACAATATGTCCAGTATAAAACTGTTCAAATCATAACAAGAGCTCTAGGAACATATCTGTCACAACAACAGTAGAATAAATACAATAAGTCAATAAATAAATTCATAAAAAATAAAAATAATTTAATAAAATTAAATAAATAATCAAATAAAGAAAATTAATAGTCAAATGCATACTGCGTCCAGTACAAAACTACCCAATTCAAAACTTAAGCGAATCTGTCGCAACATCGAAGGAATTAATACAATAAATCAGTGAGTAGAATGAAGCAACTACATTTTCATTTTACAGGATGAGGTTAGACAGAAATGAAAAACTCTGCAGATGAGATCTGCAGCAACGGAAAATTTGATGAAAATCTATTGAGCAGTAAAAACATTACAGCGTTTCTACGAAAAAAGTGCAAAAATCAATTTTAACAAGACATTTTTTACTAAAAGTATTAATAACTTAAACAAAACTCAAAAAAGTTTTACAAAATTTTCGGAGCTTCCATTCAGAGGAGGAATTTCTGCATATATCCTGCAAATTTGGTGCAAATATATTCAGAAGTAACAAAAATACTGCGTTTCTTCGGAAAAAATGCTAAAATCAATTTTAACAAGGCCTTTTCTAAACAAAAGTACCGGAAATGTTCTTCAAAATTTAGAAATAATTTTAACAGAAGAACGAATTTTAAGCATCTTATATTGGAGTAGCTAAGGTAGTGCAGGCTTATACTCCACCACTTAAGAAAACGGCCCTTTTGAGGGTCGTTATTTTCTTTAAAAAAGGAACGACTGACATTTCAAAAAGCCTTGTGGAAATTGATTTTTGCACTTTTCTCGTAGAAATGCTATAATTTCGTAACTACTGAAAATATTGCAACCAAATTTGCAGTATTTACGCAGAAATTCCTTCCCTAGAAGATCCTTAAATTTCGCAGAGATAATTTGAGTTTTCTTAAAGTTATGGAGATTTCGCTAGGGGATTATTTTTTTGCCCCAATCTATATATATATATATATATATATATATATATATATATATATATATATATATATATATACTGTACGCATGAATGGTTCGGTAGACACATACATGGCTCTTTATTACGAAGTTTTAGGTCTCTTGTAACCTAGTAATATACAAATTAAAGGCGTACCATGAATATAAGCTAAATATTGCAACAAGAAAAAGGTGAATTATAATTTGTGTGTAAATTTTAACTCTGATTCAACTTGTGCCTCATCTACTTGAGGCATATGCTAAACATTTACAGAATGTTTCATTCAATTCCTGGAAGATACTATTTCGTTTCAAAGCAGATCTTTGCGATACAAAAAATGAAAATAATTCAAAGAAATCAAACAATATTACGCTAATTTGTTACCTTAAAACAGACTATAATTAACGGTGTTCTAGTAAGTTGCGTGATCAAGTAAATCAGATAAACCTGTCTACAAGACAGTCTATTGATTTCTATTGTTGCTGCTCAATTATCCAAAGCCTTCACGCTATTTCTTCATATATCTGACACAACTTTGCAAAGGCGCCGAAATACTCCTATAATTAACCTTTACTACTGAAATAGGTAGTGGCCTTAGCCCTATAGCTGTTGGTTATAAAGCTACTACATGTAAAAAGCTAATGTTAACGTCAGTTACCTCACTTGGAACTTTGAATAATAATAATAATAATAATAATAATAATAATAATAATAATAATAATAATAATAATAAAATAATAATAATAATAATAATAACAATTAGATTGCTACAGTCATCAACGACAACATCGAGCACTACTGAGACAAAATCAAGCTAGCGAGCCAAAAGAAGGTCCAAAAACTGTGCAAATTCCAAAATCCAGAAATTCAGTCTAAAGTAAATAAAATAAAAAATCAAGTAAATAAAAGTCCAAATAATACATCTAACTAACTCACCTGGGAACCGCCCCTTCCTCTCCGCACACCCACGAGGAAAGGCTTGTAGAGGCAACAGAGAAACGAGGCAATGAACACTAGCGCCAGGGACCTGATGGCAAACTGGCGGCGCGTGAGGGGCCCCCCGGGGACCCAGCGCTTCCAGCCCCTCCTCGTGGCGGACTGGCTGGAGGGGGCCAGGGCCCCCCGCCTGGGGGTCCAGTGGGGTGAGCAGATGACGATGTAGCGCTCCACCGTGAAGGCTACCACACACCAGACCGAGGCGAAGCGAGATATGTACGAGGCGAAGAGATAGAGGCTGCATGTGGCTGAGCACGTTCAGAATAGATACATTATCCAACATCATCATCATCATCTTCCCTTAAATCCCAGTTTAACCAGGGTGGGGATACGAATAGACCTTCTCCAGTCCTCCCTGTCCCACACCATATCATCAGTCAAGCCCCTATTTTTCATGTCCTTCTTAATTACCGCATCCCAAGTCAATTGTGGATACATTTTGCAAGCCTTCTTACTTATCTGAAATTCTTCTTCCCTCTTATCTGAAATTCTTCTTCCCTATCGTCCCTCACGTCACTTCGCTTCACCGATGCCAATCTTCTCTCAGTTCCAAATATTCTCACGTTATTGGGCAGACGTTCATTTTTTTACGCAGCACCCACAATCTGGAACTCTTTACCTGCTAATCTTCGCTCTTGTTTTTCTCTTTCAACATTCTCTAGCAAGCTTAAAACTTATCTTTCCCACCATAGACATAATCAATCTACCTTGACCATTTTTTGATCACCGGACTGGCTTTCGTTTAGGACCTTACTTCTCCTCAGCACATTTTTTGCGCAGATTGGTCTGGATGAATTGATCTGTGGTGATGTGTGCTGTTGGGGACGTTCCTGACATCATCCCTGGATGAGGAAATGGACGTTAAACCTTTATTATTATTATCATTATTATATATTAGATACATTATCCAACGAATAATAAATAACAACAAGAAACCAACAAAATAACAATAAAATAAAATAAAACAATAAAATAAAGTGAAAAAATGGAAATGTCTCAAGTAGGGGATTGGCTGGTGGTGTGGTGTAGGATAGAGAGGATTTTTGACAGTCTATCTGTATCCCGACCCTAGTTAAACTGGGATTCAAGGGAGGATGATGATGATGATGATAAATAAAATAAAGTACCAGTGCTGTGTCCGGGTTGCTGAAGAATAGACCAACCGTGGACTACACGTGTCGTAAAAGGCGATAAAGTAAAAAGATCCAAACAATTGTCAGAAAGAAAATTCGCTTGCCCGTTTCGTAACTGAAGGACAAATGCACGTCTATTAATATTAAATGAAAGTTGCCATAAAATATCTTATTTTGAGAAACCCAAACAAGTAAGATATTTCGAAATTTAAGTTTTAACTTACATTTACACAATCTAAACAATATCTTGGAACGATTTATCCGTACGTTATTGTTAATGTGGACATTTACTTTGAACCACGTTAACCGTAATCAATTATAATGAAATATGCAACCTCCCATTTGTCCACAGGTGCTATTCTTATTAATCAACTGCATGGTAAATTCAACCTACGATTTGTCCACAGATTTTACCACCAGTAATCAACTGCGTTGTAATATTCAACCTACCATTTTGCCACTGATGTTACCCTAATATTCAATTGAATTGATAAGTTCAACTTAACATTTGTCGAGTGAGGTTACTCAAGTAGTCAATTTTCAAAAATAAATTTCAACCTATTAAGGCTACCCGAGAAAGCCATTATATTGTAAACTTCAACCTACCATATATCCACTAATGTTAGCCCTAGTAATCAATTGCATTGTACTAGTCAATCTACCATTTGTCCATTGGGCTAGTCCTAGAAATCAATTGCATTGTAAAATCAATCTACCATTTGCTCACTGATGCTATTCCTAGTAATCAATTCTATTGATAAATTCAACCTACCATTTGTCCACTGATATTACCACACAATAACTCTATTACACTGGAATATTCAACCTACCATTTGCCCACTGATGCTAGTCCTCGTAATCAGTTGCATTGTAAATTCCACCTACCATTTGTCCACTGATGCTAGTCCTAGTAATCAATTGCACTGTAAATTCCACCTACCATTTGTCCACTGAAGTCACCCCTAGTAATCAGTTGCATTGATAAGTTCAACCTACCATTTGTCCACTAAAGTTATCCAAGTTGTCAGGAACCCATATTTGGATCCCTGTTTCCGTCTGTGTTCCTGGCTATATTTGAGTGTATGTGAACTAACATAAAGCCTCCGTCTAGATCCTATTACAAGAAAGGACAGAGTAAGAGATCTGGGTCTACGTCTGTGACTATCAAGTCAGTCGAGTTTCGGAAGTCGAAGAGGAGAGTTGATTTGAGACGTTGAGAATGACATTCCTCACACAAGCAGTCAAATGTGTTACCATTTTCAACCTGCTATTTGTCCACTGAGGTTAACCCTAATAATCAATTGCATTGTAATATTCCACCTACCATTTGTCCATTGAGGTTAACCCTAATAATCAATTGCATTGTAATATTCCACCTACCATTTGTCCACTGAGGCAGCAGGTCAGTGTTGACGCTGGTGAGGCAGGGCAGACCTCTGGTCAGCCAGTCGACGAGGATGTAGGTGAGTATGACGGCAGAGTCAGAGGCAGCGATACAGGCGAGGTACAGGCTGGACGACATCTTCGTCATCCTACGAGAGAGAAAAACCCTCAGCGAAACGGCGTTACCAAGTATTCCCAAAATCATCAGACAGGGCGTAACAATGGCGTATAGAAGGACTCCGCTGTAGTGGTAACAAATGCAAATATAAATTACTATTTATTAATTTGTACGGCTAGAATATTTGAGAGTGATTAATAGTATAGTACAGTATATTGATTGATAGTTACGTGAATGGTGGACTGATTAATTATTTTTTGATCAACTTGAAATTTTCAATAGTCACAGAAGTTGCGTAAACAACATGCTACTCTAGTACTCTTACTTCTCTCTTTCTCTAATGTTCTGCCTATTGGCAGATCCAAATTCCTACTCTCAGTCTGCCGTAACGCTTCTTATAGAAGCAATATCGATGAATGGATTAATCCCTTCAAAAAGGCAATAACTTGCCTTAAAGTAACCTATAGCTTGGAATTAATATAGTTTCTGAGGTGGTTGCTCTTTACTATCTTCAGTTCTTACTCAGTTGTCTTTCACGACAGATACAGTTTACAATTGATCTATTCTTCAGTGGCTCGGGCACAACATGGTCATTAATGATTTTTCTACGTGTTTTCACACCTATAAATGGGGTATCTACATTTTATTGTTTAAAGTTCTAACATTTAAAATCTTCAACATTGACAAGTGAATTGCGCCCTGATCGATTCTCAGCTAAATTGCAATTCGTTGAGTTGCCGTAACTTCAAAACCTGAGTGAGTGCATCAAAGAGTACATCGCAGACAGTTTGTGGATCGGTAAATGAACGGCATACTAAACTGCCAAATTGTTTAATCCAAAACTAACGCGTAGAATTAAAGAGTGCATGATAGGTATCATCATGGTCTATAATTTATCTATGACTAGACATATCTTTTTGTCGTTTGGTGACTTCATCATTAACCCACTTGATTGTAGTTCAGCCTCTTTTAAATTAACTGAGTAAAGTAACCTCGTCTTAATTTATCTTCTGTCAGAAATCTAGGCTCAGTTTTCCACATCCGGTGGATGTTGATTCAGGTCACAGCGGGATTGAGGCAATCAGATGGAATGTCTCAGATGGCTCCGTTAATACACAAGATCATGGCAAGCTTCAATCAAGCTGGCACTCAAATCCAAGTCCTAAATCAAGTCACGCAAATCTGGATTATGTCTGTGCTGTTTCATTTAGATTAGATGTCACTTATTACTCAGTTCATATGTTATGTACATATATGTCATTCGTCATTAGTCATAGTAAAGGTTGTATGGGAGTTGTCAGTTAACCAGGAGTCAGTGACGTTAAGTCTTGTCTACACAGAGGGAAGGTTTACGAAATGAATAGATGTTGAATCTTACGATATTGGCTTAATACCTGTCGTCTTGACCAGATTATATGAAAGGCATTAAAGAAAACTAATGTACTCTTGATCAATGGGTTCGTAGTAATTAATTTAGTGCATTATTGAATGAGGAATTTAACTAAACAACTACTACATTTCAATATTTTGACTTTTGTTACTAAACCTTGCGAATTCATTAAAAGCGTAAAACAAGGTCATCTTTTATCCTGTGGCATCTAAACTGTTTCAGGAGACCAAGTCTATTCCACTGTTTCGGCAGATGACAAAGGGCAGGCACAAATGATGAGTAGAATGAGAGGGCAATAACACGGGCGCTGCGTGCAAAGTTAAAAATCGTGTTTTCGAGTGACCTTCCAAAATGCAGTTCTAGAACTCTACTAAATATTTTCTCCATTCTTTCCTGCCGCAGGATATAAATTTGACTGCAATCTGCTGCTAAAAGTCCAGCATTCCTCATCAATTCAACCTCTCCCGGGTTCCTCGCATTTTATGTTATCAGACAATTAAAGTCAGCAGATATCTGAGGTCGTCGTAGAATAGAAGAACACGCAACTACTACTCACGACCTCTCACTCGACAAATTCAGCTCTAAAGTGGGAATTAAAATACAAATTTGTTATTACATTTGGAGATTGACAATCATGAGACCATTACAGTACTGTAAACAAGAAGTAGTCTAAATCATTTTCATAAAAATCCTATCAAAAGGTTTAAAACTGAGCATAATTATAGATAGTACATATGTTCTCTCTCTCTCATTCTCTCCTCTCTCTATCTATCTATCTATTTATCTCTCTCTCTATATATATATTTCTCTCTCTCTCGATCTCTCTGTATCACTCTCACTCTGCCCCTCCCTCGATTGCCTCTCTCTTTTGCTGTTTTGCTTCATAGCAGGTCCCATATACATATCCCTTTCGGTTCGTTATTATATCTACTAATAAGCATAGACATATGCTATAAGTTGCTTAATCCAATAACAAATTATATATGCAAATTTTAGTTGTTTTCTCTGAAGCATTTATTAATCAGCGCTTCCAAAGTTTGTTCAGATTATGGACGGTATATTTTCAGGTTTTTCAAATCCCAAGCAGGAAACTTTAGCGCTGTATATATGCTATTCCTCTTTCGCAAATCGGTAAATTTATATTTATCTTATTAAAATAATTATTATTTCTTTAAAGTCCGAAAATCTAAAATAAAGACACCGAGACTGCCAATTTAAGTTGCAGAGCCTATAATATAAGGTTCTTTTTCGGTCTTTAAAAGCAGTAAAAAGGCGGTCTTGCCTTTATTGAAGTTTAATACTTGACATTTATTGTTGGCAATCTGTCAATTACAAATTTATAACGAAATTCTATATTAACAGAAACCGTGTGTTGTATTGAATCATAACTGTTCATATGACGGGATGAACAATTAATTGCTTCTAATCATCGGCATCAGCGGCGTCATCACAACACATTTCTTTCTCAGCTATTACTATTGTTATTTTTCCCTCACTCATTTTCCCTGCTCGTTCTCTCTCTCTCTCTCTCTCTCTCTCTCTCTTTCTCTGTGTCTGTCTTACTCTTTCTCTCTCTCTTTCTTTCTCTCTCTATATCTCTTCCCTTCTCAATCGTTGACTAATTGACCAATTTATATCTAGTTCTCTATCCTTCACTCATTCTCCTTCTCTCTTTCTTCCATGATCTATAGTAGTTAGATTCTGTCTATTATTTCTCCAATTTCTCTTTCTCTCATTCTCTATCTTATTGCACTCTCTATCTCTCTCTATCTCTCTCTTTCTTTCTCTTTCTCTCTCTCTCTCTCGTTCTCTCATTCTCTCTCCCTCTCTCTCTTTCTCTCTCCCATTCTCTCTCTCTCGTTCTCTCTTTCTCTCTCTCTCTCTCTCTTGCTATTTTCAATTTTTTTCTTTCCCCTACTACAAAGCTGGATGATCTGATCCTGACGAGCGGCTCCATTCTACCCTACACCGCTAAAATATATAAACTTTCATCTCCCGCGAGATTCAGATCGCAAATGCAATCCGGCGATGGGACATGAAATACTGGCATCACTTGATTCTCTTTACTACAGCACTTGAGCGCAATCCACATCCGGCGTGGTTGTACGTTTAGGTCACACACGGTGATTGCTATGCGCTGTATGCAACTCACGTCTAGATCCCTTTGTCACTCTCATTACATCGACCGGATAGATAGTTAACTTATTTATTACATTGATTGAAATAGCTTGGAGGTCATAGACTACAATTGGAGTCTTTAGCTAGACCTTCTCAAATACAGAGCCTTACTAAAATACAGAAGGACGCTATGTAGTAGAGGCAACATAAGCAAATGGTATTTTCATCGAGCATTTTCGTTTGGTGAATGTCTAGACTCTAGAAATTTCTACAAACTTTTCTAAAAAAACGGAAAAGAAGGCCTCCTTGCACCCACACCCTAGTTAAACTGGGATTCGAGGGAAGAAGATGATGATGATGGCAGTAGGATGTGAGTATGAACAGGTGTTTAGGAACTACTCATGTACATTTTATATAAGCAACGTTATGCCTGAGAAATGTTTTATTGCCTAAGAACAAAACCAGTGATTAGTCCGGTGAAAATGACAATGGAATCCGGTGCCTTTTGTTTTGAGTCAGCTGTGCTTCCGATCAGTGCCAGTTCAATATGACCTACGTGTCCTAGAATACCCGTAGCAAGTCTATGATATAACATAGGAAATACTGACATAGAAAATACTGAAAATATAGCACACCTTTAAATTTTTAAAATAAAATTTTTTAATAGCCTACAAATGGCCTAAGTGGGGTAATTCTATTATATAGCTAAATGTTCACTTACTTTTGTACGTTACCACTATACGTACATTGTCTAGCCTTGCAAGAACTTAGGTAAAAGGTGATTTTTCGATTCTCTATACCTACAGTAGATGTAGCACTAGAAAAAGAATTTTCAGAGTTGAAGTAATTGTAGGCCTAATTAAGAAGAATTGTTTTACGTTAAGCTCATGGTATTCTTCAAATTGACTAATTTAGCCTCTCTTGTCTCCAGGGACTTAGTCCCAGAGGATTCGAGGATTCAGGATGATTGATTAACGCGTGATCTTCTCTAGGATAATACATAGAAAACTATTCCACATTCTTTTCTTATATTTAAAAATAACAATTAGATATCATCTCTGGTTCATGACAACATCGATTGTAACATCGGCTGGAGCCAGTGGCAAAGTCGGTAAGACATTCGACCGCGGATCATTATGTGCGGGGTTCAAATCCTGGGCTCTCCTGGCACTGACATCGCTTTCGAGTAAGCAAACTGACGTTAACCGTAGCTTTTTAAAATGAAACTAAAGTCAAACGGACCAGTAAAATATAATGTGTGCTTATTATATAGCAGTAGAGCCAGTCAGAGGTAAAACTAAATCAGTTCCAAAATGATGGATAATATTGAAGTTAAGTGTATTAGCAGTTAGAAATAGTCTCAAAAAGCCACTGACGTCATTTTGAGAGATAATATTGGCACCACTAAATTCCGTTTTATATTATGCTTTTATGATAAGTTTGCGATGATAAATAGCACCTATTTAAATATAAAACGATGAGACTTTTTGCAACAGTATTTACAAATTTTACAGTAATTAAAATTGAAAATCTGTGTAGTTAGTTTGTCTTATGAATCATACATTGTCAATAGAATAACAGAATTCCATTTCTTCTATTCCACTGAGATAATGAGATTAAATCAAATGCACCTGTGCCCAACATTATTTCTTTTTGTGCATTTTGTAGTCATTATTAATTTATAAATTCTTGAATAATATTATAGTTTTTATTTTAAAGAACGAACTGTATGATCAGATTCAGTTCATTTAAATAATTTCTCTAACAGCTGCTGCATTTTACGCAAGAGCTTTAATAGTTTAAGCATAGTAGCTTCAGAGACTGAAATTTGAATTGGAGTCAACCACAATCGCCTAGGTTCTATACAATCACTAACCGTTTTGCTTAATATTTCGGTTGTAAAACATCAAATATTGGAACATTGTTTTATGAATATTCAGTCAAAGATAGTATTTACATGCCTGTCAACCTCTTTTTGATTGATAACACATTATTACAGTTTATAAATATTTATAGGAATTCCTCAGGAGTCGTTTGTCAATTTCAGCGTAGCAAGTAAATCAATACCAAACGATTTACCAAATTCCTACATGAAGCGATGAGCGACAGCATGCTCGATAAGTTAGTGATTAATAATTAGTGGGTATTGTTTAATATACATAATATACATATTCACAAACATAAGCTTATAAATATAGAAAGTAAATTTAAATGTTATTGCATCATCATCATCATCATCAGTTCCTTGCGTTCTGTACTGAACATAGGGCTGTAACATTCCTCTATTCGTTTCTATCATCAGCAATCTTCACAACGTTTTCCCATGAAATTTTTAATGCTCTCAAATCCTTGTTGATCGTATTTAGCCAAGTGCTTCTAGGTCTTCCTCGTTTCCTTTTTCCTTGAATTGGCTTCCAATTAACTGCAGTCTTTGAGTATCTATCCTCAGACATTCTCAGTAAATGACCTAAAAACCTCAACCTTCTCTCAGAAACTATTTCATCTCGTTTTCTTTGTCCACTCCTTTCGAGTACTGAAATGTAAATATTATTTACATTTCACTTATTATTATTTAATACTCCGACCTCAGCAATTTAGTGTATGAAATTTTTATTTGTATATATCCGTATTCTGAAAAAAACTAATTCTAAAATATGTTTGAAACAACTTTTCCAGGAGATTTAAGACAGGTTGAACGATCCTGGAAGCGTTAAGCCTTGGATTGTTATTTATGGAGCAGGTTATCGTGGGTTCAACCTCAGTCGAGCTTTACGATCTACAACTGCTCCCCAGTTTATCGTTGAGGATAGATACAGTAAGTATTGCATGCATATATTAATACTTTGATTTATTTTATGCATATTCCTGTAGATCTAATAGATCCGATTTTCGCATTGAGAATCGGAAAGTTCCTTCGTTTCTCTTCATCTCACTCATTCTCGCTGTAGTGTTATAACAAATGGCAGGTTCAGTGTACATTTTTAAACTACTACCAATCTCTACATTGAGGACCTCATGTAGTTTTATGTGGATTTAGTTAAATTGACTAATAAGGAAAATATATGGACTCTGATGTGGTTTCTCTTAGCTTTCTTAGGTACATGCTCTGTTTCATCTCACGATATGTGCAGTTTACGATTGTTCTATTCTTTAGAGGTTCAGACACAACACGTATAACATTTCTTGTCACTCATAAAGGCCTACTGGAGAAAAATTTACCCCAAAACTCAAAGAAGGCATTGGATACAGGTAGGACTACAGATGAAGTAATAATAATAATAATAATAAACCCCAGGTTCTTTACACCGGGGTAAATAATTTAAAAAAATAAAATAAAATAAAAATATAATAATAATAATATGGGTTTTACGTCCGTTACCTCATACAATGATGATATCAAGGACGTCGATATTAAGATAATACATGCGAATGTCAGAGTTTTGTTTGGTTTTAATGAATACGATAGGAAAGCGATAGTTAGCATTGCTAACAATGAGCTCAACAAAACATCGCATGGGGACAATAGAAGTCGCTTTACAATTCAGTTTAGTCGTAAATATAGAACATAATTATTAGTCTGCATAATAACGTTTACTACATTTAAATATGCATGTATTTATAGCTTCGATAGGCACAATGGCAGTCTCGTATAATACCCGTATCATATGCTTATGATTTTATGCGTAGGATACATCGAATGGATAAATACACTAGTTCCGCAATTTTAGAATATAAAAAGCTTCAATCTCGAAATTTTCCACTTAAATTTCAAGAATCCGGCTGAAAATAGCTGAATCAACCCAGCTAAAATTTGTTTATTTGACATTTCTGTTATATCGATTACGCAACTAAAGGACAGCAAGAAAATACCCTATAAATAGGAGAAGCCTATAATAATAATAATACATTACGTATTTTAAAATGTAATTCACTTAGATTAAAGAAAAATATTCGAATATTTCTGGAAAATGTCTGAAAAGAAGGTCATCAAAATGTTATGATTCAAATTACAAAATGAACTTTCATTTCCGTTCGAGTGACTTGCGTACAGTAAATAAATCTGACTTCACAAATTCATTCTCTCATTCTGACGCAGGGTTAGCAGACATTAATAATGATCATTTTTCTCCGTTTGCGCCTCTAAACGCATTTGTCAAGTGAATCGGTTAAAATCCAAAACTAAAAATCTCTCACAAACTGTCCATTATTTTTAATCTCAAAAGTATTTTTCAAAATATTCCCAGTCTTTTTCTTCTTCTGATGCAGTGCTGAAAGTTTGACAGGAAGTAAAATGGGTCAGTCGGCATGATGCTATTGTGTTTCTGTTGCTAAGAAAATGTTCTGCTGTACGATTTTTACGTTTCACGCATCCAATGACTGACTAGAGGTCATGTCCTTTGAGATTACTTCAGCGAAATGAAGTGAAATTAGTTCTTTTAGAGTCTCAAAGCAATTTCTCGCACCATTTAACAACTTAGCCATTTCTAAAATACTTGTAATATTGTTTAAAACGTTAACTTCTTGAGCTCACATTGAAGAAATCGCACACTAAAAATAAATAAATAATATGTGCCAAAAAATTGGTAGCTCTAATTTTTGTTAAAACAAATATATGCCTATATATATATATATATATATATATATATATATATATATAATAACAACAATTAGAGTGCTACTGTCATCAATGACAACATCGAGCACTATTGAGTCAAAATCAAGCCGGCAAGCAAAAGAAAGGTCCAAAACGGTGCAAATTCCAAAATCCAGGTAATCAGTCCAAAGAAAAAGGAATTAAAGAAAAGGAGGTTTAGGCGCAGGTCGCTGCTCATGGACACTGGATGGAAAAGAGAGATGGAAAAGATAGGTCTTCAACTGCCTATGGAACTGATCATAGGAAAGCAAAGGCCGATGTGCTTCAAATGAAGATTTCCGAAGACTGGATGTAAGAGAATTCCTGATCTGCTGTGCAGCATGCTGGAAAGAACGATAAATATATATTTACATACATGTATATATATTTCAGTTAACGCAATAGAATAAGTTAACATTTTTAAGTAATAAAGACTAGGAACGAGTAAGAATGTATTCCAGCCCGCATTTATGGCATTTATTTTAAGCTTGTTATGCAGCTGACCGAGAAAATAGCAATAGATTAGATTTCTGAGAGGTGAGAGGCATCCATAAAGTTTAATCTTGTATGGACTCTAAGTAAGCTTACTCTAACTCCAAACTTAATTTGCACTCACCAAAGACACAATGTTGAGGAATCAGGTTTTATATTTGTGATGCTGCTAAGTGAATAAGATACTTTCTCATATACAGCACGCTCTCTATAGTGATATAGCAAAATGTCAGGGTCAAGATTCATATTTATACTCATAGTCTTTTGTAGGCTAACCTCGTCATAAGCAGAATCCCCCAAGAATAATGGTATATTACAAGGAATGTTATAGATGATTTAAGTATATACTCCTATGTGGACATGAAGAGGAGAACGGAAGATAGAGATAAGTGGAGGCGTTATATACCATGGACCTGCTAGTAGGCAGTGCACTGACAGAGAGAAAGAGAGAGAGAGAGAGAGAGAGAGAGAGAGAGAGAGAGAGACTCGTAGTCTCCTACCAAGGTCAATAATTAGTTCCCAATAGAATAAATAATTCTTAGTGATCTTACTGCAGATGTTTCTTTTATATGTTAAACACTAACTTTAAATAATATAACTTCTACATGCCTCCTTACTAATTTCCAAGACTCTTGTTTAGTCACCTCTTTCATAATAACAGGACACTTTGAATTAGTATACAGTAAAATACAATTCTGGGTCAAGAAGCACAATCGCTTGTTCAAGTTACTCATTTACAACACGAGTATACTCGCAGCATTCAATATTGATGCTTGCTTATAAAGTGAAATGGTTAACAGATGTATAACAATAAATAATAATTATTATTATTAGAAAAAGGTTTAAATCCGTTTCCTCATACAAGGTAATTGTCAAGGACGTCCCCCATTACATATCACTACAAATCGATTCACTCCAAACAATCTGAAAAACCATGTGCTGAAGAGAAATAAAAAGATCTGGAAAATCTGTGCTCCGAATGTTTGACTCTAAATAATCTTGACCGAGTTAACCGATGCTGTGAACTACAGATCACAGGTGATGAAGGTGATCTAGCTTAGCTGTAATTGACCTGTATCTTTAAAGTGGAAATTCCTCAATCATCTATCCTTCGGGCGATATATTGAAATGCTAGTAACCTACAGAACTTGGCAATGTCGTTTAATCTTCCGGCTCGCCAGGGATACGATTCTCTTTGAATTCACTCCGCTGTTACTGAATTATAAAATATGTCGCCCTAGCTCGTTCATAATGATATCGTAATCCCAGGATTTCGTGCATATGACAATTCGGAAAGCCTTTGAATTAACTGAATAATGACGACGAGTCCTCGCCTTCGTAACCAGAGTTTTTATCAAGCAACACTGAGACACGAAGCAGAGTTGAGATCAACAGCAAGTTGTTAGTAAAAAGATTCTCTTTCTCTCACTCTCTCTTAGTGTACTGCCTACTGGCAGGTCCATGGAAAAGGATTATTCGTGTATAATATGATGAAAATAAAATATGAATACGGTCATATTATAAAACTCTTTAAATATTACTATTTTAAGAGTAGAACGACCTAAATTAATCGGATTTTTATTTTCGCTTGATCTGTTGTTTAAAATTTTTAAACGGTAACAATCACTTTAGTAACCTGCAGCGTATGAGTATGTTATTAAAATAGAAAGACTAGATTAGAGTAAAGGTAAAAGATAACATAACGGCACACTGGGTCAGGAAGCACAGATGCTTCTTAAGGCCGATTTCTTCCTTCCTCTCCATGGTTACTAGTAATCTTTGCCTTTTGATGGCGCATCACTTGCAGCCGGCGAGGATTTAAGAATAAACTTCCATCACCCCGGTATTTTTTACTACAAAGCTGTCAACACTCGGTCTTCCAAGGTTGTCACCCACAAAGGACTAACCAAGGCCGATGCAGCTTAACTTATATTATGGACGCGCAACTAAACCAAGTTCACTAAATCACGCCGTCTAAACATGTTTGATGCATGAGGTTGAGCCGTTGATCTACGCATCAGTGAGTGTAAATATAGATAGTGATATTATATATTCTAGTAAATGTATAGAAAAATTGTTGAAAATATTCATCCACAACAATCCCTATGTGCAGCTTCAGCTAATAGCAATACAAAATTTCATTTTTGCGAGTATTTACATGTATATGTGTATGTATTATTAATTTGCATATATATGGTGGTTTGAAATGAAATAACTACTCTCTCTTTCTCTCTCTCTCTCTCTCTCATTCTCTCTCTCTTTCTCTCTCTCTCGTTCTCTCTCTCTCTCTCTCTCTCTCTCTCTCTCTCTCTCTCTCTATTTCTCTCTATCTATCTATCTATCTATCTCTCAGTGTAATAAAATTTTTGCTATCTATTTTAGCTTTCCTTTCTAGACCGTGTTGGCACCTTACAACGAGAGTATAACACACCGTTTTGACTAAAATATTCAACGGCTAGATTTAAATTTCATTTCAGTTTCATTGCCTAGAGCTAGCAACTTTTGCTAGAAAGGTTCTTTATACTAATAGCAATGGATACGCAAGTATGGCGCAATTTCTTATGCAAGGTTAAAGACATAAATTCATTCTTAATTACTTTATCTCGTTCAATATGACTATCGATCAACCGTTAGATATCCAAAATGTCTTAGTCTCAATACATTTTAACATGAAGATTTGCTTCAGTGGCAATATGTGGGCCTATATATAGGCCTAGTGCCCCTACTTAGGCATATATATATACTGTATATAGGTATGTATATATATATATATATATATATATATATATATATGTATATATATACATATATACTGTATATATAGGCTATATATATATAATTATATATGTATGTATATGTTTATTTGTGTACATGTATATATATATACATGTATATATATGTATATATATAGTATATATATATGATTGTATATATATATACATGTATATATATATGTATATATATAGTATATATATATATATATGGTTGTATATATATATAATTATATATGTATGTATATATTTATTTGTGTACATGTACATATATATACATGTATATATATATATGTATATATATAGTATATATGTATGGTTGTATATATATATATAATTATATATGTATGTATATGTTTATTTGTGTACATGTATATATATATATATATATACACATGTATATATATGTATATATATAGTATATATTTGATTATATATATATATATATATATATATATATATATATATATATATATAACAAGCGCATGCAGACTTTGTTGAAGTTAAACAGTAACTCAATTTTACGTGTTCTATACAATAATAACTGAAATGAACAGTTCCCAATTGTAAACGTGATGAATCCAGCAAGGAATAATAGTAACTACACCAATTGTTTTTACAAATATAAAAAGTCTGCTACAGCGAAAAGAGAATCCAATTCAATTGTTATACAGTTTAGCATAACCGTGATAAGGTGAGATGCGCGGACACAAGTGACAAAGGAGCGACGTGTATTTTGCGGTAAAGCTTCGACATAAATTTGAAAGAAAATAAAGCGGGTCATGGAATCATTTCAACCAGATATAATTGCGATCGTTGAATAGAAGATATCCATACAGCTGGAGTGTTTATAGCTGAGGTTGAATTCGATGTGACGCAGTGTGGTGTGAAGCGTTTACTGCCGGAGATTAAATGGAGTAACAGCGTAGGAGAGTCACATAGACAACAACTGACAAGCGTTGTATGTGCCGCCTGTCCAATGGTATACATTTTTTATCTTCGTTTTACATCTATCTTTGAACTAGTTTTTCTGATTTTCGAATTTTCACCTTTTTGGACGTTTTGTTTTCTAAAAGGCTTGAATTTTAAATCTATAGTGCTCGATGTTGTCATAGATTACAGTATCCTCTAATTGTTGTCTTGTTGTGTTTTTTTCTAGCGGAAGCCACACGTAATTCGATAAATAATCGCTATTGAAATCTTGAAAATAAATGCTGTTGTTTTAAATCTTGCTCCACTAAATTTCAGTAAAACAGTTCGGAATCAGAGTCAGACTGAATCAGACAAGAGTTAGACAGAGTTATACAGAGTCAGACAGAGTCAGACAGGGTCAGACAGGGTCAGACAGGGTCAGATAGGGTCAGACATGGTCAGACAGAGTCAGACAGAGTTATGTTTTAATGGCGTTTCATAGCGTCATCATGTATTTAGTTGTCTTAGCACAGAAAATAAAAAATGGTATATCAAAAGGAATGTTGTAGATGATTTGAAGATCCACTCGTATGTAGACATGAAGAAGATGAAAACGGAAGATAGAGTTTACTTGGAGTTGTTTATACCATGTTGTTTTATATCATGGCATAAACGTCAGTAGGCAGTGCACTAAGAGAGAGAGAGACAGAGAGAGAGAGAGAGAGAGAGAGAGCACATAAAGTTCTTCATTGCAAAAAGAATCATCATAGAGCTTTCGGCTTCTTCGCACTCTAGCTCCATCTGAGCTCATCTGTTCACAAATATATCCATGAATAGTTCTTTTACATCGACTTACAAAGAGATTCTTACGTAACATTCTAATGAAATAGATCAAGATTTAAAAAAACTAGCATCATTTAACATAAACCCGTTTGTTTTCTTAGCAATTGTAAAACGCAATAGCTACTAGAAATAAAACACTCGGGCTTGTTGAATTTAATTAATTCACCACAAAACACTTTACAATTTTATTTAAAAAATTCAGTTTAAAAAAAAGTTTCTGTATCTGCCAAGTGGTCCTGACGGATCAATTTATATTGTGCAGAAAGAAAGAAATTTCGTCAAAGTTACATGTACATTTCGCCCATATCCTGCTGGAAACTGTCTGGCATCCAAAGCAGAAATTGCTCTGTAGTATATAATCATCATTATCTTCTTCTTCCCTTGAATCCCAGTTTAGCTAGGGTCGACATTTGAAAATATTGCCGCACAATACTACATATTATCGACCTATCAATCATCTTCACTTTATACTGAAAGAAATCAACTAGCTATGCTACAAAGAAATTATGTATTTTTCGAACATTCAAGGTCTGCATTGATCATTATCACAGTTCAAACAAGAGTCATATACTACAAAAAGACAACCAAACTTTATTTTAGTTTTAATGAAAAGAGACGTGAAAACAGATGAAAGCCACTCAACTCCGCCCTTCAAGTCTCAGTTTTCCTCAGCACATATATCGATTGTTGTAGATAAATAGATCTTAAATAAATAGATAAATAAATAAATAGATAATAGATAAATTGCTATTTCTCTGCCGGAATAAACTTGTGTGCCTATGAAATTAAACTCTGATAAGGTTGAAAATAAAATTATATAGAAATCTGGAATGTTTAAATTGTGTTAAAGATCACAAGTTGTGAGAAAGTGTGAGTGAGAGAGCTAAAGAAGTGGGTGCTGCATTGAGCCGGATTGCTTCAGTTTCGGATCAAAACTGATCTGCTGTAGAAGACAAAATGCTGAACAAGATTTAAATAAACAATGTCATAAACATTGTTGTGATGTGCATTATTGTGATTTTTGTTTAATTTGTTTCTTGGCTTATTGATGTGCACTGTGTGTATATATATATGCAATTTAGTCATTAAAAGATCTCTAGCAATATTTTAAGTACAAGATATTTCAAAATTAAATTCCATGTAATTTATGTAAGGCGACATGAGAGAGACAGAGAAATAGAGAGAGAGAAAGAAAGAAAGAAATAAAGAAAGAAAGAAAGAAAGAGTGAAAGAAAGAAAAAGAAAGAAAGAAAGAGTGAAAAAAAGAAAACGAAATAAGAAAGAAAATGAAGGAAAATGAAGGAGCTAAGGCCTATTTGCTCGATGAGACGGTAAGTGCTTTATCTCTTTAGTACTTTAACAAGATACAAAATATGATATAAAGTTTGACATATACGTAAATGCAATTGCCTAATCCTTGATGAAACCAACCTAAGTCTTCACTTCTCAGTATTCGTTGATGTAGCCTAGATACAAAACAAGATTTAATGCTAAAAATGATGAGTTTAATTACTTTAAATTTATTTGAGTAATTATCGTAGCATTTATTTTAGCACTTATTTTGACTCTTTAAAATATTTCTTTAAATCGACCATCTTGATGTCTTGAGTTTCGATATCTTAACCTGAAATAGTGACGGTGAGAGCTATGTGTTAGTTTGAATCTGAGAAATGATCAGATAGAGGAGAAGAGAAGAAGAAGAGGAGAACAGGTTGACATTTCAGCTAAAGGATCTGTTGTATCACTTTAAATTACTGATGATAGTGTGAAAAGGTTTAATACGAAGTAATAGTGATTTACATCTATTTACTTCTCAATTTCACGGAAAAAAGTAACGACACGAAGAGATACTTATAACAAAAATATTACCAGAGATAATGCTAGGAAATCCATGTAAATTCTATGTTTTGGAGAAATTATTATGAAATATAAACTTTTCTAATGATTATTTCTCATTTTTTTAAATAAAATAATTATATGTCAGTCTTCATTTTAAATCATTTAGACTTAAGATTCAGAATTTCCTGAAATTGATTAAATTTCGAGTAATTAATAATGGAAGAACCTGGATTATATACTTAATCTCTTACCACTTTAGATATGAAAACAAAGATTGATAAGCAAATTCGTCACAAAATCTCCATTTCATTGCAGATATATATATATATATATATATATATACTATATCTATATATATATATATATATATATATATATATATATATATATATATGTATATTATATATATATATATTATATATATATGCGTTTTTAATTTCCAAGGAAACTTTTATCGCAATTCAACGTTTAATCTCCAAGCCTTTCAGAGTTTTAAACTCGGAATCTTTGCCTTTCTAATACTAATTAACAATAGCCTAGCCTATTTGCTAAGTCTGCAGAAGATTCAATTTAAATTATTAGTTTGAGATTCTCTTTTTATGGTATAGTAGGAGACAAGCTACTACAAAAATGCGAATTAGTAGCATGATTGCCTGTTAGCAGTACGTCACGGATTCAAACCCAATCGTCTTTTACAACACCATTGCTGGATAAAAACGGTCTTCGAACTCATCTTCGCCATATATTTCACACTACAATTAAGCGGAACATACACCTAACGTACCATCAGGAATCAACTACATATGATAAAGCTGGTAAAGCTAAGGTTCACGTCAGTTTCCTCCCTCGAAAAAGATGTTAATGACGGAAAAGAAAAAAAACAGAAAAAGAAAAAAAAAAAAGAAAAGTAACAGAGAAGGCTTTAAAGTCAGTTCTCAAGGTTACAAACTTCCTGTTGATAGGGAACACTATGATTATATCCCGTGGTCACGGGTAGATTACGCGTATATGATGAATGTCTGCACTAGCCTCTCGCTAACCCGGACTTAAACATATGATTATCTAGGATGGTCCTGGCTATAAACAGAAGTTTTGACTTTCAGTCTTTTCTTCCACTTGATTTAATTTAACTTTTCTTTGACATTTAAATTAGTAGCATTTGATCGGAAAAGATGGCAACAATGTGTCGGGAACTTTAAGCGAATGAAAGCCTAATTGAGCCTAAAATGTTAGACAGAAACCGTGAATATAATTGTAAAAGGTATGCAGTGTTTTTCTTTCGACTACCTTCAAGTTAGTCTACCAATCGTTTTTTATCAGTCAATTCTATCCTCTACTGGAGAAAAGTCTGTTTTATTGCGCAGTTTGCAGCGCTGTACATAGATGCATAGAATACCATTACAAATATGTTGATTTTAATATCCATCTATTCATTCCTTCGACCTAATCATGGAGTTGTAGAAGTAACTGCACGAAATTTTCCAGAAATTTTATTACAATTCAATATAACTTCTTTCATACACGGCGGCGCACTTCGTCGATTAATCTCCTCTCATATAGGTTTCCTTTAACTCGCCGCTGGTAACAGATGCTTCAGTAATTAGCGTAAAAGAGAGTTAGAATAAAATTCTGTTAGCTATCTGCGATTGAAATACTACGATGAATCATCAATTTTTACGTTATATTCAGTTAATTGTAACATCTGGGTAGAATTTAAAGAACAATTAACAATTACAATTAATCAGTTAATAAACTTGAGTCATGAACGATCCATACTAATGTTATCGTAAAATATGATTTTTTAAACTTTTTAAAAGTTACTAAACACAGCAATTTCTCCATATCTCTCTTCACTCTCCTCTCTCTCGCTTACTCACTCACTCTCTCTCTCTCTCTCTCTCTCTCTCTCTTTCTCTTAGAGTTTTGACAAATGAGGGATAAATAGTATCATAACCCAAATATGGTCTGAGTTCGCGCTTCATAACATACGCTCGGATGAAAAATGCTTCTACTGAATTAAGAATTCCACTTTAACGTATCCTGTAGGAAAGAAAAATGGAGTCCTGAGAATTGATTTTCAATGCTTTTCTCAATTTCGGCTTAGTTACGTTTGATTATTTAAAAATTTAATTATTAATTAAAGTAATTGACCATTGGTCTATTCTTCAATGAACCTGCCACAAAATGCCTATACCTCGCACAAAGGCATTCATTGCAGATTGTTAACAACTCTAAGAGTAATTATATATATATATATATATATATATATATATATATATATATATATATATATAAATAAGTTTAATTTAAAATCCAATCTGTTTCGATTTCAGGACTTACAAAATTATTTAGTTCAATCTTTTAATTACGAGAAGACTACAAATTAGGTAAATTAGTGTTTCTCTACAAGCAAGCTGATGGAAAATCTCATATCTTTGTAAATAGGTCTAGACAGCAGATTTCATGGAATTGATTCTGCATTTCTGAGCTTTCACAATAGATACAAATATACCTAGGACTGGGTATTAAACGGAACTGCTACTAAAATAATTTCCGGTCTTCGCGTAATAAAGTGCAGATCTGTACAAATTTCCCGTATCTTCAGTTGATGAGATTTTCTAGTTGCCAGTCGTATATATGACAAACAATTGAGGATGCATATTGCAAACCTTCAATACTAGAACTCCTTATATTTGAAATATTTGGAAGACTCTCCAGGACTAATCTGTATGGCCAAACCCATTGGCATCAGTGACATTAGCATAATAATGATAATAATAATAACAATAACAATAATAATAAATAGGCAGGAGGACCAGCGCCATTACTGGTGATAAGCGCGAAAAATCTTTTCTGTGGCAGCGACTGTCTATTGCTCTCCAGCGATTCAATGCAGTCTGCTTCAGTGGCACTTTGGCTAAAGCGGCTTCCCAGAGTGCAGAGGAATTATTTTAATCGCTTTTTTAACAACTTTTAATTAAATAAAGTCTCTTTTATCTTAATTTTAGCCCAGGGCCCTTTACAGCCCAGGGCACTAAAAATAAAAAAATAAAAAAATAAAAAAAATAATAATAATTATTATTATTTTATTATTAATTTATTTTACCCAAATTATTTAACCGGCGATAAGCGAGAGACATCTTTTCTTTGGCAAAGGCTTTCCGTGACTTTGCAAAGATTTAATGCATTCTGCTTCAACAATTCTTTTAAGCCGATTGATGACCTCGAGTAGCCGGGCGGCGATTCAGCACGTATTGCTTGAATCGTTTATATCAAACCCCAGGTTCTTTACACCGGGGTAAAAAATAAATATAAAAAAATAAAAAATAAAAATAATATCGTCGATTCAGCACGTATAACTCGAACCATTTTTATCAAACCCGGGTTCTTTACATCCGTGGTAAACAAAATACAGGCTTAACATCTGTTTCCTCATCCAAGGATGATGTTTGGGGCGTCGAAAAGATTACAAATGGTTGGTTTGTAAGTCTGTGTATCACTTACTATTTTCGCTATCCTTGGCTTAAGATCTTCGATCGTATATTCTAAAAGATCCTTATCTCTCTCTTTCTCTCTCTGCCTCTCTTGCTCTCTCTCTCTCTCTCAGTGCACTGCCTACTGGCAGGTCCACAGTATATAACGCTTCTACTCTTCTCTGTGTCTTCCGTTTTTCTCTTTATGTCTACATATGAGTGGAACGTTAAATTCTCTAGCAATAGGCTACCCATTCTTGTTATTATATACCATTTCTTTGGGATTCTGCTTATGGCGAGGTGGGCCCCTATGCCTCCTTCAGCTTTGACTAACATTTACTGAGCAAGGGGGTCATTCCCTGAGAAAACAATCCTGTTTACCCTAATTATTATACATCAGCCTCTAAAATAAAGTTGCTCTTGAAGTAGTCGGTGTCCAGTAAATCGTAAATAGAAATAGTTCGTGGAAGTGTAGAGGCGGCAGGCAACTTGTTGTCTACCTAGGAATCATATCAGTAGATATGTACTTGAGATTTCAACGCTAGAAATCTGATTTCAGGGTGAACACTCACCCCTTTTCATGGCTCAACAATAGTGTAGTGAAATCCGAGATGATATTTATCACTGTTATACCTCATGATTAAATACTAAGAGGGATTTAGAACACGGTCCTGTGAATATTCGAGAATTGCTCAGATCAATTCACCGGGATTTGAACCCACGAATGTTAAGCTATTGAACTGCCATCAGTTTTTATAAAAACTCTAGCTGACATGTGCACACTTAGCATAAAAACTTGTTTCATTTTGAAGTGTTTACTGTTTATATGTTTACTGGTGTTTCCTTGTTTAGCCTTCTCATAATTGACTATAACCATAAATTGTTCTACATGTATTTTTAGTTATCCAACTAGATTAACTTAATGGTAACTTAGTACTAGATGACTTTAGTGCTACCTTAGTACTACATTACTTTAGTGATATATTAGTGTAAGGCTAGGAGCTAAACATACTGAGTTGCATATAATGTAGGAAAAAAAACATACTGAAATATCCAAATATCGATTAGCTGTTCCCCAGGTTCAGAACTTCCTTTAGCGCAAAACGAAAGAATTTACTCTAATCACGTAAGTTCTAATGATTCTAGTCGATGGAAAAGCAAGGACCATTGTATGACGTCTTTAAATTAAATAATTATGCAGATTAAATAAAAATGGACTAAGATAAAGCTAAAGATTTGTTTGATTATCTCCAACTGATGAACCGGAAACAAGACGGATCATCATATTTTTGCTCTTATGCCCTATTTAGCATTTCCTCTACCTAAATAATTGCTCCTATAAATAATCGCTATTAAAATCAGAAAGACGTCAAAAACTTCCCTCCTTCAAGAAATCCGACTACAACAACTGCACTAAGCCTAGCACAGCACTAAGTGATCATTAGGCGATATAAGAAGTTGAAAGATATCTGACATATTTGTTCTAACGATGTCAAACAGTGCGAGCAGTTGTGGGTCTACATAAAGCACAGTAAAATGAACATTAGAATATACAGAAATTCTTTACGATGCACTAAACCAGTAAACTCGTTCTTCAGCAGAATCCATCATAAGTAATATTAGTTGTGATAAAACAATGATTGGCAAGAAGTGGCGCCAGAACACTAAAGCTTGTATTTTATATATATATATATATATATATATATATATATATATATATATCAGAACACTACACTAAAAGTGTATTATACATATATATATATAATATATATATATATGTGTTCTGATATATATATATATATATATATATATATATATATATATATATATATATATATATCAGAACACTACACTAAACTTGTATTATATATATATATATATATATATATATATATATTATGCTCAGAACACTACTTCAACATTATTTATTTAAAATATTGAAGTCCAATAGTTCAGACAGCAGGACTAGATGTAATTGTTATAATCTACTCATTGTCCGAGAGATAAACTATAAACCTCTTCACGTTACAAATCAACTTCTGCTAAATCTAAAACGATTTGTCTAGAATATCACAGATAAAGCAGAAAAGTTGACATTTCGTGGTGTAGTACTTTAGGTCTACAAACACGCTGTGTTCGAAGAGAATTTGTCGGAATAAAAGTCAGATTTAACTGACAGGAAAAAGAAACCATAGAAGGTAGAATGGAAGGAAAAAGAGGCAGGGGCAGGCCGAGATTAGGTATGTTAGATTATTTAACGACCCACTAATATGTGGACATGAAGAGGAAAACGGAAGACAGAGAAGAGTGGAGGCGTTATGTACCATGGACCTGCCAGTAGGCAGTGCACTAAGAGAGACAAAGAATCAGGACTTCTTGAAAACTTATGGAAGCGGCGTAGGAAGAAGATATAGTTGTAAATAGAATATATTTGAATATATAGATAGAATTGCAAATTTAATTCGCAGTAAATTTGACAGCATGAATGCTATATTGTTAAGGTTTCTTAATTGCATATTCGTTGCTATTTTTTCTCACGTGAACTTTAGAATTACTTATATATCATGACATGTAGTTCAACAAAGAAATTCTAATTTTAAAAGAACTTTGAATTTATAATGCTTGAAAGGTCCACTTAAGCGTTATGAATTTCTGAAATCTAATTAGGAGATAAAATCTTGGCGTTGCACGTGAAGTGAGATATGTCATGCAGCTTAGCCTCCTTTTAATATACCCCCCCCCCCAATTAAAAACTATTCGCCCACTTCGAGATTTGCCCCCGCAGCCAAAAATAAAAATATATCCAACTGACGATATTATGAAAGCAACGAATACGTCGTTTATTTGTAGCATGAAAATGGAGATAAATATAAATTTAAAAATGAAATATCTAACAGTAAAAAATGATAATGACCCTTTGTAAGTACTATTGCGATCTTCAAAAGGAATTACGTATAGGCCTATATTCTTTTTTCCATTAAAGTAAAGACTGCCACTATTCCCCGGCCAATGGTAAAAATTCTTAAAGATGATCTATGATGCAGGTATTTGCATCAGCATCATCTTCTTTTGAATCCCAATTTAAATAGGGTGGGGATTAGCACAATGCTGTAGCAATGTTTGAGGCCCAGGCAATCACCAACCGAATGCTTTTCTGAAGTTAGTTTTGATATTAGTGCTTCGTCGCCTTTTAAGAAACGTGCAGTCTACGGTTTGTCTATTCTTCAGCAATCCGGAAAAAACACAGGTAAGATGCACCGACTACAATAAAAACGACGGTGTGTAGCTACAAATTGTAATAAATAATATTTTCAGTACAAATAGGTCTTGTGAAAAAAACAGTTGCCGATGTTTTTCATGTTCTTGTTAGCTTGACATAAAGATAAATTAGCAGTTAAGTTTTGTTACCTAATTGATGTCATCTAACCTAGACATTGTAAGATTCACGTTTCCAGATTGAATTCAACAGTATGTATATCAGTAATAGATTATTACACGAAATATTCTGAAATATTTAAAAAATGACTGTATTCTTCAACCGGAAGAGGAAAATTGGACATCTGGAAACAAAAAAAATTTCCTATAGGCAAATATTTAATATTTTCATTTATTAACGTGAAACTATTCATTATCATTTCGTTAACAATGTACTTTAATTCTGTGTATCTTTCAGTCGTATCGCATTCAAAAATCTCTATATCTATCTCTATTTTTATATTTCAATCTCTTCCTGTATCCTTATATATTTCTCTACATTTAGGCTATCTGTCGTCTATATCCCTATAAATACTTCTATGTCTCTCTTAACCTAGCAAATCAGTTTGTGCGGGGTTCAAAGCCTGGGCTAAGTGGGCTTGCCCGTCACTAACATCGCTTTCGAGTGAGGAAACTGACGTTAACATTATCTTTACCAGCTTTACCTCTATTTATATATATTTATCCTTTTCTACATTTATCTATTATCTATATCCATCTCTCTCTCTCTCTCTCTCTCTATATATATATATACATATATATATATATATATATATATATATATATATATATACATGTATATATATATATATACATGTACCTCTATCTTTATATCTTTCTCTGCATTTATCTATTATCTGTATCTATCTATATTTCAAGCCATGTAGCCTATCTATCTCTATCTCCATATCCATAATTATATCTCAATGTCGATATCTTTTTCTCTTTCTTTTTACATTTGTTGCTGAAAAGATCATCCATCACTCATTGCGAAGAGTGCATCAGACATACACCTATATCTTAAGCGAATAACTACAGTCGATAAACTAAGACAGCATATCAACAACAATACCGCAACAACAACATCAGCAGCAGCAACAACAACATCCACAGATGTAGAAATCACTCAATCTCTGCTTCTCAGGTGGAATGTAAATCAATTAGAGCGAGTACAGGAATGTGCAATTGACGACTGCACACAACATTTTATGGTCCGGAATAACCTTCTTCCAGAAGACTCTTAAATAACGGATCATACTGTGAGTGAGACTATACAAGGACTTCGATAAGATGTAGATCTGTGATCAATGCCGATGCTAAGGAAAGCAAAGGAAACTACTGTAATTGAGAAGCACTAATTTAGACTTTAAAACATCTCAATTAACTTAAATGGTTCTAGGACCTGACCCCTATTAGATAAAATTATGCGGGACTTATTTAGGCTGGAGAATTAGGATAGAGTAACAACTAGCTATCTCTGACATAGTTAGCCTAGAGTAACAAAACTAACTATCCTTTATAAATAAGAGATAGCATATCTAATCTCGTGTTGCTAGTAAAAGTAACTATAACTTACTGTATGACTAGTCAGTTACATCTGGCTTATGCAATGACTAGTCAGTTACATCTGGCTTATGCAATGACTAGTCAGCAACAAATAGCTCACAACTTTTTTTAGCATCCGATTCAATTAAAGTCTAAATGAGTAATTAATAATATCATAATTAGAAAGAGAGAGAGAAGAGAGAGAGAGAACTATGTTTATTTTAATACCTCAAAGTATACAGTGACATACACAAACAAGGCCATCAAAGAGGTCAAAAGTAGCCTATCTAGTTGGCTACCTCTCAGTACGATAAATATAAATTAAAATTAGCTCGTGTGCTATTATTACTGATCGATGGAGTGCTCTTTACGGATCATGAAAGCAGACTCTTAGCACGAATACATCCCCATGATCTGTCACTTGGCAGATCCCTAGACACTAGAAAGAACGTCTACATACCTGTCGAGAAAATCCAGATCGGATTGCATGTTGAGCTGCTTGGACGGATCAAGAATATCCGCCTGGACGTTAATAGCACTTTCACTGACGAGGAATCCCCCATCCTCCATCTCTGCATCATAGTACTGCTTTCCGGACTCTCTCCCTCCCAGCAGCGCCCGGATGCTTTCCAGCAGGGCAGCATGATCATCCCCACCTCCACCACCGTCCCCGGGTAGAGGATCGTTTTTATTGTTGTTAATGGCAACGGTTCTGCACAGCGACGCCTGATTATGAACATCCGTGGGCGAGCAGCTGATTAGAAACCTGGCCTCATCGTCATAACTGGCAGTGGTTATGTTGAACGATGACGACGATGTGATCATTGTAGTTATTACGAATCGATAAATTGTTCAACGAAATGTTTCATCTGATGAACAGTTGAGTGATTTGAAGTTGACTCGATGATATTAGCAAAATGACAGGAATTTCTGAGAGAGCGTCAGTGTTCATTTAAATTAATATTATTTGATTTGAGAGACAGTAGTAATATCTTAAATCATCCCTTAATAAATCCTACTAATATCCTCTAAACGTCTCCTTGTTCGTTTTCTTATTTGACTATTTTAAATCTTTATTATATGCTGTATTCTACAGCACTAGTTAAAGATTGTTCAATTAGAAGCAAACTCTACGGTGTAAGAATTTCTAATCATTCATCCGTTTGATGTAGAGTTCTAAAGCTTGCAGAGTTCTAAAGCTTGTAGAGCTCTAATGCTTATAAAGTTCTATTGCTTGTAGAGTTCTATTGCTTGTAGAGTTCTAATCCTTGTAGATTTCTAAAGCTCGTGGAGTTCTAATGCTTATAGAGTTCTAAAGCTTGTAGAGTTCTAATGCTCCTAGAGTTCCAAAGCTTGTAGAGTTCTTTCAGTTCTTGGTTCAACTGGTTGTTCAAATTTTTATCATAATCCTAGTGTATTCAATATCCCTGATCGTTTTCCTCAATTAAAACTCATCAATTACTACATTTACACAAACTGCTGATCAAACTGGATTTAAATAAAAATCCTCTCAAAATATTTATTTGGCTTCAACGAAGCCATAGCGAGAATATTCTGAAGCAAAAATACAACAAAACGGGATAGATTCTTGTACGTGCAGATGTACTTTATGAATAGTTCATTGAAATTACACAAAATTACGTACATTCAATTCTAGAAAAACATAGGCTGGACCATATAATGGACAAGATTCTACACGCTCAATTGTTTAAACCGTAATATATTATCCATGCCAGTTGTGTCTGGCTCAGAATTTATAATTCCAACTAAATTCAGAAAATGTCTGCGCCTAGAGATTTGACAACTGGTTAACATGGAGTGGAATAAAGGCGCATAGGTCTAATCTACCTAAGCGCTCTTCTAGAACTGCACATTAGAGAATTTCCGAAAATTTATAGACTCAAGACTTTTTAAAATTTAGCTCAAATTATGATTTTTTAAAACAACAAATAAGCGCGGATCTCTGCGGGATTCAACCACAGCGGAAGTCCCTGCGGGTCCTGTGAATCCTGTGGATCCTGTGAATCCTGGGAATATTCTGGAGCGCTCATCGGTTGATTGCGCTAAATACTTCCCAGTCTAATCTGACGTATGTCTGGCAAAGACATGTTTATCTGATAAACTCAACGACGTCTGTAAGATACTCGTCCGCGGATCAGTATGTGCGGGGTTCAAATCCTGGGCTATCCCGTCACCGACATCGCTTTCGAGTGAGGAAACTGACGTTAACATTAGATTTTTAGCTTTTTTATCCAATTCTTCACAAGTACTACTTGTCACTAATAGCTATTAGCTCTAATTAGCACTAACAGCTAAATGCAATTTATGGACTACAACTCGTATATAATCAATCAAGATCGTTAATCGATATCCATTTTTATCCTCAATCAATACCATCAAATCGATACCAATAATTTTTTCCGTTATTGTTTTTGCTTCTATTATTGTTTTCTTATGCCTCGTACTCGAAGCATTTTTCGAGAGTCTTCGACCTTGTCTAAGGTAAAGTGCCACAACTATCAGTCACTTACATGTAGGTTATACCTGTACCGTAGTTAACGCATAATCTACGGTTCTGCCTGGGGGTCTCTTAGTAGATGGCAATTCTGTTTCACGGCGGCAAGCACATTACGACCTTCATCTTAGTGTTTTATTTCTCGGAGTCTCGAGGCAGCAGCTGTTCTGTGAGTAATTTGAGTAACATCATGTAAATTTAATTTAATTTATTTTATTCTGGAAAATTTAATCAGATTCATTACCATTTAGTGAATTATTGTGAATTGGATGGTCGTCTCGTATCTATTTAATTCCCTACCACAAGGATAATCTGCTCTAATCTCCATTATAAATGCACTCATTTTGGATTAGCTTAATCTTTTCACTTTTCAACACCAGTATGTCCGAGAGACAGTAAATTTAATTTTATATTACATAAAATCTTTCCAATTTACAGATGATTAATCTGCAGCTTTAAAAATATAATATTTTTTACATTTTATTTTTGAAAATGTATTCGTATTAAAATATCTTTATAGCGTATTATAGCGTTTTTATATTAGAATACGTTAGTCGATATTATAGTCTGATAATTTACTGAATAATTGCATTGCTGAGGCTTTGTGATTAGCTAGATGGAGTCTTCATTTTTATAACTTTGCGCAATCTATATTATTACATTATTTTTACTGCAGCACTTAATTTGTGACAGGTACCGAAGGCTACTCAAAGAAAAACTGTAATATGGCGAAGTAGCGTGAATGCATACAGTGTAAAAGTGTTCCTATACTCGTAGGTATATGTAGGTAAGTTAGTATGTATGTATGTAGGTATATGCACAATATACATGTGTGCGTACGATATCGCAGGTACTTAGTTGTGCGTTGCTATCTCTCTCTCTTCTGTTACTATCTCTACCTCTTTCTGTATCTCTCTCTATCATCTATCTATCTCTCTATCTATCTATCTATATCTTTCTGTATCTCTCTCTCTCTCATCTATATCCTTATCTCTCTACATGCATCTATCTCTTGATCTCTACTTCTCCCTCTCTCCATCTTTCTCTCTAGATCTCTCTCTCTTCCTCTCTCTCTCTCGCTCTCTCTCTCTCTCTCACTCTTTCACTCACTCTCTCACTCTCTTTCTCTAACTTTTTCTCTCACATAGTCGCTCTCTCTGTCTGTATGTCTCTCTCTCTCTCTCTCTCTCTCTCTCTCTCTCTCTTTCTCTCTGTCTCTAGATCTCTCTCTCTCTCTCTCTCTCTCTCACTCTCCATTTTTCTCTCACTCCCTCTCGCTCTCTCTCGCTCTCTTTCTCTCTCTCTATCTCTCGGTCTCAGACTAATTTCTAAAACAGTTCTGTCAGCTCGTACCTACTTTACGACGTCATTAGTACTTATCCCGTTATCCAGACATCCTGAACTCAATCGTTCAGCGTCAATAACGAATAGGAAATAATATCGTTGCAAGCGGGAAATCTTCCAGTTCTAAAAGCTCTGTTATAAACATATATTTTAGAGAATAACCTTATGCATGGTTATACAGCGATGATGTAATTCAATACGTCGCCCTCGTTTCATTAATGTTTCGTTCTCTTACCCTCCTGGGTTGATTCCTAACGCGTCGCTACAGCCGCCGCATCGCCGCCGTCGCTACCCCGCCGCCGTGTATCCGCCACCGCGTCGTCGCCGTCGCGTCGCCGCCGTCGCTACCGCCGCCGTAGCGTCTCTGTCGCCGCGTCGCCGCCCTCAAAACTCTTACTTATATTTGTCATGTCGATCACTTTGCAGAAATACATTCCAGCAAGGAATTAATTCGCAGAAATTCATTCCATATCCATACAGCCTCTGCTGCCGTTGCCGCTGCCAGCGCGACCCAAGGGGCCGCTGATTGGTTAACATTTTGACCTGAGACTTATAATGGATATCTCTGAGTTCTTTTAAAAGTCAATTAAGACATTAATTGACATTGATATGGAATAGTAAGCTCTATTTCATACAGCTCATATGTCTGTCGATTTATTAAGAATAAATCTACAGAAGCATATCCAAGGGCGTATAGAAGGATATAGTTACTCCTCGTGGAAGCTCAAAAATTGTCCAGAACAAGACATCATCTCTTTCTGCGACACGTATCATTGAGGTGAGCTCATATTGCCGAATTAGTTCATGAACATCACTACAAAGGGAATCATAGTTTCAAATTCTTTTCTGGACATTCTCGAAAAACATTGTTAAATATACTCTGCTTGATTAATAGTAACTAAAATTGAACTTTCTACAAATAAGTTCAGAAATCTATTAGGAAAAATAGGATTTCGTATAAGATGTATCGCAGCATCATTTTCGCTAATAAGCTAACTGAGAAATACTGAAAAGAAGGACAATTAAAGTAATCCACACTATAATATACTTCCTATAGACATAGGGTTCCTTGTGATGTGAAAATATGCTATGGGCAAAATCTAGAATTGCGTGAATATAGGTATCTAAACTTTAGGTGTTGTGATGTAAATAGGCCTAACTGAGCATATTAATATTGATAGTTATGATGATAAAGCTTTAATATCGGCTCTCCTGTGTGATATATAAACCTTTCGATAGAATTTGACGATTATTTAGTAAGCAATGACTAATATTGTGGGATTATATGAATGTCCCAAAGAGTTTTATACCATGGACCTGCCAGTTGGGCAGTGCACCAAGATATATATATATATATATATATATATATATATATATATATATATATATAATAGATGTAAATATGAATGTCATTGCGACCGTTTAACAATTGGCGTTGTATCGATAAACCGTTTAGATATATCTCGAGAGTTTTTCGCAAAATTAAGAAATAAAGCTACGAGAAAATCTATAAAACTTAGTTTAACGTCGGTTTCCGTATCACAAGGGATACTGTCAGAGACGGCCGAGCTGAGTTTCGTACCACTTGTCTCCAGCTTCTCAGGAAACAGTGGCTATCCATTCGCCGTTCAAAGAATAAAATCTAATGGATATACTTACACTCACGAGCTGCTTTCAAGTTCATTAAAAGCAGCATGCTCCTGCAAAAGTCGTACAATATCAAAACAATATAATAACAGCTATTTCCTTTGTAGTCTACTTGAAATATTTCCAATTTCATGAAGATGATTTGCAAAAGGCATAAATAGGAAATTATAAAATCAGACTATCCTACTTTCGTACTCTACTGGCGTCCAATAGGAACCTGATGCAAGAGTTTAGCCAGGCTTTCGCATACAGTGAGGTTTGATTAGGTCATTAAATTGTGACGTTTGTTTAATAATTAAAAAGATATAAATTATTGCTGAATATTACGATATTATATAAATATTAATAAAAGTTAAATATCTACCAATTGCTCTATTCTATTAAACTGACAGTTTTAATTATTTACTTTAGGCTGAATTAAGCCTACTTTAATATCTAGGTAAAATTCAAGATTATGGTTGACTTTTGCATAATAAATCTATGCATGTCAATAATTTAACCAGTATTAATACATTTCATTAACTGAAAGTTACTTACATCGAATTTTTAGGTCGATACTTTATTTCATTACATTTTTTAGTACATTAGAGCATGTTTTATGACTTTTTCGAAGGTCGCTATTTTATTTCACTATATATTAGTATATTAAAGTATGTTTTATTACAGTTATTTTGCAGGCCGCTATTTTATTTCATTACATTTTATTACATTACAGTACGTTTTATTACAGTTATTTACAGATAGCTTATATGTGCAGTTTCACATCAAATCAGTTTCAAACGGGCGCCAAATTGAAAACAACATCGACATCACATAAGCTAAGGAGTCGACTAACACAATTATAAAACGGTCTGCCAAGGGTACGCAGGCTGATATTTGATATAAGACTAGGACATGATTTAACGTCAGTTTCTAGGCTACAGAGTATGTAAATGAAAGGACGAGCATTGCGTCAAACAATGCATCTTCAGGTTCAGAGTCGAACACCTTATCCACAAGGCTACTGGATAAGCCAAATCTTCTTCATTCAACACCCGACTCAAAACCATGAACTCTGAAGACACTCTTGCGAATCAAATTTAACTTATAAAAATTATTCATCTTCATCATCATCATCATCATCATCATCATCATCCCCTGAATCCCAGTTTAACCAGGGTCGGGATACAAATAGAAACTCTCAAATTCTCTCTGTCCTACATCACACCACCAGCCAATCTGAGACTTTTCCAGTTTAAAAGTTTTTAACTTTTAAAATTTATTACTTTGGATAATACTTTTACAAATTTTATATTAATTGTCTAAACTAAATATAGTAATATAAACACAGTTTAGAAAAGAGAAACAGCTATATATCGAGTACGTACTACCTACCGTTCGTATTTGGTCGACGAGTTTAGCGAAGATTAACGCAGCTTGTAAAATATTGTGTATCCGAACAGATGGCGGCGTATAGGCGGGATTTAGAACAGACTCGCAGGTTTTTATAGCAGGAAGAAAAATAACGCCGTCCAACCTCTGACAGTGGTCGAGCTGAACTGAATACTGCGCGATACAGGGATTCCTACCTTGACTTTCTAGTTATACAATTACGTTCTCTATAGAGCAATTGTTTTCACAAATCAATTGGTTTGAGTCAAAAACTGACAATAAACGATGCCCTTGAAGGCTGTCCCTGAAAACGACCCTGGTAGAGAAAATAGATAAATGATATGATATGAACCAGTAAGGTTATATGCAGGGGTGGATCCAGGAATTTTTTAAGGGGGTAGTCCGAACGAAATTTTTTTAGAGTGTAGATTTTTTGTTTACGCCCCGCCTTCTTCGGACATGTGACGCAACCAGACAAATTTCTGCCTCATAGAGTGAGTGTATCCCCGTACCTTACCCCCCCCCCACTCATACCCGTACTAAAGTCAGGATAAAAATTGTTGTCCTCCAATGCATTGGTTATGCATTGGTTCAAGTGAAAATTGAGAGCTAGTGAAACGGTCAACATTTTTCGGGCCCCTTCCATTATACAGGGCTCCTAGTATATCCTAGAAAACATGGAGCTAATGGAACTGCGTTCCCTGTCATACCCCCCGCCCCCCTAACCACTGCAATTACTAACATATTTAAAAATCGAAATTGCAATAGAAACAATGAAAATATAACCTGTCTTACCCTTCCCCGCCCCCCCCCCTAACCACTGGCATTACTAACATATTTAAACATCGAAATTGCCATAGAAACAATGAAAATATATCCTGTCTTACCCTCCCCCGGGCCCCCTAACCACTGCCATTATTGACATATTTAAACATCGAAACTGCCATAGAAACAATGCAATGAAAATATAGTTTAAATTTTTTTATCGTCGAACCTAAGGGGGGGCCCGGGCCCCCTGGGCCCTCCCCTGGATCCGCCACTGGTTATATGTGAAATGAGACGAGATGAGATGGGAAATGATTGCTATGGGATTCCAGATACTGGATAAGACGAGACTGGAACTGGAGTTAAACCTAATTATAATTAAATAGTTAATCCCACCATTGGTTAAATAGTTAATCCCATCATTGGTTAAATAGTTAATCCCATTATTGGTTAAATAGTTAATCGCAGCAATAGTTTAATAGTTAATTCCATCCAGTGGCGGATCCAGGGGGGGGCCCAGGGGGCCCGGCCCCCCCCCCTTAGACCCGACGATAAAAAAAATTTAAACTAGATTTTCATTGTTTCTATGCAATTTCTAGGTGTAAATATGTTTTAAGGACGTTAGGGGGGTTAGGAGGGGGGTACAAGAGGGAACTCGAACAGTCCGACTACCTGGATTTTTTTTCAAGTATGGGCCCCACTAGGGGCCCATATAACGGAAGGACGGAAGGGGGGGCCCGAAAAATGTTGACCGTTCCACTAGCTCTCAATTTTCACTTTAGCCACTGTATAAAAGGAAAAAGGGTGTAAATAAAAATGTAAAATAAATGCGTAGTATGCTGAAAAATTCTGAGCCCCCCCACAGCATTTTTTCTTTTTTCTGGTTGCGTCACGTCCCGAAGATGGCGGGCGTAAGCAAAAATGTGTACACTGTCCAAAAAAAATTTTTCGGGCCCCCCCCCTTAAAAAATTCCTGGATCCGCCCCTGATTCTATCAATGCTTAAATAGCTAAACCAATCAACAGTTTATTTTCTTTTATTGCCTTAGCTAAGCATTACTATTTTATTAATATTCATTATTCATTAATCATAGTTATATTCATGATTAATATTACCATTTTACAATAATGCTGGAATTCTTCACATACCACAACCTAGAACGAAGATGTGTACCAAGGGATTTGTTGTTTCTGGACCAACTGCTTGGAACGACCTGCCAACTAGTCTTACACAATCTGATTTATTTCTTCTGAGCTTTCAGAGGATGCTTCAGACTGTTTTCCGAAGACAGTTTTATTCCATCTTATAATTAACTATATTTGCGCTACTGTGGCCTTTTGCATAGAGCTACGCTTGTATTATTATCATTGTTATTGTTATTATTATTATTGATATAATAATAATAATTATTATTATTGTTATTACTATTATTATTATTATTATTTTAATTAACCGGTGTAAAGAACCTGGGGTTTGATAAAAAGATTCAAACAATACGTGCTGAATCGCCAACCGGCTACTTGAGATCATAATTATTATTGTTGAGATTATTGTTATTATTATTCTTTTATTATTAGTATTATTATTATTATTATTATAATCATCATCATCATTATTATTTTTATTAAACATCGTCAGCATTATATTCTTTCCTTGAATCCCAGTTTAACTAGGATGGGATACGAATAGACCTTCAGTTATGCATTGCGTAAATAAAATTTATAAAACTTCACGTATCTGACCATTTACATGTATGATTCACATTTGAGACCATAAGAACATGAAGGTGACGTGTCAGACAGTAAATGATTAATTATTCACCTGACCGGAACGAGTTGCGATGTCGGTAAGATATCCGACCGCGGATCAGTGCTTTGGGGTTAAAATCCTGGGCGCACCCGTCACTGATATCGTTTTCAAGAGATGAAACTGACGTTATCATCGGCTTAACAGCCTTATCTGAACCACATTATAGTGATTTATTCCGACTGATTTATTATCCGAGTGATTTATTCTCAGAGCTCTTTGCATGCCCAATTACAACCATTTCACGTCCGACGTATCACTCTGTTAAATGCAAAAAGCTACGGTCAACGTCAGTTTCTTCACTCGAAAGAGATCAGTGACGAGCGAGCCCAGGATTTGAACCTCGCAAGCACTGATCCGCGGTCGAGTATCTAGCCAGTGGCGACGTTCAGTCTATGCCATATGGAAGACACTGTGAAAAATAAAGACAGCCCTAAATGCAATGTGTAATTTTTTTCTCAATGGCAATACAATTATACAACAAAACTGATTATGAATTGAAAATGTCAAACTGCATTAAACGTAAAAGTTCCTAGGTTCAAATGTAATACCAGAAAAGTCACATAGGCCATCCCTCGCTAAGCTATTTTAGCTATCTGCTCTTCAATTCTGTGATACATCAAACCAGTGAAGACTGCAATTAACTAGACGATTATCACGTCACTATGACGTCATCATCGCTGCACTTCCTAAGTATCAATCAAGTTTTATACTTATTAAACTATTCTTACCTCTTGTCTAAGAATAGTTTTGAACTGTTCTATCGGAATACGTAATGAAACTCAAAATTCCCTTTTAGTGCTCTTAATCAATTAATAGCATAATGCCTTTACAGCGATTGTGCTTGCTCTCATTGTGCAACAAAAGCATTTTGTTAATTACTTCTAGGGGACTAAATGGAGTTAAATGTGTTTAATAGTTCTGAAATCTGAATCAAATTAGTCAATTTATCCTGTGGCCACCAGTGAGAGAGGGGGGAAGAGAAAGAGAGAGAGAGAACACACAAAGTGCTCTATCTAGCCGACCACCAGAGATTGTAATATTATTAATTAGCAATTAGTAATATATTGTAATTCCACAGTCTTACAAAAGAACTTGTGTTAATACATTTAGAAGACTTTTAACTGACAAAATTTTTTCTTGAAAAATTAACATTGCTATCATAAGATCGTGTGAAAAATTACATGTACCCGTTTAAAGAAAACGTAAAATGTAATTGCTAATCGTAGTAGAGATATTGAATGGAGCCAGTGACGATATCTGTAAGATATTCGACCGCGGATTGGTATGAACGGGGTTCAAATTTTAGGTTCACCGACATTGACATCGCTTTCGAGTGAGGAAACCGACTTTAGCATTAGCTTTATTAGCTTTTACAAGTCAATATAGAGGAACAACGTTAAAAAGCATTTTTCTAATAGCAAGCATGATTCGATTCGCAAGAGCAGATAGAAACCAGACATGACGAGAATTTTAGAAATCTAATATTATAGAAATTATGTAATTATATAGAAAATTAAATGTATAGAAAATAATAGAAACTTTATGTCGAAAATTATAGACATACATGTATATAGAAATTATTTATACACTGTGAGTCATAAAAAAATATGTGCGCAGAATTTCGTCCACAACTTTGACACTTGTGAACCGATTTTGAAAATATTTTCAGAATTATAAAGAAGCTGGTATTTCGCGCCGAAGGAGGACATTTGAGCATATGATTTGACAGTTGACAGTAGCTGTATAACACTGTTTGTATCGTGTGTTTCGTTGTTAGCTAATCCACGGATTTGGAAACATTCTGTAGCGATTGAATTACTTAAACTGAATATTTTCAGTCGCGCATATATTCAAGCACAGCTTCAACGCAAAAATAATAATTAACAGAGTTACTTAACATTATTTTATAGCAAATGTTATCCCGATTATACCAATGCAAGACGTTAAAAGATCGGTTCAGTTATGGGCGATTGCCTGCGCACATGTTTTTATTTTACTCACAGTGCATATGTATGTATGTATGTATATATATATATATATACAAAATTTTATGTAAGGAAAATAATATAAACGCGATATGTCGGCAGTATACCTTAATTTGAGTAAAATTAATTTAGATTTAATATTAATAATATATATATTAATATATGCAAAAGTATATTTACACATGTATATAAAATTTTACATTAACTAATTACTGACATATTTAAATAACATGACATACTACTTGGTTCAACTGATACTCTTGATGTTATCGCGTATGGCTTAGTGCGATTAGGGTTAAGTAAAAATCTTCTCACTGTACCAAACATTAAATCTGCCATGGGCCGACGCTCCTTCATGTTTTCTACTCCGACAATATGGAACTCTCTGCCACAAGATCTTCGATCTTTTAATTGTGTTGGTACTTTCCTTGACTAGTCAAAAATGCATCTCTTTCCGTCATAAGTCTAAATTTTGACCAGCTTGCCTTGGATCTTGGAATTTACTGTTTTGATCTCGCTTTCTCCTGTGATCTCTGTGTACTCAGTCGTCATCGTGTGATGCTTTGGCGCCTGTTTGTGTACCGTCTGTAAGAGACGTCCCTGACATTGCCTTATGGCGAGGAACCGGACGCTAAATTCTTATTGATTGATTGATAGAAGTGTGCATTTAAGGATAAGGATGTAGGCTTTATATATTCTATTGGTTAAACCTCTAAATTTTACTATGGTCGCTTATAATCAACTAAGTTACAAGTTGCAATAGTTCTTTCAGTAGATACTGAGTTCAAATCCTGTTCTCTACCCACCACTGAAAAGCTATCGAGCAGGAATCTAACATTAAACATGGCTTTAGCTTCTACTTTAGCCACAAGAAAGTACAATTTGAGCAGGTGTGAAATAATACTGTGTTAAGGGAACGCTAACATTTAAAATTTTCAAACAGACATATTCCCATGAGTTGCCACAGCAACTCATGAGTTGTCACCTCAAAATTTGAAGCTACTTTTTTCTGAAGTTAAGATATTTAATATCGCAGCATTGCTGCGAAAGTCAATAACGAAACATCGGAAAAAATCTCAAAGTCTATCTTCCAGACAGCTCAAAGACAGTCTTCCACACAGCTCAAAGCCAATCTTCTACACAGCTCAAAGCCAGTCTTCCACACAGCTCGACTATTAGCTGCTACTAGAAGCCTCGAGCCAGGATTTGAACCCAGTGGCTCTAATCCTGGCTCCACTAGCGCAGCGATCAACCAGATTTGATAGAGAATAGGACTGGACGACCATCTCGTAGATGAGTTAAAATTCCCAGCAGTGCGACGACCCTGAGATCTCGACACGCGATGAGCGTCGAGCAACACTG
>CAJHZI010000492.1:270000-352500 GCA_905160935.1 Enchytraeus crypticus | reverse complement strand
AAATAATATCTCTGATCAACTTTTGGATTAAAATGATGAAAATTAACACAATGACTGCGAAAATATTCAATAATTCAGAATTTTGCTTCATTGAAATAATTCACAATCGTACATTAGATGGGTTATTATGTAACACCTTGTACATTCGGTTTTAATAAGCTTAATGCAATTAAACATCGTTTGCAAATTTAAATACACTTTTTGGCTTTAAATTTGATTCATAACCCAGTAGGCCTAAGGGTATGGAATATTACTTTATATCATTGTGTTGATAAAGCTGTTATAGCTGACTCTTTTATTTTAAAGGTTGTGTATGTCTGGATTTCAGTTCTAAATTTACTTTTTGTGTATATTAATTTACACAAAATTTATATAATAATTGATAGAACAATAATGTTCAGAATGTGGCTTTATTCAATCCCTTCTTTAACACGTTTAATTCGATTAGAGATGGAACTAAGACCATCTTTGGATTCGGTTTAGACTTCTGCTAGTTTTGGCCAGACTTAGCTAGAAATTGCTACACATTTCTAGAATTGATTAGACTTCGTACATTGTTGATTTTCGACCTTGTCTGACTTTTTAAGGCTCGGCTTAACTTGGTTAGGCATTGTTATGCCTAACAATTCAATTGCTACATCAATCAATACAATTGCTTAATACAATTGTAATGCCATTGTTATGCCATTGTTATGCCATTGTTATGCCATTGTTATGCCATTGTTATGCCATTGTTATGCCATTGTTATGGTTAGACTTGGTTGTAATTTATTAGTCTTGATTATAGTTCATTTTATACGTGTATAGTTTTATCAACTATTACTGTATGGAGTTTGAGAGCGAGATTCGCGAAAATGTAATATTATTGCCAAATATGTGGGTAGAGCCTGACCATGTTTACTTTTTGAGACCTTAGTTTGATTTATCAATTTTTACGCTTTTGGGTTTGGTGCTAGAGTCATTGTGCATTGGCGGTTTCTTGCACTCTAGTTAGATTAGATCTAGTTAGATTAGATCTATTTAAATTAGATCTAGTTATATATCATGGACCTGCCAGTAGGCAGTGCAGTAAGAGAGTAAGAGTCTGTCTACTGACATACATTTAACAATGCAAAACTCACTTGATAAAGAAATATTAGTAGAAGTGAAACATTAACCGGTTCTGATGTGCAAAGCGATCAACACTAATGCAATGTTGTTCTTGTTAAAAAGCAATCAACGGTTGTTAAAAAACTCCCAAACAGCCTGTAATTAGCTTTTGTCATTCAAAAAATTAGTTTTTAAGTATACATCTGCTGGCTTCTCATAAATAAAAAACCTTTACATGCGAATTTAATCGAAGCTCTGCGCTTTAACAGGGACTCGTTTAATACTGAACTCAAGGACTTCCCATAATTACACAATAGTCACACCCATACAGTAAAAATTTAAATTGACAGCAGTAAGATACCAATTAATTGCTCCAATAGAGTCTGAATGTGTAATGTTTTTAAAGTAACTTGAAATCTATCTGAAATTGAGTATTTAAAATTTCTATTTGAAACTGATTTTAGGATTTTTCAATTAGTTTGTCAAGCAAGCCGCAGAATTTAGAATTCTGGAAATTTCCTGGTCAAAATTAATTCGGAATCTCAGAGGTATTCGTTGTTCTTTTGTTACTTTTCACTGATCACATAATAACAACAATTTGAGTGCTACTGTCATCCAAGAAAACATGGAGTACTATAAAGACAAATCCAAGCCTGTGGGAGAAAAGAAGGTTCAACACGGTGCAAATTACAAAAGTCAAAATCTGCGCAAAGTTAAATGAAAAAATTGTCACACTATAGAAATAGTCAAGCTGGATTTTATTTATATTACAAGAAGCTAATGAAATGTCAGAGAGTTTATATTTTTATATATTCATGGTTTTCCCTTGACTACATATTCTGCACTTTTATTATGTATGTATAACATTTCTGAAAAACGTTTTGTTTCTCGTTTACTATCAGTAACGTGCAAATGAAGCCTTAAAATTTTGAGTCTGGCACTAGGGCTGACTGATTATGACACGTTAAATAATTACATGAAAAATATGGCAAAGATAAAATGTAATTTTAGATCTCCCTCTCTCTCTCTCTCGCTCTCTTTCTCTCGCTACATACATTATATATATATATATATATATATATATATATATATATATACATATACATATACATATATACATGTATATATACTGTATATATATATATATATATATATATATATATACAGTATATATAGCTACAATATATATTTCTATATTTACTGTACATTTTTATATGTGAAAAGATAGATGTTTGTATATATATATATATATATATATATATATATAAAATCGACTGAAGGCCTAGGATTTGAAGTCGTATCTAACCCATCACTTAATTGCGAGACAAAAGACGACTAGTGCAGCTATTGACTAGAAACAGGGTCAGCTCGGATCAGTTGATGGACTAATGGTAAAACTCTTCAGTTGATCTCCACACTCAAGGTCAACTGCTCTCTGCAGCAGATCAAAATAAATCTTTCCTCGAAACAATACCAGATGTCGCTGGAGATCTGAGCGAAAAACAAGAAGTAAAACAAGTCACAGTGGTTTCGTTCAGAGATGTGTATAACTGGAGCATCGACTGGCTGCCATAGATGGAAGCCATAGAGGGCTCTTAACTACAAAAATACTGAGAATTATGACTTAGGGGAAAAGTGATAAAAATTTATCTTAGACATACTGGATTTATCTTAGACTTTATCATATAAAGACTATGAGATACTAATATAAGATACCTGGTAAGATACTCGATCGCAGATCAGTATGTGCGGGGTTCAAATCCTGGGGGTAGCCGTCACTGACATCGCTTTTGAGTGAGGAAACAGACGTTAGCATTAGCTTTTATACTGGTTGATTTAATATCATACTGGCGTATGGAAATAACGAATAAAATGGCTGAGAAATGAAAAGGATGCAATGGACGCACTTTCAAGAGATCACAGAGATATTGATAGCTTCTCGGTAGATGATTTAGGTTTTTTACAAAGACTAACAACTAGTCTACAATAACTAGTAAATGGTCTACAATGACTAGAAACTCGTCGGCAGTGACTCGTAACTTCTAGGATCTTAGTTCGGTTTTACTGGCACTTTTAATTCATTTTTGACGACGCATATTGATCTTATGGAAATGAAACTATCAATTGAAACTGTTTCATTCTTATTATGTTCATGAGTATTTTTTAATCATTGCATTAACTTAACTTTTTTGTTACAATAATAAATAAAGGTAATTCAGTTAGGTAACTTGGGGCCACTATATTGTTCACGCTTGAAGCTCCCTGGAATAATAAACTGAGCCGATAACCACATAACGAGGTCCCGAGCTACGTTATATTGCATCCGGTCCTGATAGAAGCTTTTCATCCAGGCCTATATAGACCATAAATATAATCACTAAATGGCAGAGTTGGTAACGAGCTAGGATTAAATGTAAGAGGCCATTGGTTCAATTATAGCAGGTTATTCTCTCTCAGATTTTTCCTTGACTGGAGCCAGTGGCGATATCGGTAAGATATTCTACCACGGATCAGTATGTGCAGGGTTCAAATCCTGGGCTCTTCCGTCACTGACATCGCTTTCGAGTGAAGAAACTGACGTTAGCATTAGCTTTTAGCTTTATTAAAAGGATACTAAACAATCCTTAGGGCTATGTATCGCTTATGAGTGCTAAGTATCTCTTATCCATAGACCTACATAAACGTTTTTTCTTCTTTATTAACACATTTATTCCTCCATTCCAGTGTTTTACCAATTTTCAAGTTACTAATTCTTATGTAGTCTAGAATTCGATCCATTATCAACCCTTTGTTTAATCAATTTAAATTCTTTTTAAAATATCCGTTACTAGTCTCTATGAAACCCCTGCGGTAGAATAAAGTTATCGCTGAGTCTGATCTCATGCCTTTTCTCTCCATCTAGATCTCTCTTCTCTTCTTCAGTGCACTGCCAAGTGGCAGGTTCAAGGTACATCTTCACACTCAAAGTCTGCTTTCTCGCTCCATAAGAGCACTCCTAGATCACCAAGTTAATCCCTTCACAAAGTCTATGCCTTATTCATACATTATGTAGCCTATAGCTTGGGAAAATATGGCATCTGAGGTGGTTTCCCGTTGCCTTCCTCAGTTAGGTGGATTAATTACCATTTAATCCTGGGGGAAAATATTTCATGGTGATTGCCCTCTTGCCATCCTCAGTTCCTGCCTTTAGTCGCCTCTTACGTACACGCGACAGATTGTTTGCGGTTGCCCTATTCTGCAGTGGTCCAACCACACCCGAGCACAACACGGGGAAAGATATCTATCTAGATATCATATTGATAATGTTCGGATAAATTTAAACGCTGAGCGTGCACTGAATTTCTAAATTGGTGGTATAAGAGATGCGTTTTAAAGGTTTCAAATTTTTATTTATGGCTCATTGGAACGCTGAATGGACATCAAAACAATTTGAAAACATTTTTGCATTTTTCTTATGGGCGCAAATATATCTGTTTAAGAGGAAGTGCTAAAAGGGTGACTGCGAAGTGCTGAATAATTGCAGTAAACGGGCAGAATATGTAGAATCTGAGAAAAATTAGAGCATTAAAATTAGAAAATTAGAATAATAAAAAAATAATAAAATTAGAATATCATGAACGTTGTACTTTTGAGAAATATTTTATTTGACAAAAATTCCAGTTATTTATAAAAACTGAAAACTAAAATCAGAACAGTAGCTATTATTATAGTAGTAAATTGTTAGAATGTTAAAGAGTTAGTTGGCATAGTTAAACACACAGTACATTGAAATTCGTATCTGTGATGATGTAGATAACTTTTAATATCACGTTTGACCAGTAGACAGTTTAGTCAATTACCCATGATACTAATCCTTTGAATGTCCTAGATTTTATTCCCCTACAATATGTTCTACCGGAATTGATCCTAGGATCTCAGAAACAGTCATTTAAAATTGAACGATGATATCTAACGCACTTACTCACTGATGTATTTAGACATTCTTTTATGACATAGTTGTTTTAATTTTCCATTGCTATTATTTGCTCTTCTTCAGATTAAAATCTTCGTAGTTTTTCTTTTCGAAAACTGGGCGCCCTGACTTGGTGTACTTATGATTAGACGTGGAATGTTACTCATATGAGATGAGTTGTTAGTACGTGGAATGTTACTCATATGAGATGAGTTGTTACTACGTGGAATGCTACACATATGAGATGAGTTGTTACTACGTGGAATGCTACTCATATGAGATGAGTTGTTACTACGTGGAATGCTACTCATATGAGATGAGTTGTTACTACGTGGAATGCTACTCATATGAGATGAGTTGTTACTACGTGGAATGCTACTCATATGAGATGAGTTGTTACTACGTGGAATGCTACTCATATGAGATGAGTTACTACTACGTGGAATGCTACTCATAAGAGATGAGTTACCATGATGAATATTTTCGTAGATACAATCGCTTCCTTTTGATCCTCACTTAAATAGATTTTGAAGCAGTGGGGATAAGCAGTCTAGCTTATCTTTGATCACAACTGATGTGGTGTTTGCAAGTTTTCTAAATTAAGACCTCAATTGCTTAGTACACAGAAGTCATTGAACCGTTCTCGTGTTCTACCCTGTCTAACCCATATTTGTTGTCTCTTAGCAATACGAAGAGGTTTCGTTAATCTATTCTAAGCTTCCGATATCCTGCAAGGACTGGCAAGTTATTGTCGTATTTTGTCTTCGTTATATATCCTTAACCTAACAGAGAGCCATCTGCGATAGTCTGCCCTATATCAAGAATTATTCTCACTTTTCTATCCAACATCCGGTTCAAATGCTGAAGCTTTTCTTCGAAGAATTTATATTAACCTGATGTACTTCAATATCTCTTCCACATGTGTATCTCTCAGATCAATTCTTTCATGGCTCAGGTTTTTTTTAATCGAAACAACAATGAAAAGTGTTTATAAATTCAAATGTAAATGTTGTTGTAAACTTTAATAAATAATGATTTCTAGAAGTTAGACGTATCGGATGACTACATAACCATAAGATTTCATATCCATAAGGAGCGGATTTAGAGCACTCTGTTTATCATCCCGTAAATTGATTTACGTTAAGCTACGTTACGCCTGGTCATTACTTTGTGGGTGATCACCTAAGAAGACTGAATGTTCACTCTTTTAAATGAAACAAATCCAGAGTGTGTTGAAAGGTTATTCTTAAATCCATACCGGCTGCAATCGAGGAGCCAACAAAGGTAACAATCACTTAATAACCATGAAGAGATTGATAGAAATAATAATAAATAACAAAAATAGATAATAAGAAAGAAAACTTTTTTAACACATGCGGTTGCCATGTATGTAACCATATGAATAAAAAGGGATTGCATCACAATTTTTGCTTTTTAAATGATGAACAACTCGTACGAGCATTTCGGCTGAAATTAATTCAGCGGTTCGACTATTTATCCAACCCAGGGACAACAGTAATCCATTGAGTCCCATGGAATCCCCTTGGAATCATATCTTCCCGGAATGGATCGAACTTGGTTCTTTCTATATTCTGCTCCTGGTGTAGATTTATTACTCCAGAACCTTTTTCGTTAACATTTACATGTATACCTTAGCATCAGAATTGCGCTTTTGAATTATTTAACAGATAATGGTAAATTTCTGTTCACTTGGTTTTTAAGAAGAACTTTTATTGGCCTGTTTGCCAAAAGCTTCTAGACTACAGTAAGAATTTGAGAGAGACTAAAGTATTGAATGGCAGAGGCTAAGCTATGATTGATGTAGGTCATAGTTATAAGGTTATATATATATATATATATATATATATATATATATATATATATATATATATATGTCTTCAGTGCACTGCCAAGTGGAAGATTCAAGGTACATATTCATATCCAAAGTCTGCTTTCTCGATCCATAAGAGCACTCCTTAGATGAACAAGTTAATGCCTTCACAAAGTATATGCCTTATCCATACCATATGTAGCCTATAGCTTGGGAAAAATATGGCTTCTGAGGTTTCTTCCCGTTGCCTTCCTCAGTTAGGTGGATTAATTACCATTTAATCCTGGGGAAAAATATTTCATAGTGAGGTGGGTCCCCTCTTGCCATACTCAGTTCCTGCCTTTAGTCGCCTCTTACGTACACGCGGCAGATTGTTTGCGGTTGCCCTATTCTGCAGTGGTCCAACCACACCCGAGCACAACACGGGGCATATATATATATATATATATATATATATATATATATATCGCATTTTTTGGTATATATGTAGTATATCCGAGTATACAGTATATACTATACATGTATAGATATACATGTATATATATATATATATATATATATATATCGCATATATACATGTATATATACATGTATATATATATATATATATGTATATATATATATATATATAGATATATATATATACATATATATATATACATATATATAGATATATATATATGATATCGTGTATATTATATAGGGCTTATATATGCATTATATATATTCATTAAGAGAAATATATATATATATATATATATATATATTCATTATGTGCCAAAATAAAGTTGCTTCGACTTTCCGCCGAAAGTTGTAAGTAGACAAGTTGTCACTGCTTGAGAAAGGCTCAATCTCTCTAACAAGATTTTACTGTGCGCAGCTCGCATAAGCCGTTCCTATTCTTATTCTTAGTGCACATAGCAGAAAAGATTCAAGCAAACTTTAATTTTATTAGTGACCAGGTCTGCAAGTCCTTTTGATCTTCGAGACCTTTTGATAACGAGTGGAAGCTAAAAATTTAGATGGATACTTTCCAACTAATCTGATCCTTTCTCCATATTAATCTTTCTAGCTATTTTGAGATTTCCACTAAAAATGTAAAAAGTAATATAAAAATAATATCCTTCGCTGAATAGCGCTATTTGTTAGTTAACTTCGTAAGAGACTTTCATTCTAATCTTTAGTTATTATCCTGATGAGTTTTGTAAAAATTTACAAAGCCCGTTAGGCTAATTACACGAAAAATATTACCTGTAGAACAAAAGTCTCTTATGCAGTTAACTAAAATAGAAAATGATACTTCTGCGAAAGATATTTTAGTGCCAAATGATTTCCTTTGATTGAAATATCCTATTTCTTAATGAATTCAAGAAATATAGAAGAAACAGGTATTTTTATTACAAATTTCTCGCTTCTTCAAAGTCTCAAAAATTTCTCAAGAAATCGTATTTCTATCAACTACATTTTTAGTCTAGATTTTTTCTTTAAAAGTGTATGTTTTCTAGATCTACAAGTAAAAACTTAGCGTACTGTTTACTGTTTACTTAATCGTTTTGACAGTAGCTCGAGTGTGTCGAGTTGTCTTGAAGAGAAGCCTTGTGCTTCTGAACTTTTACCTTAAATACGCTACAAACTACACTACAACCTTACCAACATTTAGAAGTTATACTCTATTAGAGGTCGTCTAATAGAGTATAACTACAAACTAGGGTCAGTTTCCTTGTTAAGAGTAGATGAGGTTACTGACTTAGGAATCCTATTTTCACAGGATGTTTCCTCTTCATCACATATCCAGTTCATGTGTAATAATGCACGTAGAAAGGCGGCAATTATACTAAATTCCTTCAAGTTAAAAGATAAAACCTTGTTGTTTAAAGCTTTCACTGTATTTGTCCGCCCAATATTAGAGTACTGTTCAAATCTTTTGTCACCTTATCCAAAGCAAGATATTGACCTAATCGAATCAGTGCAAAAATGATTTACTAAACGACTTTTTGAACTAAAAGAACATCCTTACCCACATAAATTAAAATTACTTGATGCCGAACCACTTGAACTTCGTCGAATTAAATCAGACCTAATCTCCTACTATAAAATAATGAACCAGTTGATTGAGTTACCTATTCAGGATTTTTTACTTTTAAAAGTGGAATCACAAGAAACAATGGCGCCACTCTTTATGCTAAACCCTTTAGATGTAACGCTGAGCGTTACCACTTTAAAAATAGATGTATAAGCATATGGAACCAACTACCGTCTAGCACAGTAAATGCTCCCTCTGTAAATTCGTTTAAGAAAAGGCTTAACGAAACTGATCTTAGAAAATTTATGAGAAACTGCTACGCGCTGTGACATTATATTTTAACCTATTATTGTTCTCGCTCAATTTATATCTAAGTGCGTTATTCTGTTGTTTTTATTTTACTCTAAATCATCTAAGTAAATTTAAGTGATAATTGGTAGTGATATTCAAGAACCTTCTGATTGTATAACTTCACACATAATTCACAGTAATTTTTAAACTTTATTTGTCTCTGAACTGTTTTATGGGACTCAATGGAATAAGCGTAAATTGCTTAATTTATCTGATATATGTTTTTAATGCGTATATAATTTTGGTTCCTACGATTTCTCCTCTCGGAATATGTAAGTGCCTCACCAAGGCCTTTATTTCCGTTCATACACTTTTCTTCTATTGTAGAACATTTGTCATGTAGCTTTTGTGGAATGCGTGTGATAATTGAATAAATAAATAAAGTGCAATTCTATGTAATTGCACTCATAACATTTTAATTAAAAATTTGCAAATATCGTATAATTTTTAAATCTCCTGGTTCAATCTTGCAATGCATCAGATTTCTTTAGTATACCTTAACTACATAAGGTATACTAAAGTTAAGATATACTTTAGGATATCTTAACTACAAAGCATATACAGTACATACAGGGTACTGTACATATACTTTACAGTACGTTGTATGTACAGTACATTGCATGTACACTGTACAGTACATTGTACATTGTATTCGCACAGATTTGTCTTCCAAGCGTTCTTGACGAAGCGATACTTTTGATGGATGACTCGCCTCTTGTAAATTACGACACGACGCTTAAAGCTTTTCCGTCAAACTTTAAATAAATCAACCTGAATATTTCATACAGACCGAGAAGAATAACCAAACCAAGTTCAAGGGTCATCAGGCTAAAACCAGTCTCTGGTCAGATAGATGATATATTTTCTCGATCAATCAATCAATCAGTCTATCAATCTATCAATAGATACATGAATAAAATTAAAACCGTAGCTTTGATGAAGAAAGATAAATAAACAATTGAGTCAAAGTAAAAAGCTAGTGTTAACGTCAGTTTTCTCACTCGAAAGCTCCTGTCAGTGACGAGCGGGCCCAGGATTTGAACTCCGCACATACTGATCCGCGGTCGAATATCTTACCAACATCGCCACTGACTCCAAAATGTAGAGCAAAGACAAAATCCACAAATGGTGTAGCTCTAGACCTTCAGTAGCGATATAAACAATCATGAAGCGTCAGACATAGTAAAAGCCGCAACTAGTGTATTGCTAGATCTCGGTTAGTATAGATTATAGGCCCTGACTAGTCTTTACGATTGCCAATTCCTCCATTGACAGTCATCCCATTGCCCTAGTCCTGCTCTAGCAACCTCCACTAGTATATGTAGCATCGATTGGTTCAATTTTCAGTTTCTACAAACCCTCGGCAGCTTTAACCCTTCTCCAACATCGAATAGTCTCATTAGTAGTATTTGAAGTAATAAATTACTATTATTTGAAATACTAATAAAACAAAGACCAATCGAGAACATTTGTATTTTATAAGTTTTTTGTTGACTAAGAATATTAGTGTAGTAAAATAAAATACTTTATACAATGACGCTAATAGGCCTAATATCTTTAGCAGCTTTACTGTTAACCCGTGTTGTGTCCCAGCCACTGAAGAATTGATCAACCGTAAACTGCCGTAAGAGCTGATTGAGCAAAAGCAGAGGAAGTCAAAGGGAAACCGCCTCAGGGGTCATACTATTTTTAAAAAATACATATGATAAATAAGATGTGAATTTTTTGTAAGTCAGGAGATTAAACATCTATCCACTACGTGCTTCTTACGGAGCGTGATAGCAGAATTTATTCATTCATTCATTAATTCATTCATTCATTTATTCATTCTTTCAGCCTTTTCATTTGTTTCACATGTCATAATAAACAACAAATACAGCATATTTAATTAGAAACTAAACATATAATCAGGAAGACGATTCCCATAAAAGAGCCTAAGCTCTGTGAGTGAGAATGTAAGAACATGTAACTTGGATCTGTCAATTGACAGAACAGTAGAGAAAGACTATTACGATATTTAAGTGTCGGTTGGTTGACAAATTTTATTGAAATCTTGACCAATAACCTTACGGACATTGGTTCTAAGCTAAGGCGACTCAGCTCTAGTAGATCAAGTCTGTAAACTCTGCCGCTCAGATGTCAAGCGTAACGTTGCATAGTCTCTCAGCAGAGAATACAAATAGAAAAAAATGTTAAAAACTAAAAAATTAAATGTAATTTAATAAAAAATTAAAATGAAATATTAAAAATTTAATTTAATTTAATTTAAAAAATTTAAAAAAACAGAAAATTCAGTCTGGCTTCAGCTACGAGGCAGTTGATGCAGATTATGCTAAATTCTTCAATTCGGAATAAAAGTCATTACGTTACACGACGTAACAGCTGACAGTCGTTTGTTGATAAACAATGTATTGAACACATTGATAAATACATGAAAAATATATAATATTCCTTAAATTGACATTATTGTAATCTACCCCTTAGAAGCTGATGATTGCAAAGAATTTCATCATTTCCTATCTTCTAATAAGCAAGAAACACATTGAAAACGATTATTTTGTGCTTTTAAGATCAAACTGCTAGGATCGACAATACAAAAATAACATTTGCGTGTCAATAAACTGCATCCGGCCTTCACCTTCTAGTGTCAGTTTACTTATTTCCTATTGGCTATAGCGTTTCAATCTTGACATTGACTCGTCACACCTTTACGAGGAATAAAGTGAGAGTCAGTGCAGTCTGAGTTAGCATGACTAGAGCTACAGCCCAAGATCTCCTCGCTCCATCTTAAACAAATCAATAATAGATACGTAGATAAAAACAATAACAATAATAATAATAATAATAATAATAATAAATAATAATAATAATAATAGATACGAAGTTAATAATACTAATGTTAATAGATAATAATAACAATAGTTATAGATACGTCACAGCTCCGTCAAGTTGGCTAAGCAACTTCTTCAAATACTTTTAATAAATATACCGAAAATTAGAGCTCAATTGGTGCTAATGTTGCTGTGAGTCCCACAATTATAGCTCACTCCGATTGGTACGTCTTGCGTACCAATGTTTTGCAGAGCCAACTTGACGCTGGCTCCGCAACTTTCACATTCAGATTTGAAACCTAAGTTAAAATTCAAGCTCAATTAGTCCAAATTTTTACTGTAAGTCCCACAATTAGAGCTCGCTCCGTTTGATACATATCGGGTACCAAATTTTGAGCCAGAGTCAACTTGGCTTCGCACTGTTGTGATATAAACTTAAAAACTATATATAAATTTAGAGCCCAATTAGTGCTAATTTTTGCGGCATCTCTCATAATTAGAGCTCACTCCGCTTAGTATTTATAGCCTACAGGAGCTTTGTGGTATGTTTTGTATGATAGATGCTGTGTTTGGATCTAATAAACATTTTTTCTCTCCCTCTCTCTCTCTCTGGTTATTGCTCAAGTAGCGGTCCAAAGACACATATTTCTACTCTGCGTTCTGCCCCGCCCCGAGAGCTGCCACGCCCCAAAGGCTGCCCCTCCCCGCCCCGCCCCGGGTCTGCCCCGTCCCGGGGGCTGCCCCGCCCAGGAAGCTGTCCCCCGTCCCGGGGGCTGTCCCCCGCCCCGGGGCCTGCCCCTCGTCCCGGGGAGCTACCTCATCCCAGGGGCCAGGTCCACCCCCGGGCAGGCCCGCCCCAGGCAGGCCTGCCTGGGACGGGCCTGCCTGGGGCGGGCCTGCCTGGGGCGGGTATAAAAGCATAAAAAGTATAAAAACAGCGGCTCCTGAGTGACTGCCACATTCGTCGTCAGTTAACTGAGACGTTAACAAGGTGGTCTGCCTAGGGTGCACTGCCTGGGGCGGCCAGTCCGGGGCGGCCTTCCCAGGGCGGCCAGTCCACGGCGGCCGGGGCGGGACACCACCCGAGGCGGGACACCCCCGAGTCGGACCAGAGAGTGAGAGAGAGAGAGAGAGAGTGAGAGAGAGAGAGAGAGAGATTGAGAGTGAAATAGAGGTGCATAAGGAGAGATAGAGAGAAAGAGAAAGAGAGAGAGCAATCAATCAATAAGAATTTAACGTCCGGTTCCTCACCATAAGGCAATGTCAGAGACGTCTCTTGCAGACTCTGCACAAATAAACACAAGTTAAACCCTTTTTTATACATAACATTTAGATAAGGTTTAGTCATTTGTGAATTTATCGTGTTTTCCTATAGAGCGTGAAAGCAGACTGTTTGTAGGTTAAGGTAGTTTTGGACCTGCCACTTTGCTGAACCTTAACCTTAGAGTGAGGTGTATATATATATATATACATGTATATATATACATATATATTAAATATATATGTATATATATATACTATATATATATATATATATATATATATATATATATATATATATGTATATAAGGTATGTAATGTATGTAATGTATATGTATATAGACATATTATATATATATATATATATATATAGAGAGAGAGAGAGAGAGAGAGAGAGAGACAGAGAGAGACAGAGACAGATGCAGAGAAAAAAGACAGAGAGAAAGTGAAAATGAAGAGAGAGTGTGTGTGTGAGTAGAGTGAGAGAAGGAGATAGAAGGAGAGAGAGAGAGACCTAGTTCATGTCTAAAGTCTGCCAATAATTTCAACGAGCTAAAAGGTTGTTCATTATTCATTTCTTCATTCGTTCTACAGTATACTGTATATAGCACTAATCTCCTCGCAATGGAGAAAGGGTCCTAAAAATAAACTTTTACACTCTTTACCTCAGAAAATATTTTCTTTCAGGGAACGAAAGAATGAAACTTTTGCTTGCTTAACAACTGGTGAAGTTTTTAGCTGAATTTCATTCTAGGGACAACCTTACATTATTGTTAAATTAATGGACGTTAAATAAACCTTCTTTACATAAATTATTCTATTCGAGCTTATACAAGGCACAACTCGATCCATCATTCGCTTTTATCAGCCAAAAGGCATCATGAACATCCGAAATAGTCTCGAAGTTCTAATGACAAGACTCCCTAATTTAATAAAGAATTTCCGAGCTCAATGAATTTTTAAGTCTACTTTAAACCTTCACATAAAGTGCACTTTTTAGCCTGAAAAAACACGCATAACGTTATTAGATTGTATTTGTGCACAACACTATATATAATGTATAATATGGGAAGATACTGTATATATATGTATATATATATATATATATATATATATATATATGTATATATATATATATATATATATATATGTAATACATAAATAAATAAATATTGGAATATACAATTGTAAATGGGAGGTTCTAGAGACACTTCAGTCGGTTTTGTATTAGTACTAAACCATCAGCTATAGGTCGTAACATTATCTCAACGAATCATTGAGATCTGAACACTCTATAACCACACGCGGCGCCAGAGATGCGCTCATTGATCAGCAATGGTTGCTCAAATTTAAAATTTGTGGTTGCTCAAATTTAAAATTTGTGGTTGCTCAAATTTAAAATTTGTGGTTGCTCAAATTTAAAATTTGTGGTTGCTCAAATTTAAAATTTGTGGTTGCTCAAATTTTAAACTTGGGGAAAATTTGATCGATATATGCATTGATCGCTACTTTCAATTGTTACATATGATGAAAGCTTTAAGAAGCTTCCTATGCAAAATTTAAAACTGTACAAATTACAGTTAAATTAAAGAAACGCGGTATTAAGGTTAATAATATTTTTAAAAGTCTGAGTAGTTAATTATAGCTAATGGAAATGAGGGATTCATTGGTCGCATTTATCTAATGTAATTTGTAGCCGTTCAATAAATAGAATTTTGACATGCTATGGCTAAACAATTAAAATAGGTTAACATCCACATTCCAAGCACTTTCTTGGATATTCGAAATTTTGGAATATTTTTTGGAAAATTAATAAATAAGTTAGTAAAAGACGTTTGAGGACATAATTCTTTTAAAAGTGGAACCTGCTACCGGCTCCCTAACATAACCGCTTTAATGCATTCAAATTTCAAGGTATTATTCGCTATTGATAATATTTCTAGATATCTAAAATGGCTCACTTGTACAGATGGGACCCCTAGGGTGAAAGCCTGGAGTGCAGAAGCATTTCTTATCGTGGGATTGACGGAATGATAAGGATGAGCCTCCCCGGAGTTTTTCATCGGAAGAAGGTCGATTCCTGGATCGACACTCCATCTTAACGACGTTCTACAAGTTAAATTAAAAGTGTAAATGCTACTCTGAGAGAGAGAGATTATTTAAAAGCTGCGAATTTTAAAATTTAATCTGCGGAGAGATAGAAAATATTGAAAAGCAGCGAATTTTAAAATTGAAATTGTAGCTGATTGAAAGACTGGTTATTTAAAAGTTAACTTTAATTTCTATAGTCAAATGTTAAATAGTTCTAATTTTATTTATTAATAAATATTCAAGGTAACTGATTGATATATTCAGAGAATGATTAATGAATGTATTTGTCTATTAGCTGATTAACCTATTTTTAATTTATTATAAATAAAAATATAAATGAATTAAAGAAGATGAAATGACACTTAATATTTTATTAATTGATTGAATATCCGACTGATGGATCCGTTTAAATCATAAAAAGCCTATGAAATCTAAATAAGTTACCAAATTTAATATATTCATTTGAAATAAAAGCTCACTTAAAGTGTGAATGATTGATTGATTGATTAATAGACAGATTGATCTATTCGTTCATTGACACTAACAAGAGATATCTTAGGACAGGACTGGAAGTGTTGTCGACAGATTGATTGATTGATTGATTGATTGACTGACTGACTGACTGACTGACTGACTGACTAACTGACTGACTGATTGATTGATTGATTGATTGATTGATCTATTTGTTCATTGACACTAACAAGAGATATCTTAAGACAGGACTGGAAGAGTAGACGACAGATTGATTGATTTTTGATTGATTGATTTATTGATTGATTGACTGACTGACTGACTGACTTATTGATTGATTGATTGATTGATTGATTGATTGACTGATTGATTGATTGATTGATTGATCTATTTGTTCACTGACACTAACAAGAGATATCTTTGGACAAGACTGGAAGAGATGTCGACAGATGGGTCTGGTGTTGTCTCCCTGAACACAGTCATCATCACGTCTGCATCTCATCGCAAAGATCCTCTGTGGCTTATCTTCCACTATAACAAGAGCAACAATAACATCATCATCACGTCTACATCTCATAGCAAATATCCTCTGTGGCTTAGCCTCCACTAGCAAAGCAACAATAACAATAGCAAAGCAACAACAACAATAGCAAAGCAACAACAACAATAGTAAAACAACAACAATGGCAAAACTGCAACAACAACAATAGCAGAACAGCAACGATAACAGTGTCAATAACAATAAAAATGGCAATCATAAAAAGGCAAAATATAATGTTATCGTCAGTTTCCTCACTCGAATGCGATGTCAGTAACGGGCGAGCCCAAAATTTTTACCCCGCTCATACTGATCCGCGGCCGAGTATCTTACCGACATCGTCATTCATTATATCATTATCCAGCCAATAGGAGTATAAGAAATACAATAACAATATCAATAAAAATAACAGTATTTATAACAATGGCTTTATCAATAGCAATAACATCCATAAGGATAACAAAAATGATATAAGGGTAAAAATAATGATAATGATAACAATGACAATACTAATGATGACAATGACAATACTAATGATGACAATGACAATACTAATGATGACAATGACAATACTAATGATGACAATGACAATACTAATGATGACAATGACAATACTAATGATGACAATGACAATACTAATGATGACAATGACAATACTAATGATGACAATGACAATACTAATGATGACAATGACAATACTAATGATAACAATGACAATAATTGTAAGCATATTCATAACATTAGCTCAATTAAGGTAACAGTAATGATATCATAACAATTTTCAATAACAGCAGCAATAATAATGACAATTATAAAAATTTTAATAATAGCAATAGTAATAACAATAACAACAATTAGAGTGCTATAGTCAATGACAACATCGAGCACTATTGAGACAAAATCAAACCGGCGAGCAAAAAGAAGGCCCAAAAACGGTGCAAAAGCCAAAATCCAGATAATCAGTCCAAAGTAAGTTTTAGTAGTAACACGATTGTAAAGCTACAACAGTTGGAGACAACACTGAGAGCTATAAGTTAGAGCCAGTGATGAAGATATAGAAGTGAAAAATAAGTCATTTAATTCTTTTAAATAAATTGATCATTGGCACGCACTCTGGCATTTGCATGTTTGCTATAGTTCACACAGTTATTTCAATATTTTTATCATTTATTCAAATAGTTCAATATTTACTCCAGCGTGACGCCATCTGAAGGGCTCACAAAGCAGGGCTAATAGTGAATGGTATAATATTTATATTAGTCTTTCATATTTGATTCTACGTGGAAACCTACAAGTAGCTCGAATGTGTCTTAAGTCCAGTGTGTACAAGTCTAAAAAGTCTTTTGCACCGTTCTTGGACCTTCTTTTTGCCGCCGGCTTGATTTTAACTCAAAAGTGCTCTATATTGCCATTGATGACTGTAGCACACTAATTGTAGTTGTTGTTGTTGTAGTAAACACTCGGATGGAGTTTAATGCTACATTAAAGTTTCAAATAACTTTAACTTTTAACAATACCAGCTATGACCGTAGCTTTGTTACATGGCTGGAGCAAGTGGCTATCTCGTTAACATATCCAACTGTAGATAAGCATAAGAGAGATTCAAATCCTGGGCTCGCCCGTAACTGATATCATTTTCGAGAGATAAAATTGACGTTAACATCGGCTTGAGGATTAACTCTAGTTTATACTAGCATGATTGTAGCATTAACACCATTTGAACTTTAAAAATGTTTTTAGAATTTAATGTGAACTTTAGAAATGTTTTTAGAATTAAATGTAACTTGCCACTTAAACTAATTTAATATTATACGCAGTCTTCAAAGTCGTGGGTGTCATTTTAGTAATCTAATCGTCCGTGATAATGATTATGTTAAAGTGAAATTAAACTTCTTTTCTCGAAAATCTTTTTAGAGAGTTCGTTAACACATCAATTGAGGCTCTCTTGAAGAATAGCACTAATGATTGCCGGCCATTTAAGAAATTTATCCTAGCATCGTAGAAATAAGAGAAAGGATCAAAGATGCGAAGAAATAGAAACTCCACATTATCCATACTATAAATTTGAAATTTCATAAACGAATTTAAGATTTTAATATTTATTTTCAATTTATTATTTCTATAACATAGCATAGTAACGATTAGAGTTCAACAGTCATCAACATCGAGCACTATTGAGACAAAATCAAGCTGGCGAGCAAAAAGAAGGTCCAAAAACGCTGCAAAGTCCAAAATCTAGAAAATCAGTCCAAAGTACTGGGAATTAAAGAAAAGGAGGTTTAGGCGCAATCTATGTTAGCATACAATGTATATTAATAGAGATATATGCCTTGTTTACTTTCGACCCACTCAAAAATCTATTTTATGTTAGTTAATATTTGAAGTTTAATATAAAAAATATCTCAATTTATACTAACTTCCACAATAAAGAGAGCAATCTAAATAGTCCTATCAAATTAAATCATATCCGATCGTGCCAGGACAGTTTTATGAAGAAAAAAAGTTTTTGAAAATCATTTTTAAAATATTAGTACGTTACAAAATCACATAATTTAAATTCAAAAACAGTCTGGTTATGAAATTGAAGCTCTCATAGAGGTTATGCCTTTATCATTTGTTATAACAAAGTCAATGCCTATATCATATGTTATCACAAAGTCTACACCTTTTTCATATGTTATCACAAAGTCTACAGTATACCTTTTCATATGGTATCACAAAGTCTATACCTTTTTCATATGTTATCACAAAGTCTATACCTTTTTCATATGTTATCACAAAGTCTTTACCTTTATCATATGTTATCACAAAGTCTTTACCTTTGTCATATGTTATCACAAAATCTATACCTTTATCATATGTTATCAAAAGCCTACACCGCTATCATATTGCAAAGACTAACTGTTATCAAATGTATCAAAGGTTATCACAAAGACGATACCATAATCAAATAATTACGTAACGTTTAGCTCAGCATGAAATAACGTCTGAGATAATTTTCCATAGTCTTCCTCAGTTATATCACGCTACATAAAATAGCCCGGACACGTGTATTCCTATTTTTAAGCTATAGAAAAGTTTATCTCTCATAAGTCTTTTAATCCTTTTTTGCAGATTTAAAAGGTTTTCTTAATAAATTGGAATGTAATGTTGTTCAATAAGCCAAATATTAATCCATCTAAAGAATAATAAAGTAAATATTTGAAATAGAGAAATTCTATTAAAGGTATTATTTTTAGAGTCTGCAGAATAATAGACAGAAATTGAAAAACAACAATTCAGTTGAAGTACCAAAATGGTCTTACAGCGTACTTTCATTAGGCGGATTCGAATGATGAGCTTCAGCTAAGTCTTCTATAAGTTGAGATTTATAGAAATTTGTTATTTGTAGAAACATATCTTAAGAGAGTAATTTCTGAGAGAAAATGTTGAGGATGATCTTGTGTTATTGTGTTTTATAAATTTATAATATTGTAGACTCTTAGCTAAATTACAGTTTTATATTAAGCAATGATCATTTAATATACCGAACTGCCTATAACTCTACGCTTCTAAAGGGTAGATTCCTAGTCTTCCAGACTTTCTCTCTCAGTGCCTACTGGCAGGTCCATGGTATATGACGTCTCCACTCTTCTCTGTCTTCCGCTTTCCTCTTCATTTCCATATATGCGTGGGTCTTTAAATCATCAAGCATACCTAATCTCGGCCTACCTCTGCCTCTATTTCCTTCCATTCTGCCTTCTATGACCTCTTTTATTAGTATATTGACAGTGGCCTATGATAATATTGATAGTAGGCTAAGGCCGTTTCCATTTTAACTTAAGCAGAGAAAAATTTAGTGATTATATATGATATATATATATATATATATATATCATATAGTATTGTATAATATGAGCATCATATAGCAATATTATAAGTGTACTCTAATATAATAATATTAAATTAGCCTATATGTGATCATCATAGGAATAGTTAGAGCCCTATGCTACGGGATGATCCCCCATGACCATTTAAAAATTATATTCTGAATCTTGCACTGATTAAATATATAATTGGAAAATTCTTACAAATGAAATCAATTTAGTATTTAACCTAATTTAGCATTACAGCGGGACCTATCGCAGCAGAAGTTCCAGGGATTTGTCCATTCGGCCAACTTTTCTTTGTCAGATTTGCAGTGTTCCACTTTTCGGCAGCCCTTTTCTACCGTATAACTCTCCCAGCCGTTACTTAGAGTGGAGCTGTAGCAGTGGTGCTTTAGAGAAACAAAAACAATTAATAGATTAATTAATTAATTAATTAATACAAAATGGATATTGACAATTTAGTTTATTTGATACCTAAAGCTACTTCAAAGATTTAATTTTTTCGTAATTTTCGCTATTTGATTCAGATTTGTGCGTATTCCGTTGCTACATAAATTATGAAATAAATATATAGAATGTAAGTTTGTATTTATATTTGACTATTGTTGTCATTGTTGACTGTAGCACTCTAATTTGCGTTGTTGTTGTTTATGTTAAATATTTACTATTCATTCGCGGCAACTTGTAAAGAATGTAGGCCCCTAATTATAAAACGAAATGTTTACGTTTCATTGATAACAAATAATAGCAGTAATGCATTAGTATGTATGCATTAGTATGTATGCATTAGTATGTATGCATTAGTATGTATGCATTAGTATGTATGCATTAGTATGTATGCATTAGTATGTATGCATTAGTATGTATGCATTAGTATGTATGCATTAGTATGTATGCATTAGTATGTATGTATTAGTATGTATGCATTAGTATGTATGCATTAGTATGTATGCATTAGTATGTATGCATTAGTATGTATGCATTAGTATGTATGCATTAGTATGTATGCATTAGTATGTATGCATTAGTATGTATGCATTAGTATGTATGCATTAGTATGTATGCATTAGTATATAATTATGCAAAATTGACAGAACAATTTAGTTTGTGTGTGTATGACAGATTCTCGCGATTTTACCTTTATATGTTAAAATCGAATTTTTTAATATGAAAAATACTTTATTTGAAATCAAAGCCTTGCTTCATTGTACTTCTATGAAGTGCAATGATGGTCTATTTTTATTTAGAGATATGACTTAGTTATTAAAATGTTTAAACTGATTTCATTATTTTAAAAATATTGATCCTTCATGTAAAATAACAATTTTATGAACATTTTGTTCATCGTGAATGAATTTTGTTCTTCTCTTAACTAATTTCCTCGCAAACTGTTTGAAATCGTTGATAATTTGAAATCTTAAAATTTTGAGTTTTTACTGAACGCTGAAGCACTTTGAAATTGGTTATTCTAAGCTGTAATGAACTGTTGTGAAAAAACATAATGTTAAGATGGAACTCGACGAATATATACATTTTGATGTACTGTAGATACTTTTCATATATTGCGTCTTATCTTACCAAATATCAAATACCGTGTCATGAATCTTACGGGATGTATTTTATGTTAATGTTTTTGGAATATTCAATCTTATTTTAGAGATTTTATTTTGCGTTAACTTGAAAAGTATCATCATCATCACCTTCTCTTGAATATTAGCATAACTAGGGTAGAAGTATAACATTTTATAGCAATTTCTGGGGCCTAGACGCTCAACAACCGAATGCCGTTTCAGACGTTGGTTTGGATCTTAGTGCTTTGTCACTTTTACGTATCGTGCGGTCCACGATTGGTAAATTCTTCAGCAGCCCGGACACATCAAGGGCAAAATCTTTAAAATTATCACTGTCATTAATTTGAAAAAAATCGAAATGCCAATCTGTTCGGTTTTACCGTGTGATTATTTCAGTTAAATTTATATATAATTTAATTATATATTTTATATCAAATACTATACTAGTTATAACTTTATTTTAAATTGCCTGTATCTATGTTGGTAATCGTAAGGGCACTAAATCTTAACACTATTGATTGTAAGCTACAAAATGATACACAAAACTATACATTGAATAATTAAATGATCGAAGTAACTGGTTTACTGAGAGAGTGTCAAAGAATTTATGGATTAATTGATTGATTAATTGCTTTTTATTACTAACCTCACTATCGGTTAATAGCTCATCTTGCTTTTGGTACTGAACTTCCCCTACAGTTGTACTGTTCTCTGAATTGAGTTTGAACTTTTCAAGGGCTCCTGACCTTTCTAGTTCTGCCTTTTCTTTTTCAAAATCCCCCGTTCCGATGTGAGACCTTGGCCCATCAATATTTCTTCTAGCTCTAACCTTTACATATTCTTTCTCGTTCTGAACACCGTGTCTAGATTTTTCAACTTCATTACCATTTCTCAACGTAGAAGAACTTGATTTTGTTTCAACTGATCCCGGCAGAGAGTTTGATGATAACGTGACGTCATCATACGTCACGTGATCAGGCGATGAGTCATGCAGGTCTTCCACGTGACCGTAGTAGGTGTAGAAATCGTTACAAGACTCGAGATTGGCTGTTTGAAGACACTGGATGTTAGCGTCCACCTCATTGGTTGAGGTTGCCTTGCAGGAATAACAATGGATAGATTCTGTTAACATTAAGTTAAAGGCAAATTTCGTTAACAACAAAATTACACAATTAAGTTAAATATTACACAATTGAGTGCAATTGCAAGCAATTAAGTATAATTTTACAAATTTAAGTGAAATATTACATATTTAAGTACAATATTGCACATTCAAGTATAATATTACGAAATTAAGTACAATATCACACAACTTAACACAATATTACGAAATTAAGAACAATATTACAATATTAAGTATTTATATTATAAATATTACATATTTACACAATTGAGTACACTTTAACAGAATTGAGCACGATAAAGTTGTAAATACATATAGGTTAAATGCAAGCTTCTTGATAGCCTTTCTCATTATTATTATTATTATTATTATTATATATTATTATTATTATTAACAACGAAAACTTATATAACAGTTTCATGGCCGAAATCGGTGTATTGCTCATCTCATATTTCTTGTTTGCTTATCTGATTACATGAAATAATAATAATAAACGTTTAACGTCCTTTTCCTCATACAAGGATGATGTTAGGGACGTCCCTCCCATAACGATCTGAAAAGCATGTGCTGAAGAGAAGGAAAAAGATCCTAAACGGTGCCGGTCTGGTGATTAAAAAAACAGTCAGGCAAGATGAAAATTACGGTTCTGTCATTTGTATATTGAGGACAATTGCAGGTCTTTTGTTTACATTTTGAGAAGGGTCTTTCTGTCTTATTATTTTACTAGTGAAGCATAGGAAATTGATAAATTTTACATTTTTATCAACATTTTTTGTTTAGTTCGATGTCTTCCACACACTGATGTGCACAAAAAATTTTATGGAGAGAAAGGCCACAGATTTCCACTGGATAACGCAAATTTTTGAAAATATTAGACTTTGTTCTTAATTATTTATTATCTTACTAATTTTTACTAATTTTTACTAATTTAAGTAACGTTTCGAAATCTAGCTTCAGATAAGACACCTTTTTTAGTTACTTCTGTTCTTTTATTTCTCTTTTTCACAATTACTTTTGCGTGTGTCTTGGTGTGGGTAAATTATAGAAATAAAAACCTAAAAGGATTTGGAATATTTCGTAATTATTAACATTACTGAAGCATTTTATAAAGTCTGCTTGCAATTACACTCTTATAGGAATTATACTCTAACAGAAATTACACTGAAACAAAAATTACACTCCTACAAGAATTATACTTTTACAACAATTACATCCTTACAAGAATTACACTCTTACAAGAATTACAATCTTTCAAAAATGACACTACTGCAAAAATTGCACTCTTGCAAGAATTATACTTTTACAAGAATTATACTCTTACAAAATTGCATCTTTACAAGAATTACACACTTACGAAAATTACACTTTTACAAAAATTACACCCTTACAAGAATTACACTCTTAAAAAAATTACACTCTTACAAAAATTACACTCTTCGAAAGTTTGCACTCTTGCAAGAATTACACTCATACAAGTATAAAACGAATTGATTTTGGGTCATTTTCTCATTCGTTAATGATGTAACGAACATCCTAAAGGGTGAACGTTAATACTTGCCAGTACACTGAGGTAAGAACACTGTTACAGTGATGAACAGGAAATGAGTAAGTCCGCAGAAGTCTCCACCAAGCGTCATATCTCTGTCACTTCCTTTCTTCGGACAAATCCAGTTCTATTGTATAGTATAGTGTGGACTCTATATTGTGGAATAATAAATATACATGTAGTATTGTCAGAGTTACACAATTTATTACCTACCTATTTGTAACGTAAAGCATCGCTTACTTGAAATAAACGATCCTGCCATATTCATGGAAATTATTAAATTAGTGTCACTTTTATCGAGTTCTAGCTTTACATGTAAAAGTATACACGACGCCCGTCGTCAGATATGAATATCTTTATTCGACAATTCATCTAAACTAATATAACAAGAGTCTTTAAATGAAACAATGCAAACTAACAAGACAAGCAAAGCTGGTAATGCTAATGTTAACTTCAATTTCCTTACTCTAAAACGATGACATTGACGGGCGAGCTTATGATTTGAACCCCACGCATACTGATCCGCGGTCGAATATCTTACCGACATTCAAAAATGTCAGTGCTAAATATTCAAAATTCAGTTTATATAACCGATAATTGTACGAGCTTCAAAAGAGACTCAAAGAATTAAATAATGAATAACTGCACAGGAAATAGTTGAAAAGTTGTAAATCATTGAGTTAATGACTATATTATAGGGTCACTAGACGGCACTATTTACATTTCCTGTAGGATTCTTATAGTTGATCAATAGTGTTCTCAGTGCTGAGAATGACTCAATACTTCCAATATGAATATGACTCTTGAACCTAGTATGTATTCTTGCATCATCATCATCATCATCATCCTCATCATTATCATCATTCTGTGAATCCCGATTTAACTAGGGTCCGGATACTAATAGACCTTCTCCAATCTTCTCTGTCTCACACCATATCATCAGCTAATCCCCTATTTATTTACATTCGTTTAACTTTCTAGCATGCATCAATCATCTACAAAAATAGTATCTACAGTTACTATATCCGTTTTTTATTATCCTTGTTACTTAATTTTTATATTTAGGTTTCAAAAAATTAATTATATGCCTAATGATTAGACCATTAACTGATTTTACAAAACCAAACTTTTAGTATTATGAAAACCTTGATCGGCTACCTAGCTTCACGATTATATTCTCACAGGACCTTAGTGGTGATTCGAGAATTGTAACATATGGTCGTCATATTGTAACATCTGTCTTAAATGCCCTAAAAGTTATAACCGGGCCCCGTTGCTTTGAGCAAATACTTTCAACTCTTATTAGCACATTGACAACATAAAAACGACAGGATGAAATGATTTCTCTCAATGGTCAGCGTGTTTTCTATGTGATTTCTATGTGTTTTCTATGTGATTTCTATGTGTTTTCTATATGTTTTCTATGTGTTTTCTATGTGTTTTCTATGTGTTTTCTTTTCTATGTGTTTTCTATTTCTATGTGTTTTCTATGTGTTTTCTATGTGTTTTCTATGTGTTTTCTATGTGTTTTCTATGTGTTTTCTATGTGTTTTCTATGTGATTTCTATGTGATTTCTATGTGTTTTCTATGTGTTTTCTATGTGTTTTCTGTGTTTTCTATGTGTTTTCTATGTGTTTTCTATGTGATTTCTATGTGATTTCTATGTGTTTTCTATGTGATTTCTATGTGATTTCTATGTGTTTTCTATGTGATTTCTATGTGTTTTCTATGTGATTTCTATGTGTTTTTTATGTGATTTCTATGTGATTTCTATGTGATTTCTATGATTGTATTCCGAATAACTCGCAAATTTAATCGAAATGAAACTAATTTAATCTGAATTTCTTGAAGTTAAGCCGGTACTTTTTAATCTTTGGGCTATATTTTAGGATTTTGGATTTTGCACCGTTTTGGAACTTCTTTTTGCTCGCCGTCTTGATTTTGTTTCAATAATGCTCGATGTTGTCATTAATGATTATAGCATGCTAATTGTTGTTATGTTATATCAGTAAAATCATGTCAATACAACATTGCCTATCTTCTATCGTTATGGATGTAGTGAAGCATATATAGTTAGCAGTTGTATTAGAATATGACGAACTACTTAAAAGTAAACACGCATTATAGTGAATAATCAACTATGCTGACATCTATCACTTTTAAAACCATATGTTTAATCCGTTAGACAATTTAGACCATTTTCCGTATAACCAGTCCAGTGAATGTCCTAGATTTTACTCTCAGCGCGACCGGGATTCGAACCCACGAGGATTCAAATCACCTTAGGATTTGTCATTTAAAACTTCATGACGTTACCCTACGCTATTTAAACATTCTAAACTTAAACAATTCATACTTAAACAATTTGTAAATTGCAAAAAGTCCCTTATTAAATAATTAATTATTTAATAACACCTATTACGTGCTAGAGTTATCAATGACGATCGGATATGCCTATTTAATTTAGAACCGTTAGTGCTAGAGTCTTTTATATGAAATATTCCATTTTAATCAAACTTTAAAAAAAATTAATTTTGTAGATTTTTATATCATTTTTATAGGCTTATTATTATATTTTATATTATTATTATATATTAAAAATATTATTATATTAGAATTTTTAAAAATTTTAATTTAATATAATTGGATCATGGACTTTAACTCTACATGGACTGTTTTGATCACGGACTGTTGATCATTGGCATGACATGCTGATCTTTTGACATGTACTGTTTTGATCTCACTTTCTCTTGTGGTCTTTATATACTCAGTCTTCATGCTGTGGTGTTTTAGAGCCTATTTCTGCATAGTTGGCTAGAGACATCCCTGACATTGTCTCATTGGTAAGGAACCGGAAATTAAATTCCTATTGATTGATTGATTGCCATATTGGTGTGGAATCGGACGTTAAATACTTATTGATTGATTATTTGAATATAACTTATTTAAATTTATTCATGATTGTCAGTCAGAGTGAAGCAGACAATATTTCTATAGTGACTCGACAGAGGGAGCCATGCGATGAATGTTTACAAAGCAGACTTTCATCTGTCGAATAATACGTTAACAATTTTATTCCGTAGATTGTAGTACACGCACAAATTGAATGAGATTTTTTGCGGAGGATAACAATCACAAATAAGTAATATTTAGTAACAAATAAGAATTAAAATAAACTTAAATTTATTTAACAAATCAATTCAATGATAACAGTTAATATTTTACAATATACACGATTAACTTCTAGTACACATATGTGTATGAAATCACTGTTATTTTAGTTGCATATGCCTCTATAGGTTTGGATTGGATTAATTACAGCAGCATAACAAGGGCAATATAAATCTGATTATTATTCCTATACCTTGTGGCTGTGATCTCGATGACCCTTGTGACTGCTTGTAGCGTTGTCCGAGTTATGAATATTTGACGTCCCTGACATCATCCTTGGATTAGGAAACGGACGTTAAACCCTTATTATTATTATTATTATTATTATTATTACAATAAAATATAGAAGACTTTACTAGTTAGTTTTGCATACTATTTTACCACTTCTATTTTGATCATGTAATTCTATTTTTTTGTATTTCAGCAACTTTGTGAGAATCTGTGTTATGTTCTTCATTAATTGGCGTAATATCGTGAGCTGTTGTCTGCGTATGTTTGTTGATGATTGTGGGCTGTCAACTAGATAGGATTTATTTATCCTAATTGATGACCTGTTTGTATATGAAGTTAGTATTTCATGCTTTGACATTAATTAAACCTAGTTAAAGCTGGTAAAGCTAAGGTTAACGTCAGTTTCCTCACTCGAAATCGATGTCAGTGCCGACGAGCCCAGGATTTGAAGACCGCACATACTGATCCACGATCGAGTATCTTACCGAAGTCGCCACTGGCTACAGCCAGATACCACTACTACTAGAAGACTGACCTATCCCAGCAATATCCTAACCGACGAGGCACATCCGAGGTGTGGTCACTGCAGTCGTTCCCTCTGATCTCTGGTACTCCGGACTGTTTGAAGCATTGTTCACTAAGAACTGAGTCTAGTCTGTGCTTGGAGCATTGTTCACTAAGAACTGGATCTAGTCTGACTGCTGCATGGGTTGGTTAGTCATTTAGATCAACTACGGCGATCATCGGGGTACAGTGGTACAACGATTCACCTGACCGTCCTGACGTATTGCAGAGAAGTCATTCAAAACCACAACTGCTTAAGCACAATATAAACACTTGTAAACGCGTTATAAGCTTGCTTAAGCAGAAGATAAACACGTGTAAACACGTGATAAACATGCATAAACACAAGATAAACACATGTAAAGACGTGATAAATATGCAAAAACATAAGATAAACACATGTATGATGTAAACACGTGATAAACACGTACAAACTCGTGATAAATATGCATAAACACATGTATGATGTAAACACGTGATAAATATGCATAAACACATGTATGATGTAAACACTTGATAAATATGCATAAACACATGTATGATGTAAACACGTGATAAATATGCATAAACACATGTATGATGTAAACACGTGGTAAATATGCATAAACACGAGATAGACACATGGTACACAAGATCACAGGCAATCATATAATAAACGCATCTGAACACATCTATGGTGTAGGGCTGTTCCCGTAGCATGTTGGTAAATCTTTTGATTGAGGATCATTAAGTGCAGTTTTCAAACTTAGCTGACACCCTTTCAGATCTTGATCTCTTACAAACTGATGGCATGCTCCTTCTCATAGCTCAACTCTCACAGTTACTAGAGGCTGCTTATATCCAATGTATGCGTATATTAGTTCTCCAAATGTGCCCAGTCTATAGGCTGGCTGCCTTAAAAGATATTTAGTCTAACTGTATTCATCTGGAGTATTATAATTGAAGAGGTTTAAAGTCTAGTATAATCCGGAATAAATAATTAACAATTAGCTGTATGAAGTAGCCTGCTTTCTTATTTTAAATCATTTAAAATTTATAATCTATCTTAATAATTACAGTAATTTTTAAAAATTGTTTATTTTACATTTATTTACGAATGATTTTTCAAAGCGAAATCATTTTCCATCCAAGGTGCGAGCCACAAACCACAAACCAGACTATTTAAACAAACTAGTAATAGAATGAACTATTTTCCCCAAAATTTGGAACAACTGTAGTTCAAATTAATACCCAAAAGTTCACAACGTCTCCAAGTAATCGAACATTTCCTCCAACACCAGCAACCCATTTATTATCCACCTATATGGGTTGAGCGTACACCCAAACCCATAATTACTGTCGACCTCACGGTTTTTCATTTAGTTATGCGTCGTTTTGTTCGTGTATTTGTATACAATTGATATTATTAACGAATACAAAGGCAAGCCGCTTCGCTTTTATGGAACGATTCGCGATACGGTAGGGCATAATTTGATAGATAATTTGTAACGCTCACGAGTTGAAAAAGCCGCATCGAATCGACCAAAGGAGTTTTAAAACGGCTGTAGTTCTATTGTCCGCCATATTTGAATCTAAAAACTAAGGTTGTGCCTCGGCTATATCTCCGAAAGAAGTGTTTATATTTTACTAAGATCACACCTACTCTGGACTCTAGGCTGTCTCACTCAATATTTTAATCGTTACTACAAATGGTCTTGCATACATAGTAGCTTTTTCTATAAAAAGATTGTTTCTGATATGACTAATACTTAGGGTCTTCACTACCTAAGTCGGTATTAGCTACAAGCAAGGGCCAGTGTTCGATTGATCAATTCTAAAGCTTTTTGGACTAATTGATCGCTATGACGTAGATGTACGAATATTTCTCTAGTATAGTGCCACTTGGCAGGTCCAATGCGCATATTCCTAATCGCAGTCTGCTTTCACAAACAGTAAAGCTCTGCATTAATCAACGCGTAGATCCAATCACAAAGAACTTTACCAAACCTTGAAATACCATTTCATGAAAAAATGACTTTTAAAAAAATAAAATGACTGAGCAGGTTTCTCATTGCCTTTTTCAGTTTCTTGCCTTTAGTCGCCTTTTACGATAAGCGCAAATTTATGGTTGGTCTATTCTGTAGTGGTCCTGAAGCAACGCGAGGAATGTGTATACCATCCTGCTATAAAATATCCTCGGTGTCCGTTTCTGAAGGGACGGGTGATTGGGCCAGAGTTTGAAGGGCAGATGAACCGCCTGGGGCTAAACGATGGCAGGTTTTGGAGCTTGTGTAAACGATTTGTTTTTGTTGTAAAGTAAATAAACTTGATTTATGCCTTTACAATTACCGCCGCATAATTACTGTCCACTACTTACGTATATACCTTTCCAACCCCTTTCACATAATCTATCGATTCAATTCTATGAAAATTACATTCAAAACAAACATTTCGATCACTTTACTTGTTTTGCTCTATATCGATTAAGTTTGTTTGTAAATTGCATTTGTCTTGAATCGTAAAATTTGCTTTAATGCACTGAAAGTAATACCCTCGTATGATAACTTATGAAGCTTCTGAAGATCTAATTCAGTGCAAGTACATCTAACAGTGGATTATAATATTTGTGTGCTTTGAGATGATTCGTTTACTCTAATACTCTGTTACTGACATCGCTTTCGAGTGAGGAAACTTTGTGCATCAGACGTTGACATTAAGCACACTACAAACTACCTACAAACATCAAGCTGGATTTTCTTTAAAAATAGATGGAAATAATTAAACTAAATATTACTTTTATCAAATTGTGAGGGTTAATAAGCTATGACTACTTTATAACTAAAAAATAGCTTACCCTGCTATAATAAAATAAAATAAAATTGTTGCACTGCTTAGTTTTCTTCGTTGTTTTGTTACAGTAATTGGCATAATGTAATGACTGTGCATTTCTTTGTTCCACTATATCGAAATAGAGATAATTAATTTATAAGTAACAGATAGTTGTAATCTTATATAAAAAAATAAATATAAATAATTATAATATAATTAAATAATATAAATAAATTATATTAAATAGAGATAATTAATTTATAAGTAACAGATAGTTGTAATCTTATAACTGCAAACTTACAATAGATTATAATCGTGAAATATATATCTTGTAGCAGGCCGAGATTAGGTATATTGGATGATTGAAAGATCCACTCATTTGTTGAAATGAAGAGGAAGGCGGAAGACAAAGAAGAGTGGAGGCGTTATGTACCATGGACCTACCAGTAGGCAGTGCACTAAGAGGGAGATATATCTTGTAATCTTTTAATCTATCTTGTAATCTTGCAATCTATCTTGTAATCTTGTAATCTTTCTTGTAATCGTGTAATTTATCTCGTAATCTTGTAATCTTTCGTGTAATCCTGTAGTCTCACTTGTAATCTTGTAATCTATCTTGTAATATTGTAATCTCTCTCGTAATCTTGTATCGTTATAATCAGTCTCTCGTATTTGTTCTATATGCAGCATTTCTAGACACTGTACACAAATGATGTAATTTTCTTTTCAACTTTAGTAATTTTAATTAAATTTATAACTTATTATTCTATTCAATTATCCTCAGTAGGCCTATTTTGCTTGTCGAATTAAAAGAAATAAAATTAATGTTTTTGAATTTTTCTATGGTTTGGTAACGAAAAATGTACTTATTAAATTTGAAATATGATTTACTGTATTTAGCTTCACGGTTCGTAAGCACACGGCATCTATTCAGGACGTCTCGACACACTCGAGCTATCGTTACAAAGATTTAGTTAAACAGTAAAACTTAACCAGAATTGTTATAACTTTTTAATTTAGGAATGAAATATAGTGATGGATTGAGCCAATTTGATGTTGGTTTCTTTGCTTATAGTTATTTAGTTACAATTTAATTTGGTTGTTGGGTAGATCATAGTTAAGAGGATCCTAAAAATTTTTGGATGAAAAATTGAAACTAATTTTTCTAGATAATCACATAATTTACAAAGGTATATAAAAATGTTGTTTATGTCTTTGTTAAAATCTGGTAAAGTAAAGTTAATGTTAACGTCAGTTTCCTCACTCGAAAGCGAAGTCAGTGACGGATGGGCGAGCCCAGGATTTGAACCCCGCACAAACTGATCCGCGGTCGAGTACCTTAAAAATTGCTTCGCTTAGTTATTAAACTAATTATAATTTTCATATAATGTCAATTTTTGGTAATTTAGAAAATTTAATATAGGATCAATTTTGACTTCCATTAAGAGGGCAGTAGATTTTTTTTTGGTTGAGCCTTATATTCGAAGGTTAGCGTAGATATGTTCTTTAAAATATCTTAAGTTCTCTCAGTAGAGTAGTATCGGACTGGGTAACTGATACGTTGCTGCTGGTGTAACTGAAACGTGCTCTCTCAATTAATCGAGATAATTGGAGTCGAACCCAGTGCCGGTGTATTCCACGGCTCAACCATCGCCCGTCAGTCATTCTTACCAGTAATCAGTCGATGGGTCATGCGGAACGTTCCTCCACAAAAAAAGTGTAATTCTTTTTACGATGAAAAAGTTGTTCGTTTCAGGCTTATATTTCGGTTTCTTGCTCGTTAAAGAAAAAAATTGAATGATAAATGTTAAGTTAAGACCTATAGAACATCGTGTGCAGTTTATTCAGTTACTGTCAGTGTCTCCAGCTACTTTTGATTATGACAGTAAACACCCATATAATAGGGAAGTTCTTTAAATTTAAACAATCGAAACTCGCACGTAATAGTCTAATCGGTAACTTACTGCTTTAGTTACCAAGAAACTTACCGCCGGTCTTATAAAGCTTCAATCAGAACGATATCGTCGCCGTAAGTCGCTTTTGCATCTTATGAACGAAATGTACTACTGTTACATTATACTGTTATACTGTTACATTATACTGTTACATTATACTGTTACATTAATCTTTGTGACAGTAGCTCGAGTGTGTTGAGTCGTCTTGAAGAGAAACTAAAATATTTATATTATGCTTATGACCCTGGTTAAATGTTATTAATTATGCAGTAATGAATCCATTATGCATGGTAAATAATTTTACCTCAGCAGGCAGACACGAAGGCACAGTAATGATGGTAACCATGTGAGACCATAGACTTTTATAATATGTAGTGGTAGCTCTTCTCAAACAATAAACGAAGCCTAGTGAGAAGTGGTTGGAGAGTGTGCTGTGGTGTGTGCGGGTGCATTTACGGCTGGCAATGTTCAATATATTTGCATATATTTATTATGTATTTCCTTGTGCTTCTGAAACTTGACGTTAAACACACTACAACCTACATATTAGTCGAGATTCATGCTATTAACTAAAGTTAACCAATGTATTAAACTAAAGTAGTAAGCTATTCAATTAAAAAATTAAATTAAGCAATAATTAAAATATGAGTTACATGTAACTTCAAATTCACATACAAGTTAAACTAAAAGATATGTTCTGTAAAAATAACATACTATGGAATATAATAATATATCATTCCCAATTTATGTATGTTTTAATTTGACGTTCCCCCAAATTATAGTCTCTGTCTATCACATTTGCAGCGTCTTATTCAACATATAACTGAGTATACCAACCCGCCACAACATACCACTAATACGAACATTACAGATTCACATCTCCACACGTCACGGTGTGTAGCAACTGTCAAATGAACCTTCTGCTTCTGATACACATCACAACATTGCAGCTCAGAGTGATCTTCCATGTGATAAACAAAAAAGTTTGGTTTTACTTGTAAATTATAAGTATAAATGTTTTAAGGCAAACAAGACAGACTAATAGGCAAATAACGAGAAAAATAAACTGCTAAAATAATCGTTGATCAATCAATCGGGTATTAAATGAGTGTAGAAGGATGATGATGATCAATGGGTGTAGAAAGAGGATGATGATCAATGGGTATATATGAAGTTGATGCGGATAGAGCAGTTACATATTGATCGGGTGTGTGTAGTTTTTCATATTTGTTCCTCTTGACGTTAAACAGTTCTAAAATAAATCAGTTAAAGTAAAACATACAATCGTAAATGATATAAAATAATGATTATTACCTCATTTACCATAATATACTTGCAAATTATACACTTGCCAGGTGGTCTCCCACTTGACCTCCAAGTTTGATTTTCAGGTACCCCCGAAGAATTTCGTGAAGCAAAATGCGTCATCGCTTTTATGTTGAAGACTTTTCTGAATTACTTATATCCTTGCTACTTGCAAACGTGCGACCGGCTCGTTGGCAAGTTTGTTCGACAGCGGATCAATAAAGTAGGGTTCAAATCCAGTACTCCCAAATCCTCGTCACTGACATGCTATCGAGCAGGAAACCGCCGTTAAACCTGTCTTAAGCTTTTATAGTAGAAATATCAATAAATTAGAAGTAATTTTCCTTAAAAACTACTACCAAATTAACAAAATTAACAAATTTAAATTTTAACAATGAAAGTAACAAGTAGCTGGTGAGAATTGCAATCGACAGATTAAAGTGGTGTTTTTGAAGCATCGTTGCACAAGCACGTCTTATTTTCAACAGCTGACTCCGCGAGAGCTCCTGCTGCTGCTACGTCTGGAAAGTGAAATTCAGTAGTTATAGAATTGCTCGGCAGTGGCGCCACTGTGAGGTTGTTAGGTGCAGGGCATCAAGTGCAGTTCCTTCAACATCTATCAGCGTCTTACAGCTACTTAGAGAACGCTAGAAAACACCCAAATAATAAGCAGGATTTTTAAATAAAGTGGCACACGTAAAATCCAAGAGTAGTGACATTTGCAGTAACTTACTGTTTGTTACCTTAATCTTTGTGACGGTAGCTTGAGTGTGTCGAGTCGTCTTGAAGAGAAGTCTTGTGCTTCTGAACCTTGACGTTAAACACACTACAACCTACCTACCAGAGTAGTGACAAGTAGATTATGAATATTCAATATGTTCTGAGGTAAATAGATACAGCTGGTGTGACGGCCTAGACTACAAAAGGCATACACTTAGGCCTATATCAATAAATATTTAAATATTTCCTAAAGTATGCAGAGATCAAAGGGCGATCACGTGCCTGAATTAGACTAAAACAATTTACAGCTGCATCGAAGTCTCACAGATTTATCGACAAATAGAAATGTTTCAGAAATTTACTTTTTAAAATAAATTCGTCGTTAAAATTTCTCGCCATCGTATGCCAAGTTATTCTTTGTCACTATCACTGCTTTTTCACTTTGTAAGCGCAAATTTCATTATAACTCTAAGTAGCGTATTTCCTAACTAGTCAAAAACTAATAATTACCAAAGAACTTTCTGTAATGTAGCGGGTAATAATTATGGAATAAGTAATAATATATAAGTAAAAATTTGTAAGTAATAATATATAGTAATAATGTAACATTCCTAATTTAACAAACGCCTTGGTACTTACTTTACTGGAGGAACAGCTTAGAAATAAAAATCAAGATGCGCACAATAAAAATTAAATTTAATTAATTAATTAATTAATTACTTAAATTAATCGAATTAGTGTTAATAATATTTTAAACTCTAAAATTATAGATTTTTTATTTGTCCCTATATTAAAAAATTTTGTTGCTGGGTTCATATTTAATTTTTCCAGAGTCCGTGGCACAAGAATCTATAGCATTGATTCATTGCATTTTACCCTCTATACTGTAACAAAACTGTCGTAAGTTTATCAGATACCTGTATATTTTCCCGGCACATTTTCGATAAAATCATATCAGGAAAATATAATGCAATTGCCAAGTTCATAAAATAGTGGAAATCAAGAAATTTATTATTCTGTAAAATATTACTTTTTTATCGATTGGTTAAGTAAGTGGCAACTAACATGGTTACAGGGTTTACTTATAAAGTTGCTGTATTTGTAGTTTTCGTTATTTCCTCTTTCCTCGCCATGGTTATTAGTAATAGTTGACCTTGTTAGCGCATTGATTGCAACCGGAGTGGAGTAAGAATAACCTTCCATCACTCTGGGGACATTTTCATCTCGGTCTTCCAAAGTGACCACTCAACTATGAACTGACCGAGCATGACGTAGCTAAACTTTTCCGATTGACGCGCAACTTAACCGAGTGCGCTAAATCCTGTCCGCAACAACAACAACAACAATTAGAGTATTATTATTATTACTTTTGTCTTGCTCTACCAGTTCTATCAATGCACGCAAATGAAATTTGTTGCAGATGAATAGTCAGAAGAACAGGCAGCAAGAATAGGGAATTTTTCTCAAATCTTCATCCAATGATAAGTGTTGAAGTCATCTGTCTGACTCCACTTTGATCCCTGCGCCATTCCCCCCCTCCCCCGCTCACCACGTTACTTCCCTCACCTTCATTATCTAGCCTTCTCCATTAACTTTAAACTTTCTTCTTTCATCTTTTTAATTTTCTTCAAGAAGAACACTGTCTGCTGTCCAGCATACAGTGTTATACAGCAGCAGGATCTTTGTGAATGACTTAATAACTTAAGACTAATTGATACGAAAAAAGGCTCCAAAATTCGAGATTCTTTTTGGAAACGTCAATGCAATATGGAGGGCCGAACACTAAAATCAAACATCAATCCTTTCGGAGGTTATTATTCTATTATTACTATCACTTGGCAGAACGCAAAATAGTTATAGACGGAAAGAAAGATATCAAAATAGATTAATAAAACGGATAAAAGAGCGAGAAGAGAAAGAAACATATTTATTTTTTCCACATCAGCTGTATCAAAACTGAAAGACAATATCTACTTGTACTTAGGCTCCAGAAATTGCTACACAAATTTAAACGAATGGAAAAGTCTCAAATAGGGGATTGACTGATGATATGATGTGGAACAGAGAGGATTTGAGACAGTCTATTCGTATCCCGACTCTAGGTAACCTGGGATTTAAGGGTAGATGATGAGGATGAAGTTGATGAGATGTTCCAAAACTGAATTCATAATCAAAACCCCAGTCCCCTTCAAAATCACTCCACTCTCCACCACTCCTCCTCCCTGTTCCCTCAAATCTCCGGCACGTCAGTCCTCATCAATCGGCCGCTGGTCGGGCTGTCAATCATCGACAGGCTGGAGTAGTGGAGAGGTGCCGGGGTGAGAGAGGGTCAAGCTAGGGTCAGCCTTGTATACACTACATGCACTTGTGTCTCAGTGCAGCGAGCGAGAGAGAGAGAGAAAGAGAAAGAGAGAGACAGAGACACAGAGAGAGAGAGAGAGTGTGAGTGAGAGAGTGAGAGAGAGAGAGTGAGAGAGAGAGAGGGGAGAGAGAGATAGTTAGAGAAAAAGAGAGAGAGAGGGAGAGTGAGAGAGTAAGAGAAAGAGCGAGAGAGAATGAGAATGAGAGAAAGAGAGACAGAGAGAGAGAGGAAGAGAGAGAGAGAGAGACAGAGCGAGATAGAGAGAAAAAGCTGGTAAAGCTAGTGTTAACGTCAGTTTCCTTACTCGTAAGCAATGTCATTGACGGGCGAGCCTAGGATTTGAACCACGCACATACTGATCCGCGGTCGAATATCTTACCGACATCACCACAGAAGGGCAGAGAGGGTGAAAAAAGAAAAAGAAGAGAGCTAGAGAAAAGGAAAAAATAAGGGATAATATAATAGAAATATATTAAAGAAAGTGAAAGAATAGAAAGAAAGGAGAGCGAGAGACAGAGAGAAAATAATATAATCTTACTTCATCAGAGTTGAAGAAAATCGAATGAAGAAAAAGAGAACTGGTAATACATTGGTTATGAGTATCATGTCATTCATTTTATAAAATTAATTAAACATGACATTTCTCATTCGATATCTGCTGCAGCAGCTGATGTTCAGCTGCTGCAGCAGATAGAACAGCTGAAAAGCAGCTGAACAAGCAGCTGAACAGGCAGCAGCTCTACAAGCAGCAGCTGTATAAGCTGATCGAACAGCTGAACAAGCAGCAGCTGAACAAGCAGCAGCTCTACAAGATGCAGCTGCAGCAGCTGAGACAGCAGTTTGACGTTGAACAGCTGATGTGGAAGAGTCTTAGTGCACGGGACATTTGATACGTCTCTGCTAATTACATCCAAACATTCTACGCTTATTGGATCAATGCCTCCATCACCAAATAAGCATTGCTTCTGCTTTCTTTCTCCCGCAGAAATTAACTCCCGCCTAAATGGAATTTGCGACAAATTTGGAGCAGTATTATTGTATTAGATGGAATCATGAACACTCAGTTAAAATAAATATAATTAAATATGAATTATTTATAGTTTCTTATTAGCATTATTATATTTTAATTACTTATTTCTATCTAGCCACCTGCGTATCGAGACCTCGAATATGGATATCAAGCACGATAAACGAAAGTAAAATAATTATAATTATTTATAGTCTAAATATACATGTATATTTATAGTCTAAATATACATGTATATCTTTTAATATTCTGAATGGATAATGATATACAGTAGAGATTTCATTGCAGGGAAAAAATGAAGTGAAGCGTTAAAGTTGAGTTTGGAAAGGTGGAGGAACAACTAAAATCCATTCTTAATTAATATTTACTAATGCATGACTGCACCTACAATGTAGCTCAGTATTATCTCGCAGAATTTCCAGTACTCGTAATTTGACTTCGATATATTTTACAATTATAGAGAATTTCTCTACTCACTTTCTGTTTTCTGATGTTTGGTCGTTATTGAATTATATATGTGTACAAATATTTTATAATTAAGTCATTGCCTTTTGGTTAGTTGAAGTGTATAAGATATCGCTCGGCAGGAAATTTCCTACACACAGGTGTATACTCTATATATATATATATATATATATATATATATATATATATATATACAGTATATGTTATTTCATTGGCTGGAGATAGTGGCGAAGTCCGTAATATATGAATAATAATAAATAACGGTTTAACGTCCGTTTCCTCATCCAGGGATGATGTCAGGGACGTCCCCAACAGCACACATCACCACAGATCAATTCACCCAGACCAATCTGCAAAAGAAATGTGCTGAAGAGAAGTAAGGCTCTAAACGAAAGCCAGTCCGGTGATCAAAAAATGGTCAAGGTAGATTGATTATGTCTATGGTGGGAAAAGGTAAGTTTTAAGCTTGCTAGAGAATGTTGAAAGAGAAAAACAAGAGCGAAGAAAGAGAAGATTAGCAGGTAAAGAGTCCCAGATTGTGGGTGCTGCGTAAGAAAATGAACGTCTTCCCAATGAGGTGAGAATAAATGGAACAGAGAGAAGATTGGCATCGGTGGAACGAAGTGCACGTGAGGGACGATAGGGAAGAAGAATTTCAGATAAGTAAGAAGTCGTAAGATACTCGACCGTGGATCCGAATGTTCGGGTTCAAAACCTAGGCTCGCCCGTCACTGACATCGCTTTCGAGTGAGGAAACTGACGTTAACCTTAGCTTTACTAATTTTAGCTTTAAAGTATTATGGTTTAGAGCCAATACTACATATTACAATTGACTGTTGAACTAAAATTGTAAACTGAAGATCGATTTTCTTTTATAAGCAAAGTTCGATTGATACTATTTTCTATGAAATAATTGATTATAGACGTGAAGAATTAAGCAAACTAATGAATGAGTGAGTTTAATAGTTGTTTTATAACAGATCAGTGACTACAATAATTGTTTTATAACAGGTTGCAATTAGAGATGGGAATCGAACCGAACCCGAACCGAACCCTAAAATCTAGAATTTTGACCGAACCGAACTCGAACCCAGACTCTGACCAAACCCGAACCGAACCCAGACTCTGGCCGCACCCGAATCGAACCCAGACTTGTCCAAACCGAACTGAACCAAACTCTTGTAGTTCCTTTCTTCTTCACCAGCTTGACATTAAATAAAGATAGTAAGAACAGTACAAATATATAATAGGTTTTGCATTTACTTGTCTTACAGTATCTAACAGCATATATTCAGGTAAGGCTGGTTCCGACACAAATTTTAAAATGGTAGCGGTACCAAGGAATGGTAGGGGGAAGCGAGACGGGCCTACAGAAGATATTGGATAGTCTGAATGATACGGTATTGAAAAATGGAATGAAGATTAACATCAAAGAGACAAAAGTGATAAGAGTATTCCATAAAAATCTGAAATTCCTTGACTCAATCTAGGTGGATTTGTTCTTGTTAAATTCAAATTATGAATTTCTTCTAATTTTAGTGTACTACCTTAATATTTTTTCAGCCAGATTTACAAATAATTATATATGACATTCTATATGTGTTAAGACTATCTGGAGTAAATAATTTTGCACCATAGCAATACAATAATTTCATAACTATTTTCGTAACTTCATAATTGATCTGAGAGTTTCAAATTTGAAACCCCAAGGTAAATTATGAAGTTTATTACTGGTCAGTTGATAGCAAACGGTGTATATTATGATCATTTTTTCTATGGAAGTACACGTATTTACCAAATCATCTTTATTTGACATTTTGATGTTACTAAATTGCACTTTGTCTCTTAAATATTGGATCAAATTTTAGCCAAGACATTTCCATTTAATTATAAACATATCTAATATAAAGGCCTAGAGTGACAAAAAAATTAAAAATTGATGAAGCATTCTATTTGCTTGTTATAATCAAGGAGAATATTTAAGATAAAATAATAAAGCTAAATATTTATTTTATGAACATTTGTTGGTCAACTTACAATATTTTAAGAAATGTGCAGGAATAAATACCACTTTTCTCCTTTTTTCATTGTCAAATTTTTACCCAAGTGAAAAAATGTGTCAGTTACTATGACTTAATGAATTTTTAAGCACATTTACAATAAACCATTTTAAACATGTTTGTCATAACCATGAATATTATAATTAAAGTTAAACAATTGCAACATTATCCAAACCAAACCATTTCGAACTCGAATCGAACTCTTGCGAGTTGGAAAACAAGCCGAACCCGAACCGAACCCGAACCCTTGTTAGAACCGAACCGAACTTTCATTTTCAACGAACCGAACCGAACCGACTTTCAAATTGTCAACTGCTACCTGAACCGAACCGAACTTTCATTTTCAACGAACCGAACCGAACCCGAACTCCGGAAATTCATAAAATTCCTATCTCTAGGTGCAATATAACGGATCAGTCAAAAAGTAAACTGGACATTTAACTGTACCTTTTCTTGGAAAATTTGAAATAATTTATAAAGAAAACGTTTGAAAATAATAAGCTGAATAAAGTATGAAGTAAATGGTGAAAAAATAGTTGGAAGGGTATAAGATAACATTTTCTTTATATTTTATACTATTTCTTTGTTTATAACGCGGCTTTTCGGGTACATTCTGAGTGAAGTGTCTTGCTCTCTTGGCTACATTCTCACAATCTCTTAGGCCTAATTTCACTGAACTTTTTTAAGAAAATTTTTATTCCTTACATAGCTACACACATGACAACCGCATGTACTTACAAAGTCTTCTTTCCTGGTTGAATTTTTTGTAATTTTCGCTATTTCCTCCTTTTCCCTCCATGGTTATAGTATAGTATAGTCGTTGCCTTTCGTTGTAATTGCTTCATAACCGGTTGTAATGTAACGGATCAATCCAAAGCAAACCATTTAAAAAGATTTCTCTGTCCACTTTCTGCTTTCAGATATTTGGTCGTTATTGAATTATATTCGTGTATAAATATTTATAACTAAATCATTGCCTTTTGGTTCGTTGAAGTCGTGAAATTTCCTGCGGAGCGATGTCTTAGACACTTCAAAGAATCAAAAAGCAATGACTTAGCTATAAAATATTTGTACACATATATAATTCAATAACGACCAAATATTGGAAAGCAGAAAGTGGCCAAAGACATCCTCTCTCTCTCTCTCTCTCTCTCTCTCGATATATATATATATATAATATATATATATATCTATTTAATATTATATAATATAGATTAGTATATATCTATATATAATTATATAAATATATTATGTACTATATATATAGATATAGATATAATATATATATATATGTGTATATATATATATATAGATATATATATAAATATATATAAATATATATAATATATATATATATTATATATATTAGATATATATATAGTCCTTTATCGACAGAGTTCTGCATGTAGTCCTATATTAATGGAGTCCTGTGGAGTTTCAACAGTGGCAGTTTTACTTTGGCGGTTTTACAAGTGTTTATAGTTTAGCGGACTTTGCCAGTAATTTTCTAGAATTGAAAACTTCTTTGATCAAGCACCTTTCAATCACCGCTTTATCTAATTATCTCGTCAGTTCTATGGACACATGTTCCGGATCGTTCCGGAACGGATGTGTTTACGCATCCGCTTATTCGCTGATCCGCTAAATTAAGTCCCACTCCCTACTCTCACCCCCCTCCGTATCCACCCCCGCATCCATCCGCTCTCTGCTCTTATCCGAGAGTCAATTTTTGACTTCTTCACGAATGTCGATACAGTACTTAGCTTCCTGTTTGGATTTTTCTGTCAAGTTTTTAAGTACGGGGTAGATGCTTAGATCACCTGGTGTTGAATTAACAACATCTTTCAAATGATAGTCTTCAGACTGATTTTCAATTAAAATTCCAGAATGCCTGTTAACTTAACAGGTACAGCTGTGTTTATTTCAGAAGTTAATAACGCTGTAAATTAGAATTTGAGAAATTTAGCTAGTGATTATATAAATTTTAATAAAAGAAACTTCGAATTAAATAAAAATTCTATTATTAATGCTTATAATTATTTTAATAATAATAATAATCACAATAATGCTAATAATAAAAATAATAATAATAATAATAAAATTCAAAATGACCTATAATAATAATATACTATTTTTATTATTATTTTATTATAATTGTTATTATTATTACTACTATTACTAATGTTTATTATTACTGTTAAGCTTAAATGTTACAATTCAATCGAAGAGGCTAATTAATCTCTTCGATTAACCACCAGACTCTCTGAATTTATAAGCTTTGACAAGTTAGGCCAGTGACGAAATAGTCAAGCCACAATGTCCTCAGTAAGAAAATCGTATTTTATATCAGTAGATTTAAATAGTGCTAGTTCTGCCAACAATTTAAAAGGTCGTCATTTTCTATTCATACCGTCTGTCCATGGACCTGCCAGTAGGCAGTGCACTAAGAGAGAGAGAGAGAGAGAAAGAGAGAGAGAGAGAGAGAGAAGGAGAGACTGTCTGTCAAAGTATTAATAAAATTGTAAAGCGCAGTTAATTTAAATGATCTTCTTACAGAAAATACAAACATATTATCAATTCTTAAAGAAAATACTCTATATTTGCTTTCAGTATTTGTAGAGTTACACATATTGTAATATACAATATAACTCCGACTTTTAGCTAATGTTAACTTATATTTCCGAACTAAGAGAGAATTTGATTAGAGATTAGTAAGAGAGGATTTGATTGGTTTCGTACCCGTGGACTACTGATTATCAGGCGCTAGATATGCTATCAACACGACTATAGTTCAGTCAGGTACATTCTGCATCACGTCTTTCACTGGACCTCTGCAATATGATCCTGAAGCGAGAGTCCCATGGGACCATACTACTGCTCAGCTCATCTTCCTCCTCTCTCTCTCTCTCTCTTCTTATATATATATATATATATATATATATATATATATATATATATATATATATATATATATACATAAGGAGAAAGAGAGGGATTGCATATATATACATCTATATATATATAGACCAGTCTATATATATACATATATATATATATATATATATATATATATATATATATATATACAATCATTGAGGCATTGTAATATATATATATATATATATATGTCGTTCTTGACCTCTCCTTCTGATCCCACTCCTAATTCAAATCTAATTTTCCTTATTTATTTCCACTAAGAGTGATATAATTGTGTTTATTATTACTTTAGCATTGAGCAGATCCATAATTATTATGTTCCTAATCAACTCAAATATAAATTTTATTATTTCTTATTTGAGCATTATTATTGTGTTTGCAAAAGAGTTCCTGAGCCATTTAGTTAAATTGTCCATACTTTCGGTCTTTCAATTAGGCAGTGTTAGCTTTCTCTTCATGCTATATGCTATTGTACTCATTAGCATACTCATACTCGTAGCATTTACACTGAATAAATAAACCAGTTTTTAATAAATATTGTTTAACGCGCTTGGTAGTCCATAATCCACTATCTATTGCCGGTCTACCGAATGTTAGTGATTTTACTCAATGATTAACCCGGCCTGGAATCGAAGCCACGACAGTCATCGCTACTGGCTGGATCCAGTGACGATGTCGGTAAGATATTCGACCGCGGATCAGTATGTGAGAGGTTCAAGTCCTGGGCTCTCCCATCACTGACATCGCTTTCGAGTGAGGAAACTGACGTTAACACTAGCTTTACCAGCTTCACCAGTTCTATTGGCAAAGAGCTTCGATGCTTCACTCGACAGCTTCAACCCCCCCCCCCCCGAAATCGACGCCCAAACTTCGCTTTATCTTTATAACTTTTGATCTGTTTCAAGAATCTGATCGACTTTGTTTATGGAAACGTGAATTTCATATTAGCGCTTGTTATGACGAGTTGGACGCTCGTTCCCACAGCGTCTGTATAAAGTCGATTTATATTACAGCGTCGTGCCCGGGTGAGGACGATGTTTAGAAGATACTGATCGCAACATTTAAAACAATATTACAAGTAGAGTGGGGCATGTGTAGATAGGTTGTGGTTCCTTCTGATTAGACCAAATGTCAGCTGTGGCTAGTTCATACAGAATGTTGTCTCTGTTAGCTTGGACATTTGTTTAATGCGTTTACAGTTCCATATTAAAGTAGCTTAATAATCTTTTTTACATTTTAAATTTTTTAAATTTTTTAATTTTTGTTTTCGTGAAAAGGGTGATGATCATAAAGCAATATATACCTCGAAAAAGCCTCCTATTTTATTGCAAATTTCATGCATCGTATGAGTTTTTGTATTGCCGGAGCATCCCAACACACAACAACAACAACAACAACGGCGGATAAGTATGTGCTGGGTTCAAATCCTGGGCTCGCCTACACTGAGATTGCTTTCGAGTGAAGAACATTAACATTAGCTTAACACAAAACAGCAACAACAACAACAGATTTTGACTGCTGCTTTTATCCATGTCAATATTGAGCACCAAAAACTAGCAAATTACAAGTGCATAAGTTACACGGGAACGCAGGGCTAATTTCTAGCCACGTAAAATATTATAAGATATATGTGACTTTGATAGATGTAAACTTTCAGAATCCAATCGGCCAACATGATTTCGAAACAGTTTTGACTATGATAATTACTCTCCGTTGTTAAGAGATTACATTTTCATTTCTTTATATTGATCTTATGCGAGCATTTGACACCGTCGTATCTATACTAGTCACTATTTTTTGTTACTGGATTTCAATAATTTGAAAACTGATTGAATCTGTCGTAGCTTCAAATGAGATAACATTAAAATCAATATAAACTGACGAAGGCTCACGAAGCGTTCAAAGATTTTACTGATTAGAATGCATTTGACTAAATCTGGACGACCGTTAAACCTTTATTATTATTATTAATATTATTGTTTTTATTTTTATTTTTATTACTATTATTATTATTACAATTATTATCATTACTATTATTTTATCACTATTACTATAATAATAATTATTGTTATTAGAAAAGGTGGTAAAGCTAAGGTTAACGTCAGTTTCCTCACTCGAAGCGATGTTAGTGACGGGGGAGCCTAGGATTTGAACCTCGCACATACTGTTCCGCGGTCGATTGTCTTACAGACTTCGACACTGGCTCCAGCCGAATTAATAATAATAATTATTGTTACAATTGTTATAATATTATTATTATTTTATTTTATTATAATATTATTATCGTATAATATTAATAATAATATTATTATTATTATTACCATTATTATTATAATTACTTTTATCATTATTACTTACTTCAGGTGGAGAACAATTTCTAGCTGATCTAACAGCACTCCACCACGTCTGCTGGAAGACTTTCCCTGGTCGTCAACAGAGCCACGTATCGAATGCCGATATCGCTATTCCGACAGCAGAATGCGATACGGGTTTAGACTGATCGCGACTCACCGATACCGTTTTCAATTTGCTCCCAGTCAGGAGTAAGAAAAACAAAACCGAGACCAGTACTAATTTTCTAAACGATGCGTAGAGTCGGGAGCCAAACCGATAAATACAGTAATCCTCAAACAGGAGATAAGTCTGAACTCTACTGCTCTGAAGATGATCGCTATGATCAGATTCTGGTGTAGTTGCTGCAGTAAAGATGGGTATAATAATAACAATAATAATAATAATATTAATGCTAATAATAATATGAATATGAATATGAAAAATAATCATAATAATCAAAATAATAACAGTAATATAATAATATGAATAATAATAATGATAATGATAATAATAATAATAATAATAATAATAATAATAATAATAATAATAATAATAATAATAAGCTGGTGGAGCTGCTGTTCATGCCGCCTCTAGGAAGTTGGATAAATACCGTGATCTGTCCTTAGGATATGAAGTTGTTCCGGTGGCCATTGAAACCATGGGCCCGATGAATCCCGAAGGAGCTGACTTTATTAATGGCATAGGCAGACTTATTGCAGAGCAAACCGGCGATAAGCGAGAGACATCTTTTCTTTGGCAAAGGCTTTCCATGACTTTGCAAAGATTTAATGCAGTCTGCTTCAATAATTCTTTTACGCCGTTTGATGACCTCGAGTAGCCGGGCGGCGATTCAGCACGTATTGCTTGAATCGTTTTTATCAAACCCCAGGTTCTTTACACCGGGGTAAAATTTAAATAAATAAATAAATAATAATAATAATAATAATCTCAGCAAGCAGTCTCAGCCTTTCATGCGCTGCTGATGGCTCAGCTGCTGAAGCCGCTGCCAATAGGAAGACACTTAAATATGCCGCAGTCTCTAGCAGCTACATCTTCCTGCCAATTGCTTTTGAGACATTGGGCCCCATCAACTCTGCCGCGTCTGACTTCTTAAACGAATTAGGCAGGAGAACCAGTGCCATTACAGGCGACCAACGAGAAAAAGCCTTTCTATGGCAGCGCCTATCTATTGCACTCCAGCGTTTTAATGCTGTATGCGTTCGTGGCACATTGGCGAATGCGGCCTCCCAGAGCGTAGAGGAACTATTTTAAATATTTGTCAACTTTCTTTTAATTAAATAAAGTCTTCTTTATCTTATATTTTAGCCCAGGGCCTTATACAGCCCAGGGCAATAATTAAATAATCATAATAATAATAATAATAATATTATAATAATTATCATAATAATCATAGTAATCATAATCATAATAATATTCATAACAATAATAATAATAATAATAAGTATATTTATAGAGACCCGCTCTATGCTAAATACCACTGTAGCGCTGAATGGACAGTGAAGGCCAAGTAGCCTGATGTTGTAATGCCACAATCGGTGCAGCGACTAGAACTCTGCAAGTCTGCAGTATGAGCTACCAATTGGTCAAAACCACAGAAATCATCACCACGTGGCTACAAGTCTCTTCACTGTCATATCTGCGTTAGTCGCCTCTTACGAACACGTGCAATTGTCGGTAAGTCCCATTATCACTTTTTCTAATGCGTTACCCGAATGGTAATGGCGAGATATGAAATTTTATGTAAGCTACCAAATTTTACATAATTTTAAACATTGTCCACCCTTCTTCTCATAGATTTTTACTTCTTCTTTTGATTGTCACTGGATTTTGCCATATATGGAGTCGTAGCGGACATTAGCTTCTGTCTCAGTGTCATATTACAATTCTGCCACACATTACGCATCGCAATATCGATGAGATATTTAACTGCAGATCATGATATTTGTGCAGGATTTAAATTTTCCGCTCTCCCGTCGCTGATATGACGATATGAACAAGATGCTCCTTACGATCATTATCATTGTGATCTTCAACATTAAGATTCAAATCAAATGATTTCCATCATTATCATCTCATCATCATCATTCTTGTCATTATCAGCCTCATCATCATCATCTCATCATTGTCACCTTCATCATTGTCATCTTCATCATTGTCATCTCATCATTGTCATCTCATCATTGTCATCTCATCATTGTCATCTCATCATTGTCATATTCATCATTATCATATTCATAATCCTAATCATCAATTGTATGATCATCAACATTATCATCATCATCATTATCATCTTCGTCACTATAATCATCATCATAATAACCATTAACATTATCCTCATCATCTGATTATCATTATAAAATTCTATAATCATACCTTGATCTCTAAATCTATCAACTCAACGAAAGTATTTATTATTAAAACCATGATCTTAATTATACTCGAAATGCACAAATCCTTCATCGGCACATCTTTGGAAAACATGTTGGATCTAATCATTATATTGATGTTGCTCGCCAATGACTCAAGCCGGGATACTGACATCCTTCGCTTCACTAATAAATTAGCTAGTTATCATCTTCTTCGACATTGTGCTTTTGAAAAGTATTGCAAACCCTATCATTCTAAGATAAAAAGTCAAAATCATATAAATATCTGTGAGTAATTTAATCTACCCCTCTCCCCCGTTTGCTCGTCATTTTTGCTATCAGGGATTTGTTTTGTTAACTAAAACCCATAACCCATGAGGAAGTGACCGGGGGGGGGGGTAGGGAGAAGGGTTATCAGCCTGGGCCGTGGACCCCCTGGTTAGCTACCCGGGCCCGATGCATAGCTTACTTTTCTAACAAACTAAACTCGGATCAGGTTAAGCGTAAGTCCGGAGTCGTATCTCTCTACCTCGCCGCCTGGTGTCCGTTTACTAAATCACTGTGTTCAAGAGGGAATCCGTTTCCTTAGGAAAAGGATCTTTGGCCATTACAGCAACTTTCCACATGAATACTATGATATATATTTAGTTGTAAAGTCCATGACAAGAATGAAAAGAAATGAATAGATTTTTCTCCAAAGAAATTTGTGAAAGTTTTTAACATAATTGTACGAAATTTTAGAGTTTATAAAAAGATAATTGATATAATCCGTAGTTGTAGTAGATCATATATCAATATAGCAGAATTATGTGCGGTTTTTAATCTAGATTATGGTTTTAATAAATAATAAACTATATGCGAAGAATCTCTAAAAGCTTTACGTTTAGAACTGCTTGACTATTCGCTACAACCCAACCGATCAGTAACTTTTGGCACTTTTTACTTTTTTGATGCCAGCAGTTCATTGGCTCCAATATTAAATTTATGATTTCTTTCATCGGACTCCAATAGCCGTCTTATTTCATTCCTATAATTTAGCCTAACGAACTACTGAAATTTAGCCTAACAAATTCTTATGATATTTAAGTTATATATCTGAGGTACCTTCGAATAATACAACTACGCTTAGCCCATATGCATCGTATGCTGTTGTCCACAAGTGACTATACATTGCATATATACAATATACACTTGGCTACTACCTCAGTAAATATAATTCAAATGGCATAGGCTATATTGATATGCACATAAGGTATAATCTTTTTGTGTGGTGATTAACTGGTTGATCGATTGAGTTCCCGCCAGCTTTAAGCGTGACAGCACCCGTGGGTAAGAATATGTGTTTTGGAACTGCCACTTGCTATAGCACTGGAGAAGGGTTTAGATGAAATATACTGTACGTGTACACATACAACTACACATGCACAATGCTAGCGCTCAAGTGCAGATATCAATGAGATATTCATGGGTGGAAGTGTAAGTGCGACAGTTGAGGTGACACTGTATCGCAGTGATGACATTGTTTGACAGACTCCATCTCTCTTCGACTTATCACTGCCACTTACTTCATTTCTGCCTTACTAGCTTCTGCTCTTCTCTGTCTTCTGTATTAATTCAGAGGGTATGTATGTGAGAGTGTAAGAGCGTGTTTGTGTATGTCTATGTATAGATGTATGTGTGTGTGTTTGTGTGTGTATATATATATATATATATATATATATATATATATATATATATATACTGTATATAAGAAAAGCAAAATTAACAAACGACAGGTTGCAATGATGTTCATACAGGTAAAGGCAAGATACAGAAATGGTCATTCGATGCCCAAAGACATATGAAACTGATAGTATGCCCATAGACATACGAAGCTGCTAGTATGCCAATCACATTCAATTCTTATATTGAGCCTGACAACATCCGTTGTGTTCTAAATTGATCGTGACATATCTCATATTTGTGAGTCAGTTATTGAAAGTGTTAATGCTCGGATGTCGTATGGACACCAGCGCCCCTGGTGAATGAAATTAGGAGGTCATCTCCACTGGAATCTCCACTGGAATCCTAGAGTTCAAACATTCTTCAAATTAGAAGCAGATGATAGTGTCCAAATTTCCAGAATTCATTTTTCATTCGACAGCATCTATAATTGCTAAATTATTAAATGTTAATTATTTAATTATTTTTTATTAATGATTAGACACTTGCTGGTATAATAGAAGTATGGCACAATATAATATAACGTGAAAATAGAAATTGCACAATTTTTAAAAATAACCGATTTAAGTATAGACTGGCTTATTTTTCTTAACAATAGTAAACGTACGCATTTACATTTCAAGTGTTTAACATTTACGACGAGGCAGTGATGAAGCCATGGAAGATGTTGAAGAAGGTATAGGTAGGAGGTTAATTGTTGCTGGATGGGAGATTTGCAGATGATCAAGGAATGGTAGCCAGAAGTGAAAATGGTCTGCAGAAGAAGATTGATAGTCTCAGTGATTGAGTGAGTTATTGAGTGATGGAGTGATGGAGTGATGGAGTGATGAAGTGATGGAGTGATGGAGTGATGGAGTGATGGAGTGAGTGATGGAGTGAGTGATGGAGAGAGAGCTGACGATAGCGCAAGTTGGCAGAAATCTCCGATACATGATTAACCTTCAGGAGTCAAAAGCGATATCTTGTGGCTTACTTAGGTTTCCAACCAGGTCATTTGTTTCAGAATCCAGCACCCTAACCATTCGGCCATTCCTCTACACTTTTAAATAGAAACAAATCTCTTTCCAATCAAACTTCGCCAGATGCGTGGGATGGCACGTCCATTGCCTCGTACTCTACATCCACTCTATAAGTGGCTCAGTATCAACTGACACTAAATGCACTGACTGATCCAGTCACTTGTCTGCTGACTCCACACGTATCAATGTATGACAGCTGATTTCCGCTTTCTGACGCTATCCAGTTCCGCTTCCAGCGTCAGGGAGTTCGGCGGTAGTTATTCTAAATTGTCAAATTTATTTTATTCATCATCATCATCATCGTAGTCGTCATCAGCACCTTCGTCGTCATCATCGTCACTATCATCATCATCGTGGTCGTTGTCATCATCATCATCGTCGTCGTCGTCATCATCATCATCATCATCATCATTATCATCGTCATCGTCATCATCGTCATCATCAAGTCCATGACATTGCCTTATGGTGAGGAACCGGACGTTAAATTCTTATTGATTGATTGATTGATCGATTGATTGATCGTCGGCGTCGTTATCATCGCTATCATCATCATCATCATCATCGTCGTCATCATCATCATCATCATCAACGAATATCCTTTTTGTCTTTGGTTTTTTTAGTGCTTTGTCTCCTTTTACTTAACGCGCAGTCCACGGCTATCCTATTCTTCTGCAACTCGGATAAAAACGGTCACGTGTACTTTATTGAGTGGTTAAAACTTTCTAATTATTTCTCAGTTATGTCAGCAAGCTGAGTGGTCTTAGACCAGTGTCTTACTCGGGTTCAAATCCTACATTTTTAAATTTCTAAGTTTAAAGTCTATTTTTGAGAGATTGACCAAATTTAACGTCAGTTTCATATCTCGAAAGTTTAGCGAGTTACTTTTTACATTCTTTAGTTAATACTTTCTTTTGCTCAATGGAATAATCCAATATGAGCGATATATTATGATGTTAATAGCCATTATTATTGATAAAGAAATAGGCGTATATTTGTTGTCTCCCTGAAAATAAATACCTCCAGGAGACACGATGAAATGGCCAGTATTGTACGGTGGCGTTCTGATGTTAAACACACGTTTAATTTGATAATGTTTACTACGCTTATGACAGGCGGTTGATGTGAAAGGTTCAGTGGATGTAGAATGATCGCCTCTCACATACTGAGGAGTTGAATCCAAACACTCGCTCATTCCTCCACCTACCACTCCATCTATCCTCCTCTGTCTCTCTCTGTTTTGCTCATTATAAATTTCTCTCTTTCTCTCTCTCTCTCTCTCTTTCTCTCTCTCTCTATGTATCTCTCCATCTCCCTCTCTATCTCTATCTCCAATTTTACCTCTAGCTCTCTATGTCTTTCTGTCCCTCTTTCTCTCTCTCTCTCTCTCTCTACGTCTCTCTCTCTCTATCTATCTATCTCTCTCATTCTATCTCTCTATCTCACTCTCTATCTCTCTATCTCTCTCTCTCTCTCTCTCTCTCTCTGTCCGTATCTCTCTCTCTATCTCACTCTCTCTACGTCCCCCTCTCTCTCTCTACGTCCCCCCCCCCCTCTCTCTCTCTCTAAATGTATAAACTGTCTGTATACATGTGTATCTGTCATTTGACTTAATCATTTGCAATATGATTATGACAAATGTGGAAATTATATTCTATTTGCCATTGCAAAAAGCAATTGTACATAGAAGAGCATTCATGAATCATAGTTGATAGCTACATAGTAGCTATAGTGAGCTCCGTCAAGTTAATCTTCGCAACTTCTTCAAATAAAACCAACTTATATGCCGAGAATTAGAGCTCAATAAGTGCTAATCTTTGCTGTGAGTCCCACAATTAGAGCTCGTTTGATACAAATCAATGCAATTTGATCAAACTCCGTTTGATACAAATTGCGTACTAAGTTTTGCAGAGCCAACTTGACGTTGGTTCCGCAACTTTCACATTCCAATTTGAAACCTAAGTTAAAATGCGAGCTCAATTAGTGCTAACTTTTGCTGTAAGTCCCACAATTAGAGCTCGCATATTCTGCTCGTCTCGTATTGTAAAAATTTACATTCTAATTATTTGTTGACAATTTAATTCAATTCGTAGGAATCTGCTGTACAAATCATTTTTATTGACTTTACCTCTCTCTCACTCTCTCTCTCTCTCTCTCTCTCTCTTAGTCAATTTCTCTCTCTCTTTCTGTCTGTCCCTATGCACCTCTCTTTCTCTCTTTCTCTCTCAATCTATCTCTTTCTCCCTCTCTCTCTCTCCATAGGTATCTCTCTCTGGATCTATCTATCAATCTCTCTCTCTCTCTCTCTCTCTCTCTATCTATCTATTTATCTATCTATCTATCTATCTATCTATCTATCTATCTATCTATCTATCTATCTATCTATCTATCTATCTATCTATCCATCTCTCTCTCTCTCTCTCTTTAGCTCTCTCCCTATAAACCTCTCTTTCAATCTCTATCTCTCTCTTTCTCTCTCTCTCTCTCTCATTCTCATTCTCTCTCTCTCTCTCTGGTTATTGTTCAAGTAGCGGGTCCAAAATACATATTTCTACTCGTACTTTGTGTTATGTGTTCTTTAAAAGATACACCAACATGCTGTATAAGCCACGAAAAAATAATTTTAATTTAATAATTTTTCAGTAAATTTCATAATTGCAAGTTAAAATCAATCAAATATTAATATGTTATTCTGAAAGACGACTAAATCTACTGAGCCGTAAACCAGTGAATTTAATCGGCAAATTAGCGTAATCAGTTAACTTAACCGGTAAATTAACATAACCAGTTAACTTAACCGGTTCTACAATCAAGTAACCGGTACGCCTCAGCGACCGTATAAAAGCAGCGGCTCCTGAGTGATCGCCACATTCGTCGTCAGTTAACTGAGACGTTAACAAGGTGGACTGCTCGGGCGGACTGCATTGGCGGGCTGCCCGGGGGCAGCCTGGCCGGGGTCAGGTCTGCACGAGGGCGGGGGCGGGCCTGCCACGGGGAGGGCCTGCCCGGGGGCGGGCTTTCCCGGGGCCTGGGGGCAGCCCCAGGGGATGCCCAGCCCCGGGGCGTGGGGGCAGCCCCCGGGGCGTGGGGGCAGCCCCCGGGGCGTGGGGGCAGCCCCCGGGGCGTGGGGGCAGCCCCCGGGGCGCGGGGGCAGCCCCCGGGGCGTGGGGGCAGCCCCCGGGGCGTGGGGGCAGCCCCCGGGGGGCGTGGGGGCAGCCCCCGGGGCGTGGGGGCAGCCCCCGGGGCGCGGGGGCAGCCCCCGGGGCGTGGGGGCAGCCCCCGGGGCGTGGGGGCAGCCCCCGGGGCGTGGGGGCAGCCCCCGGGGCGTGGGGGCAGGCCCCGGGGCGTGGGGCAGCCCCGGGCGGTGGGGGCAGCACCCGGGGCGTGGCGGCAGCCCCCGGGGCGTGGGGCCGCCCCGGGCGTGGGGGAGCCCCCGGGGGCGTTGGGGGGCAGCAACCGGGGCGTGGGGGCAGCCCCCGGGGCGTGGGGGCAGCCCCAGGGGCGTGGGGGCAGCCCCGGGGGTGGGGGCAGCCCCCGGGGCGTGGGGGCACCCCCGGGGCGTGGGGGGTAGCCCCCGGGCGTGGGGGCAGCACCGGGGCCGGGGGGCAGCCACCAGGGGAGTGGGGGCCGCCCGGGGCGGGGGGGGCAGCCCCCCAGGGGCTGGGGGAAGCCCCGGGCGGTAGGGGGGCACGCCCGGGGCGTGGTGGGGCGCAGGCCACGGGGCGTGGGGCAGCCCCGGGGCGGGGGCAGCCCCCGGGGCGTGGGGGCAGCCCCCGGGGCGTGGGGGCAGCCCCCGGGGCGTGGGGGCAGCCCCCGGGGCGCGGGGGCAGCCCCCGGGGCGTGGGGGCAGCCCCCGGGGCGTGGGGGCAGCCCCCGGGGCGTGGGGGCAGCCCCCGGGGCGTGGGGGCAGCCCCCGGGGCGTGGGGGCAGATCGGTGGTTCCTAATGTTTCTATTTTTCTCTCCTAGCCCTACTGTCTATCCCTACTGTCTATCTCTCCTTGTCCTATTGCTGATCTCTCCTTGTACTATTGCTAATATCCACTTGTCTGTTGTGGCATATGAGATTCCGTTATCGATAATGTCATGACTTCATTTTCTATTTTCCACTTTATTCAGCATCATCTTCCCTTAATTCCCGGTTGAACTAGGGTCGGGCTACGCATGGTATTTTCTTTATTTAGGCTTTTGAAGTGTTTTCATTCACTTAAATTTTGTAGCTATTTCTGTAGCCTAGGCGCTCATCAACCGAATGCCGTTGGTTTGTTTCTTGTTTTTATGTCGTCTTGTAAGACACGTGCATTTTGACACGGTTGGTCTCTTCTTCAAGCAACCCGTATATAAAACAGAATGTGTTGAGTATTTTCTATTTATTACTTTTAATTACTTTAGTATTATTAGTTAAAAAAATTACTTTATTTGTTTCTTAATTATTTATTTAATAAATATGTAGTTTTCTAGTAATTTTAATACTTAATTTTCTAAAGTAAATAAATTCCTGTTATTTCTTGAAAAAAAGACAAAAGCTACTATATTTTGTTTTCTGAAGGCTATAATGCTATGGGCTTGCTATTAGTAATAATATTTTACTATCTAAAGTAAGAATTGATGAAAATATAAAGAAAGATATAAAGCAAAGTAAAAATATACAAATAATACAATTAAATAAAATAAAGAAATGATAATACGAAATGATTGCATAATGCGATCACAATACATTTCCTTTATATATCAAAGAGAATATATAAAAATGTTAACATAATGCAATCGAATCGCTCCAAAAATATATAGCCTACTTTTGATTACTTTCATTACAATCACAATTATTCTTCATTAGTTTTTAATAAATTCATATAAACGATTAGCCAGCAAAGAACACAGTCTTTATCAATTACCAATTAATAGAGAACACAGTTTTACAATTGCCAATTAATAAAGAACACAATGTGCAATTTTACTTATGTGCGAATGACAATGTGCATGTAGCCACATGAAATCCTCTCTTTTGTTTGTTCCTGACAAAGTGATATAGACCCCAGGTTAGAGGATAAAATGTGTTGTAAATCAAGCGAACGTATGAAGCTAAATTCGGTCAAATATAATCTAATTGATCGTACAGCTTAAACGAACATTTAAAGTTAAACTACAAATGTTGAGCGGTTAAACTTATTTTCAGTAAAGAAATTCAGTTCCCTAAATCCTACAGAACCTACAGAATAAATTACATTTTCAAGTCATGACGTTCCTGTTTAGACACTTTTAGTAAACTTCCATCACCGTAAAATCATTTACAGAACTTGCACTTAAGATCCCTTCAATTTTCACCCCTCTGGCCGCATTCACCTCCCCCCTCCCTCACCTGACCACCCCGCATCACTCTAGCCTAGCACGTTCATGACACCCCATCATCTGTTTACCACTGACTTGATTGACGTGAAACAACTCATGTTAGTTTTCATTTCCAATTTGTTTCCGCCGTCCAAACGCTTCAATCCTCTTCCATTCTCTGATCCGTGTCGAGAACTCATCCCGGATTGATCTGGTGGAAGGATGGAGGAAGATAGATTCCGGAGAGTTCGTGAAATGTGTGAAGATGATAGATAGCCATTGAAAATGACGTGAAAATGTATAAGATTATGTGGATTGCAAGAGTTGAAATTATCGCGAACTGAACGACATAATTTAAATAATCAAAGTAATAATTTTATTAATTTAAACAATTTAATTGGAACGGTATAATTTAAATAATAAAAGTAATAATTTTATTAATTTAAAGAATTTCAATTGAGCAAGTAGCGAATATCCCATGGACCTGCCAGTAGATAGTACACTGAGACAGAGATTAGTTAAATAGTTTTATTTATTTATTGCCATTCGGGATGTAATAGCAGCTTTACTTTTTCTTATTTTCTACTTTTATTAATTTTCTGTGGACAATTTTAAAAGTGTTCTACAATATTTACTCCTCTGACGAAAGTGAAAAGTCGCAAGTCTTATTACAGTTTGACCTTAAATTGACAACAGCTATGAAATATTACTAAGTTGTTTTGCATGTCCGACGAATTTTTGAAAACCGTTACCAACTCATACCTGCAGCATGGGAATGCGAAGTTGAAAGCACATAAAGATATCCAGGTCCACAAATATTTTAATGGGATTGAGAGTCAAGAACCATTGAACTATATGAGGACTTAGTGATCCTGTAGGCTAAGAATTCCACGACAGTGGCTTAAACAAACAGTGTAACAGACCGGCTAATGTAGATCCAAGATGTTAAGTAAAGCTAAGGGCTGCTTTCATTACTCACATCTAATCTGTATGTAATGGATTATAGGCCTTGTAGAAACAGAAGATTTATACTTTAAAAATAGAGAGTTTTGCTATGTAGGTAAGAGCGCCAGTATTAGCTCAGAAGTTCTGTGTACGATTCCCGGTTGGCTTGGAAATTGTGTTGCTGATGAATCATACAATATTTGTGAAAAACATAATAATTCTAAATAATAATTCTAGAATTTAGGGCCAACTGAAACATAACATCTGCTCAAGCCTTCTCCTGGGAAAAAATGCTGGCTTCGATAGGTTAATTCTCGATATACTGTGAATATATTCCTATAATCCTGGGCTCGCCCGCCACTGATATCTCTCTCGAGTGAGGAAACTGACGTTAACATTAGCTTTACCAGCTTAATAGGCAAATTCTTAATAGTCATGAACTAACCTATGGAGATAGTCCTATAGTTATCAGCTAGATAAAGTTTAACTGATGATTTCTATAGCTATGATATGCTGACTTCCAGCCAAAAAGGGGAGCCGAAAGTTTTAAGTTTTGCAGAATAGGGTGATGACCTGAGGTGAATTGACCTCTCGTGGTTTCGAATCCCAGCCGAACTGAACTGAGAGTAAAATCTCGGACATTCACTGGACTGATTATACGGAAAAAGGACTATATTGCCTAACGGTTTAAAGTTTTAAACATGTGGTATTAAAATTGATAGATATCAACATACTTGATCATTTCACTATATTGCGTGTTTTTACTTTGACACTATGCTGCATACAAATGCTCATGCAGAACTGTTTTGCTAGCAACATAACATAAAGGCACACTGAGTCAGGAAGCACAGATGCTTGTTTAAGGCTCATTTCCTCCTTCCTCTCCATGGTTATTAGTAATCGTTGCCTTTGACTGCGCATCAATTACAGCCAGACCGGATTTGAGAATAACCTTCCATCACCCTACGACTGGTCACTCACAAAGTACTAACCTAGGCCGATGTAGCTTAATTAGATTATTGACGCGCAAAAAAACAAGTGCGCTAAATCCCGTCGTAGTTAAGGATGTAACAATGCGGTGTAGGGATGGAGTACGCTTCCTTCGCTCTTTAGATCTGAAGAGAATTCGGTGATTTAATTCATGAATTTTGAAATTTTTCCAACAAAGGTATCTAACGTTTTCTAATATGATATTATTTTCAGTTTTATCTGCCAAGCTATTGTTAATTTAGAGTTAGCTGGCTTGGAATACAGACAATGCACTAGTAGGACGTAGTGCGTTTCAAGTTAAGGTTCAGAAGCACAATGCTTCTCTCCAATACGATTGCATACACACTCGAGCTACTCTCACAAAGACTAGCTCAAACTTATTGGCCAAAAAACCGATTTGAGTTCCTTGAATACGAAATATTTAGATTTGAATACCATGCTTATCAGTTAAGCAACAAGTTGTTCATAGATATTTGTATACCGAATGTGCCTCTGAATTTTGGTGTTTTATAAATTAGCTATTAGCAACCAGCTACTGTGTTTGGAACTCAAAGAATACTCTTTAAAATATAAAACTGGTAACAATTAAAATGTGTTAATTATATACATTTTAAAATTACAGAAATTCGGTAACTTTCGTTGATTTTCCACAAATTTAATAATTATAATGCTAGGTGATTTCTAACCTTGATTGCACATGTAGCTTGGTGACTATTACTAGGGATGCAGTAATTTGTGGCAAGTCCCACAGGAAATATTTTCAGCTTAATATACTGTACCTCATCATATATTAAATTAAATTACTTAATATACTGTACCTCATCATATATATCAAATCAAAAATAATCAAGCTTGCGACTAGTATAACGACTCAATATTTGTTAGTTAAGTTTGTTAAACTTGCCATCCTTGCCAACTTCTCCGTGTTGTGTCTTAGTTGTTTGAAGAATAGGCCAACCGGTGACTGCACGTGTCGTAGAAGGCGATTAAAGCACTGAGCTCCAAGCCAACGTCAGAAAGTGCTTTCGGTTGTTGAGCGCCTAGGCTCCAGAAATTGACACAACACTTTCTTAACGATTAAAAGAGATTTTGATATGGTATGCAGGTGCGGATTCAGGAATTTTTTAAGGTGGGGCCCGAAATTTTTTTTTGACAGTGTACATTTTTTTGCTTACGCCCCGCCTTCTTTGGGACATGTGACGCAACCAGACAAATTTCAGTGTATGGGGGGGTCTTCAAAAATTTTTCACTACTGCGTTCGGCTAATAGAGTGAGTGTGTCCCCTTACCTTACTCCGCCCCCCCCCCGCTCATACCGTACTAAAGTCAGGGGAAAACCTAAAATCCTACATTTGTTTTGGAAAAAAAGTAGGTTAATTTTTTCACCTCTGAAGAAACTCTGGGGATCTCGACGAATTGCAAAAGTGACCTAATTTTGGCGTTGGGGGGGGCTTAAGCCCCTCCCAGCCAAGCTATTTGCACCACTGCAATGGGACAGAGTTCACATTTTTACATATTCCCTTTTTTCCTCTAATGCAGTGGTTAGGCATATGCATTGGTTCAAGTGAAAATTGAGAGCTAGTGAAACGGTCAACATTTTTCGGGCCCCTTCCATCATACAGGGCTCCTAGTATATCCTAGAAAAAAAATCGAGTTATTGGAGCTGCGTTTCCTGTCCTACCTCCCCCCCGGGCCCCCCCTAACCACTGCCATTACTAACATATTTAAACATCGAAATTTCCATAGAAACAATGAAAATATAGTTTACAAAATTTTATCGGCGGACCTAAGGGCCTTGGGCCCCCCCTGGATCCGCCACTGATGGTATGCGACAAAGATGAGTGGAGAAGGTCCATTAGTATCCCGGAGGTTAATATTAGTATTAGTAATAGTAGTATTATTATAAAACCCTTAACTATTTTCATCGGAGATCCCATCACACCCCCCCCCCCCCGTCCCCCTACATAGTAGCTGAATCATAGGCTAGGATCCTGTCGCCGCGGCAGAAGAGCAAAGAGGACAGAAAGGTCGTTAGAAGTAGGCTCAGGTTTCCCGGACACGAATGGGTTTCTGGACATTCGATACTGTTAAGGGCGAGACCCAACCGGCCCGGTTCTGCCGCTGAATATATCAGGGCTAGGGCTAGGGCTAGTGGGCTTAAGAGGACAAACAATGTACCGTGATAGGTTAAATAGAATACAAATGTATGATTGATAAGTGTCCGTTCAGGAACGATGTTAATGCGCAGGTTGCATGTAGACCTACAATAAGGCAGTCTGTGCTCTGTCTGTCACTGATATGCTATCGGGCAGGAAACTGACGTTAAAATGAATTTTTACTTTCACGGAGACCGAAATTTTAAATTTTAAATTCGACTAAACTTATTAATTTACTAATTTTCACTTTATGCATACAAAGTGTGCATGTAGGCCTATGTTGTGTGCATAGGGTGCTGCATTTGTCCAAAGTTGAATTATACTGCATATGCATAGGACTTTAGGCCTACATCTTTCAGATAGTAATCTACTATAGGCCTATTATACAGTGTAAAGTCTTTTTGCCTATTTAATCTTGGAAAAATTCATCTTACGACTAGTTCTTCGTTCAAAAGTAAACTTGAATTTTAAAGTTCTCTTACATTAAATTGTAGGCCTATATAATCGAGCCTAATTTGTAGCTGTTCATATCCATGATATCATTTTAGCGAACACCATTTTAAACCTTCAGAAAATATTTTTTAAATATTCCAAATTTTATTCTTCCTGTGTAGTTCTGTATGAAACATAATCCCGCAGACCTTCTTATGAGGTAAAAAATTCAATTAACTAGAAATATATTTATATAGCATTGCCAAGTGACAGGTACATCAACCCCCCCCCCCCCCCCAAGGTACATATTCATACTCAAAACATGCTTCCTCGCTCCATAAGAGCACTCCTTAGATCAACAAGTTAATTCCTTCACAAAGTCTATGCCTTATCCATACCCTATAGCTTGGTAAAAGTATGGCTTCTGAGGTGGTTTCCCGTTGCCTTCTATATATATATATATATATATATATATATATATATATATATATATATTATGTATAGCATGAAAATAAGATCCATCGATTGTAGTCTGCAGTCAAAGGAATTTTCCTATTCAATTCACAAAGGATTTTTAATTAACAATCTCAACTGATTTATTTAAATTTAAAACTTAAATGACACTAAAACCGCTTTAAACTAGAAAATGAAGATACAAAATTCAAAGATAACACCACAGTCAGGCCTATACTGACAGAATTGACCCGACGTCATAGGAGCTAATTAGCAACATATTATCATATATTAACTTTGGTAACAATGTGATTTGAAAGCTGAGAACCGTTTTAGGGTCACCAGCGGCTGCATAGGTTAATGCGAGCATAAAACAGTTGAGCTTGCTCAAATAACGTGAGTGCGGTGTGTTGATGCTATTCCAAGTCATCGCATTCATGTAGACCCTAACGTACTCGACCGCTGATCGGTAGGTGCGTGGTTCAAATCCTGGGCTCTCACATCACTCACATCGCTGAAGCTAAGGTTAACTGACGTTAACCTTAGCTTCAGCTTTACCCTCTATATTATTATTGACTTTATTTAAGAATCACTGTAAAATATGAAGTGATCGATTGGCTGGTAGATAGTTGATTTCTAGAATGATTGATTAAATGATTGATTAAATGACGAGTCGGAAGTCTTTTAGTAGTTTTATAATTTGAATGTTATATGTGGTTTAGAAGGCCTTCTGCTAAAAATTGAAGAGCATTACTTTTTATTTTTTGTTCTAAATAAGTTTATATATCACGGGTCAACTATGTGCATTACACGCAATTCAGAGAATTGTTTATCTATGTATATGTGCATTTATTTCATGTTCAGTCGTATTGTGTTCCTTCCTCTCTCTCTCTCTCTCTCTCCTATCTCTCTCCTATCTCTCTCTCTCTCTCTCTCGTTATCTCTCTCCTATCTCTCTCCTATCTCTCTCCTATCTCTCTCTCTCTCTCTCTCGTTATCTCTCTCCTATCTCTCTCCTATCTCTCTCCTATCTCTCTCTCTCTCTCTCTCTCTCTCTCTCTCGTTATCTCTCTATTTCTCTCCATATTAAAATGCTTAATAATAGTGTGCTAATAATTACATTCCGTTTCCCCACATGATGATGACATCAAGGAAGTCTCCCCATCACAATTCCCTCCAAATCGATTCATGCAAACTATTTAAAACCACATGCTGAAGAACATTAAAGAGGATCCTAAACGGTGCCGTTCCAGTGATCCGCTTTGACTAACTAAAACCTATATGCCCATTAATTGCGCAGTTAATCTGGCAAACAATAACATTATGAAAGGATCGATATTCATGCTATATGTCATTCAGTTTTTCGGTTAACAACGGGTTAAATGACCTTGTTAAAATCGCAGTAGTTTTGAATCAGGCTGTCAGCTAGCATCGGCAGATATATGTGCTCATCTTCTATTACAGAGGGCTATGAATAAGTCATTTCAGTTTATATTTACTAACCAGTAGACTGGTCTTGTATCTTTCATTAAACAGCACTTCTGGATTAAATCAGAAACGCGGCATAGAAGATCGTGGTCTGTATTGCGTCGTTACATTTTCATTTTACACCTGACTCCTTTATTTCATGATAATTTTTGCTAAATTCTAAGAATTGGTATTTCGTTTATTACCGCATGTAACCATGCATTTTTGTGATCTAGTTAGCTAACTTCATTGATGATTTACTAGGCAACAACGATTTTTACTCTTAAATCTATCCAAGCAGATCTCAGGTATCCATATCGATGCGTATCACTATCTGTCAATCATAGGCACTGCTCAGCAGATCAGCCAATAGCGAGCCAGATACTCATTTACAGTTCTGTTAACTGCAGTATGGTGGGTGTGGCTTGTTGAAAGCTTTTCGCTGACGGATGACGCTGTGGGCGGAGCCTGTAATTCGATTAGACCGGTTCGAATGTCGGATTGGTTTACGAATGGTTCATGAGAACGGTTCTTGTTTCTGATAGGTGAACGTTAATACTGATACTGATAGCAAGTAAAATACTTGGATTTGTTAGACTATAGCTTACTAGCAATGGATATGTGAGGCTATTAGACCGGCGACTTTTGCTCTTTGATATCTATTTACTTGGTAATTAAAATAGAGTCTAGAAGTCGAGAGTTCGTCAAATTTAGTAGAAATTATTTAGATATTTTATTTATTTAGATTTTCATTATATTGCGCTTAATAATGTATAGTTGAAGAAGTTGAATTTGCTAGAAAAGCTTCATTATGTTACATAATTAGGCCACTTTAAATGAAGTAAAAATGTGAGCATAAGTGCGAATTATATAGTCCATCTACTTTCCCTATTGATCTATTTGATTTTAAATTGCAAAATGCTCAAGTTCAATAGCTCCAATATGACGATCAAATATCAGTGGTGGACATGTGTCCAATATTGGCAACCCAGCTCAACCCATCATTTACTGGACCCAATCAACCATTAAAAGTTCAAATCCTAAAACAACCCAACTCAACCCAAACCGTGGCTTATCGGACCGTATTTTATAAAAAAGGCACAATTTTATAAAAATGATGTAGGTCTACTAAATACGTAAAGAGCGATTATAGCGATATAAGACAATAAACGTTTTCGAATGAATTCTAATCAGTGTGATGCCATTTTCTTCCATAAATTGTTTTGTAAATTATAAACTCTAAATTCTGGCAGCATGAAAGGATTTTAATAGAATAAAAAACGGTATAAACGGTTCATTACCGAATTTTCTTGATTTTTCTACGTGACGCCTCTCAACTCAACTCAATTCAACCAAACTCAAACACGTCGCCAACAATAGGACCCAACCCAAACCAACAAACTTTTGCGCCAACCCATCTCCACCTCTGATCTGGTTAATTTTAAAATCCCTACATAATATTTTATCATCAAAAAGCTATACCCTATAAGGTTGCTCCGCAGGTAAATATTGAACATCAGAAAACTTCTAATCATAGGACGTCCCGGTCTGGACTCAAATCCCTGGTCAGTGGACGTACTACAAGTGAATAGTTCCAGATCCTTTAAAAGAGATCATTACTGCAGAGAAAAATAGTAAGAAGATTAATGAAATAATACTAATAATCAGGATTAAAGTGTCTGCATATGTTTTTAGAATGGGCTTTTAAAGAAAACCTGGTATAGAGCCCTTCGATTTTACATTCAAAAATTCTCCCCGGAAATTTTTATGCAGATTTCATCGTCAGAAACAGGGTTTGTCATGAACAAAATTCTTGAAATCAGTAAAGCTTGAAACCTATCTATAGACTTTAAATTGGAATTTTGTAAATAAAAAGGAAGATAGTCGATTGTAGGCCGATCTTTAGCCAAATAAGTTTGACAAATTTAGAAATTCTAGAAAGAATTAGATTAAAGTATTAAAAAATAAAGATATAAGCCTAGTATAATACATAAAATAAGGCATTAATATAATCTTTACGGTATAAATAATAGGCCTATATATCATGGAACTATTTAGATTTTAATAGGCCTATACGCAAGCGTCCACTATTTCACAAGAGTCTGTTGAGTATTCAATAACGGGACTCTGGTCCATGGGATTCCTGTCCAGAGAGGCTTCATGGATGATCAAAACAATCCTTATTAGGACTCACCCTTCAAAGCAATTGACTTCCGTCAACAAAACGGGCCCTCAATATTTCTCGGGTCTATTAACACGTAAACATTATAGTCTTTTTCAAATACTACTATGGAAGCAACTTCAAAATACTTGCCTATATATATATATATATATATATATATATATATATATATATATATATATATATATATATATATATTTGATCGACCATTAACTTGTCAACATTGGCGTATTAGCCGATAAGCCTATTATAATATGATCTATATAATATGATCTATATAATATGATCTATATAATATGATCTATATAATATGATCTATATAATATGATCTATATAATATGATCTATATAATATGATCTATATAATATGATCTATATAATATGATCTATATAATATGATCTATATTGTATCTATTTTTACGTTTATTTATATTACGAAAAGGTCTTAATGTAATGTATACTGTCTAACACGGCTACATTACGTATGTACATGTTATTACAATAGATATAGAAAGCACTTTGTATGATGAATTATTATTTCATCATACAGATATTCAATCCACAATGATTTGAGTTGATACGTCTACACGAAATCAAATGTTTACTAAATGGTATCATTTTTTCAAATTATACTTAACTGTCTAAAACACCTCAAGAATTATGCATATAATATGGGAAATACATTTGTAGATACACGTATACAGTGTAAATTTATCAAATGCTTATATAATACCTTTAGAAAAGAAATATCTTCTAAAGGAGTATACAAGGATTTATTTAAATGTTTTAATTTTTAACAATTTCGTACAGTGCAGAGTTGTATGCAGAGTTATCAGGGCATTTGTCCTATTCCCATCATATTGTCCTCAGTCAGAATTTTGCTTCTGACTTTCACGAGAAGTAAACGAGATTCACCCGAGATTAAAAATTTAGTCTTTATTTCCAAGTATTCTTTTCACTCTAATGAATTAGGAATAATTAAAGTAAAGAGTTCACGATGAAAAATAACAAAATCAATATTTTACTGTTTACCGTCGGCGTTTAATACAGTAAAGTCATGCCAATATGATATTAGTTTATGATTAGGCCCTCACTCAACATAGGCTTCACAATGACCTCCGCCTTGCTCACCAGCAATGCTTTACTTCTATAGTTTGAGCTCTACTCATGGTTAGTATTCGATAAAATCAGATCAGCTGTGCAGTTCACGGAATAGGTCTTAATTAAATAAAAATCAAATCCAGTCTATAACTATATTTATCGTTTTCTTACAATTATATATATATATAATATATATATATATATATATAATATATATATATATATATATATATATATATATATATATATATATATATATATAGTCTATTACAGATAATCATGTAGATGTTATTAACTCAAATATCATTGATTTAATATTTAATATAAAAAGTACACTTATAAATCAAGTATAAATAGCAGAAGTTTTAAAGATATAAATAGGATTGGAGCTCATTGCACGTATATCTGATATTTTACGTATTTGGATGTCAAAACGTCGTTGACCTGGATACAGAATATATAGGTCACAGAGGACCAATGGCAGCCCATGATCTGCTGTCACGTGGTATAACCAATCCCTACCAGGCTGCAGCCATGCACACACCCTATGGGTATGGCTCGGATAGATTCTCTTACTACAGTAAGTTACAAATCAATTTTCATCTTCTCTCGTGATTAACAATTTAAACATGCAATGTAGTGAAATGAACAACTATGCTGATATCTATCACTTTTTAGCACCACATGTTTAAACCGTTAGGCAATTTATTCCATTTTCCGTGTAACCAGTCCAGTGAATGTCCGAGATTTTACTCTCAGATTAGCGTGGCTGGGATTCGAACCCACGAGGGTTTAATTCACTTCAGGATCTGTCATTTAAAACTTCATGACGTTACCCTACGCTATTAAGACATTAAATTAAGTTAATCCCTTCACAAAAGGCTATGCTTTATCTGCACATTAGTGTAACCTAAAGCTTCGGAGCTAGGTTATTTCCGCGGTAGTAGTCTCTGGTTGCCTTCTTAAGTTATTGCTCAGTCGTCTCTTACGGCACGTGTAAATTATTGCTAGTCAATTCTTCTGCGACCAGGACACAACGCGGTGAAATGATGACGTATGTTTGAGTGTATTAACTTAAAAAGGCTAAGCCTATTGTCTCTATCAGTAGCACAAATTCACTGTCAGAGATGACCCGGGTGTGTGCCGAACCCGTGACCTCTTGTATATCATATAAGCGTGCTATCAACTCGGCTACCGTACAGTACATTAATTTTCTGTTCATGGGCTCTTTGCGTTAATTAGGCGCTTCTTGCAGCATCTAGTCACTATATTATAGATCCAGTTAGTCAAAACACATCATTATATTATACATGTATATCCAGTTATAGTAGTCATTTGCTTTTATCGTCTTTCATCATCGGGTTAATTATAGCGAAATTTTCTCTTATAGAATTGATTAATTTGTTTTCCATCTTACATCTGTTTTGTACTTTATAATATGCTGCAGCAGTATTTATAACACGACAGCAGTCTCTATATTAAAGAATTAATAATAATAATAATAATAATAATAATAACAATAATAATGCCAAATGATACTAAAGATACTAACGATAATTAAGAAGCTGGCGTTAACCTTTGCGATCAATTTATTATTTGAAATGCCATCCTATTGTTAGTCCTGGTCAGATGACAGTTTGTGATAATTTCTAGGATGACCATTTGAGGTTCGGTGTACTTCAAATAGTAATAAAAAATGATTGAACAAAAGGAAATATAAGGGCAGAAAGTAGATTGCGAGTCGATGGCCTCACATCTAATATATATAAGCGAAACAGACGTTGCCGCATATATCAAAGCGTAGATCCACTCGCGTCAAAGTTCCACAAAATCCACAGTGAACTCATAACCTCTGCATCGTTCGTTAAGTTTTTATTCTCTCATTGATTAATTATTCGTTCTTTCATTCATTCATTTATTCCTTCCTTCAATTTCTTTATGTCTTTACTCGCCTTTTTATTTTTGATTTTCCAGTAATACATTTATTGACATCGTTTCAGAAGTTTGTACTTGACGAAGTCGCATGTACTGATAGATTTTGTTTTTAATTTTGACCTCTCGCTTCGTTTCTTGACCCCTCTAATTCTTCCATGATCAGAAGGCTTGCACTTCCTTCGCCTCACTCCCACGTATCCTGAAATCATTCCAGCAGAATTATGAAGCCAAAGGCTCTGGAAGCCAATTAACTCCAGGTAACCTCTAAGTCTGCCGCTCTCACCTTTATTCCTTCATTTCACCTGTCTCTGCAGCTCTATCTTCTCACTTGCTCTGTCTCTCTCTCTATATCTCTCTCTCTCTCGGTTTCTCTCTCTCTCTCTCTCTCTCTCTCTCTCTATCTCTCTGACTTACTTTATATCTTTATTTATTTCATTCCATCTTCCTCTATCTCTGTATAGTTCTCTATCTCAATTTGATGCAACTGAAAAAATTTACATCCGTGAATCTCTTAAATATATTTGCTAGTTCGCAAATTCGAATCTTCAAAATACGTCAAAATACGATCCAAATAATCCACAAATTCATGAAATGTCCTAATCTACAAAGTTGCATTAAAGAGTGCAAGCTATACGTGATGAATACAAAAGCCAATATCCTTCTTCCAATATAGCATTATAATAATACCAGCTAGATAATACCTACTTGCGTAACACTGCAATTTTCATACCTCAGTGCGTTGTATTAGATATACACGTATATTACCTGAACATAATTATGGAATAACTCTCGTCAAACTCCTCAAAAAAATGTGTAAATCTGGTGAAGCTAAGGGTAGCGCCAGTTTCCGCACTCGAAAGCGATGTCACTGACGGGCGAGCCCATGATTTGAACCCCGCACATACTGATCTGCGGTCGAGTATCTTACTGACGTCGCCACTGGCTCCAGCCAGGTATTATTGCGCAATGCGGTGTCTATATGTGTCATAATTTAGCACATAATTTCCCTGCGGGGCGGCTAGGACACGAGTCGAACCAGCGTCCTCAAGATCGTAATCATTAGGACACGTGCAATGAGCACGATGATCAACACCAAACCACTGTGCCATAATATGACATTCGCAGCTCTCACTACATGGCGGAGGAATAATGAATGTTAATTCACTATTAGTAACTAATAACAAATTAAATACTCATTATTTTATTTATTCCTTATTCTTAACAAATGTATCTAATAAAATAAAAGTAGTTTTTTTATTTTATGAATTTTCTCGTTTTTTCAATTAATTCTTTATTTCGAATTTAATTCATTATTCTGGATTTTATGGATATTGAATTTACATCGACTAATTCATCCTTATTAATTTTCTACTCCCTAGTATTTTTACTTTAGTTCCTTTTTCTATGTTTTCATGGACAACAGAGTGATAATGACAGAGTGATCATTCAAGTTCACTATGAGAGTGATAATGAACATCAATGATGTCACTGAGTGGTCAGAGTGATAATCATCACTCACTCATTATCAGAATGATAATGTGATGATGTGTTCATTATCAGAATAACAATGAACAGAAATCAATGATAAAAATCTTGCTGATTTCTATCATTATCATTGATGTTTATGTTTGTCTTTGTTACAACTGTAAGTTTATTTATAACTTTTATTCCACTCAATGTAAATTTTGGGTGTGGGATGTGCACATGTAGAGATTTCTATATTATCTACGATATTCTACATTACTGGCTGGAGCCAGTGGCGACGTCGGTAAGATATTCGACCACTGATCAATATGTGCCGCATTCATATTCTGGGCTCGCCCATCACTGACATCGCTTTCGAGTCAGGAAACTGACGTTAGCATTAGCTTTTTAACTTTATATCTGTAATTTGTAATGCTATTTCCGTTGCAATTTCTGTACTGTAACTTTCTGCGGTGGTCAAATTGAAACAAATAAGCAAATATAAGCGTATTATTATTTCGTTTGAGTTCACTGCACTCGGCCTATCTGGGTAGTGACTTTTAATCTAATTTCCTATAGAAAACTTCAATTCTGTTATCAGGAGAGGCGTGACGAATTCGGACAGGTGAAGTGGGTAGGGAAGTCAAGGGGAAGGGATAACACCCCCTCCGTGCCCGACGGAATGCGTGTATGGTATAAATCATTTATTCCATTCCAGTCACAAGTCGTGTTATGTTACTATTCCACTTCAAACTGGACCAAATAATCTCAAATGAACGGGCAAAGTGTACAACGTATACTACTATGCGTCGAAGGCGTTATCGGCTTCAGCGGAGAGAGGTTAAGAAATTGGGAGTTGCAATATCAAAATTAACAATTTACATCAAGTTCAGCGCAAAATTGAGCATTTTTATTACGATATCACATGTTGGTTAAGCCAGGAGACAAATGAAAAATTGAGTCTTTTTTGAGATTCTGGCTCTATGTTGACGAACCGACTAGTTGAGAGGAACTTGCATAGACGATTAATGAGGCACTTAAAAAAAATAGTGATGGCGGACTGTTAATAAATACATGATAGAATATGAGAGAGAGATAGATAGAGAGAGAGATAGAGAGAGAAAGAGAGAGAAGAGAAGAGAAGAGAAGAGAAGAGAAAAATTATATACATTTAAATTATTAAATTATTTGTAAATTGTGTATACATATATAGTGTCTATATATATACATATATATATATATATATATATATATATATATATATATATATATATATATATATATATATATATTGAGATATAGACAAATAAGAGATGAAATGAAGAGGCAACGGCAGATGTCCAAGCTATTGAATTGTTCAATGAACAGTAGCATTTAACATTAAGTATTAGAAGATAAAACGGAAGATGTGAAAATGAAAATTAGACGACTTATGTTTGAAAGCTAAAGCTAATGTTAACGTCAGTCTCGTCACTCGAAAGCGATGTCAGTGACGAGCGAGCCCAGGATTTAAACCCTGCTCGTACTGATCCGCAGTCGAATATCTTACCGACAACGTCATTGGCTCCAGCCAGTAGGCTAAGTATGTATTATATGAGTATGAATATGCATTATTTAATAGAAATTACAATTTGCCCCGCTTGAAAAATAATTTCACTTTAATTCATTAAAAGTTATTTAATGGGTACAATGCGAATTAACAAAAGAAAGAAGTCACCAAGATAATTTTCGCTTTTATTCGTCAGTTTTTATTTAACAAAAAGCTCCTCACATCAAGATGTTTACTTTCAATTATAACGCTTCGTACCCCCATTTCGATAACTTTCTTCTGAGAAGAACACTAAAGAACGGACTAAGATATACGATTAATCTACGAGTGTCATACCAGTGCCATTCCAGTGCCAAAATGTGAAAGTTTTGACTAGTTTGTTTTGAATGTCTTTTAACATAACATTACAGAGTCAGGAAGCAATTATATGCTTGTTTAAGACTCATCAGAAATAACATCTTACTGGAAATTTTATTGAACATCTCAATGGTATAGTGTTTAGAAGTGTCAGGATACCGTCAGGTAGCGTCTTGGAAAGTTAAATGACAGATATTGACGTGATTTGATGAACTCTCGTGGGTTCGATTCCCGGCCGCGCTGATCTGAGAGTAAAAGCTCCGACATTCACTGGACTGGTTACACAGAAAATTAAATAATTTGCCTAACGGTTTAAACATGTGGTGCTAAAAAGTGATAGATATCAGCATGTAAATGATATTTCACAATAATGTTATTTTTATAATCAAAATCATTGATTCAATTGAATGGGAACTGAGCGCTCTAATCATTTGATCAGCAATGTCTGCGTGTTTTCTATATGTTATTAAAAAAGCTATTATATTAAAAGCTGTTAAAGCTGTTATTATATTATTAAAAGCTTATTAAAACTGTTATTATATTATTTCACTGTGCTAACTGCAGAGTTATTGTGTGCTCTCCAATGAGTCAGATAGCAGTTTCTGGGCTAAGTGCGAACTTGTGCCTTGAACACATCATTATTCAAGATCATTGTATACATTGAGAGCGAAATAGAGACATGCTTCATTTGACTGAGTTAGCATTCCTTGCAGCAGCCTAAAACCACGCCAGTCTTACTTATGACTTTACAGAATGTTGACTTTGAAATTCATTCATAATTCGTTTGGTTTATATCAATAATCGAGTCAGACGGTGAATTGTGTAGTATCCGAGCGCTGTTTAGTTTAGACGCTTCAGTGAAATGAATGGTATAGGATGGGAGAGACTGCCCCAGATTCTGTATTCTAGCTCCACTACTACAGTTTAAAATGCAATTTTAACTTGAAATGCTAGGCTTAGCGTCTTTATTTATCCTACGGATTATTCAAGTGTTGTGTCATTGTCACCTAAAAATGGACTAAACTGCGCAAGTAGTAAGAGGCCATTAAGCAAGAACTTAGGAAGGCAAGGGGAAATCCCCTCAGAAGTCACTTTTCCAAGCTACAGGCCACATAAGGCATGGATACGGCAAAGCCATGCATTTGTGAAGGAATTTACTTGTTGATATCTGGAGAGTTCTTTAGATTCTGAGTGTTAATGTGTACCTTGGATCTGTCATTTGACAGAACACTAGAGAGAGAGAGAGAGAGAGAAGAACAGTTAATCATAATTAGGTTTGGGGTCGAAATTTACACATTTTGCAAAATGTTATCAAAATTCCTAATCAATTTATTATTATTAATTTAATTATTTTACCCTAATCAAATATTGTGTCTAAACCGCAGCGATTTACAATCTTTGCTCATCGTATTCTATCAATAGACCGCTTCCCACTAATGCTATTCATTGATTTGTGTACGGCCGATATTATCGATCCATTTACCGGACTATCACGTCGGGTCTACCCTGATGTACCCGCTATAAGCGTTGCGTAACTCTCAGTATTAAAGTAACTCCGTGCTAAACATTGCGGTGTTTAACACTGTATGGTATTTTTGATTTATAAACTATAAGAAGCCATACTTTTCCCAAGCCATATGCTACATAAGGTATGGATAAGTCATAGACTTCGTGAAGGGATTAACTTGTTGATCTAAGGGCTGCTCTTATGGAGCGAGAAGCAGACTTTGAGTATGAATATGTACCTTGAACCTGCCACTTGGCAGTGCACTGAAGAGAGAGAGAGAGAGAAAGAGCGAGAGAGATACTATAAGACTGGGCGACTGTAATAATGATAGTACATGTATATCGACAATATTGTCAGAATCCATTTGAGATTGTTATTAGTTATCAGATATCAGGTCTAAGGTGTATATTCGTGTAAAATTCTCACTGATGGGCTTTTATTTGGTCAGGGATAGAGCAAACCTCAAATTCAAAATAACGAACAATTTCAACTACAGTTGACTCGATCAAAGAATGGACCCGACCAAACGTGGACCCATCCAAACAAGAGACCCAACTCGAGGATGGACCCTAATCATATATATATATATATATATATATATATATATATATATATATATATATATATATATATGAACTCAACCCATGCAGTAGAGTATCGTTTGTCAAATTTTCTAACTGATGATGTGGGTTCAACATCAAAGTCTAGAGCTTGAAGGGCACTCTACAAAACTAAAGTTGTTGCAAAGTTTCTTTCTACTAATCTGCAGATAAATATATAGTTACGTGCATGTATATGAATGCATAGCACCACATTGCGATCGGATGTTTGGTGACTTTTCAGTATATATATATATATATATATATATATATATATATATATATATATATATATATATATATATATATATATATATAGAATAACCGATAGATTTTTACATATGTGCAAATATCTTTTATGGCAAGCAATTCTGCTCCTGATTGCATATAATCGTACTATTGATTATGTAACATAACGAATGATAACATCCAGCTAACTCATTTCAACTCATCTGCAGGCATAGGCATGCGAGTGTCGATATAGCTCATCCTTTATACCTGCTTAGTCTTCAAATTCTTCTTCTCTGACCTGCAATTATGGCTTGCCAATGGCTGTATCCCACAATATGACATCAGTATCGAGCCTTGTATTACTTGCTATATTTAACAAAAATTACAAATAAATGGTCATCATATTACAAACCTTATTTTCAGATTAAAATATCTCATAAATATAGAGTATGCTAAAATAAATGTAATCGATTGGGCCTATTCCTTGTTGCTATATACAACCAATCTTTATCTTATCACACATAGCATATCTAGGATATCTAGCCTATGTATATGTGTTTAATTACCCGTGTTGCCATCGGGTTACTGAAGAATAGACCAAACGTGCACTGCACGTGTCATAAACGGCGACAAAGCACTAAAATCCCAATCAAAGTCAGAATTTTCTACAACGAACTGAAAAGATTTTGGGTATTGACTGATTACATTGAAGTTCGCACATACATATACACATACTTTGGACTGATTTTCTGAATTTGGAATTTGCACCGTTTTGGACCTCCTTTTTGCTCGCCGGCTTGATTATGACTCAATGTGTTCGATGCTGTCATTGATGACTGTAGCACTCTAATTGTTGTTATGTTATGTTAAGTGTTTGAGATGTTAATAAGCTGTTAATCGATGACGTTCTCTTCATTGAACTATGAATCGAATTATTAATAGAAATATGAAGACTGGACCTCTTAAATTTCTTCAGCACTGTAGAGCTATACAAAAAATTCTGAAGCATTTCTTATTTAGCGCCAAATTTCTGCAGTACATTACCTAATCAATACTACCACACTCGCACAACTATTTCACCATAATTACACAGTATTCACCGGTCCTCATTCCTATAACCGTCAACTGATATCACGTTACCGACTTTGGCGTCCAGCGCAGGGGCTCAAGGTTCGATTATCGGTCAGTCCCAGTGGTGGTCAGGTCTCGCTTATTGTACGGCCCGGCCACCCGACACGAAGGACACACAAATCAAGTGACCTAATCCTGACAGAGCTGACGGGTGACAGCGTGGCGTGAATGAAGGGTAAAAAATAGCAGTCGAGCCTCGAGGCTATGCTGAGCGTGCGTGCCGAGACATGGCCTGGTCTGCTGCTACAGCGATCAACAGTGACTAAGTGTATGTGAGGCTGTCGGTACTAAAATGAGGCAGGCTTAGGTATGTGATTAATAACTGTTTGAAAGAAGTTTATAATTTCAGAAGGTTATATCTTTTTAACTTTTAATATACAAATTTCTCGAGTTGTGTCCGGGACATTGAAGGATAGACCAGCAGTAAAATGGCTGGAGGCAGTAACTGTAAGATATTCGGCCGCGGATCAGTATGTACGGGGTTCAAATCCTAGTCTCGCCCGTCACTGACATCACTTTCATGTGAGGAAACTGACGTTAACATTAGCTTTACCAGCTTTAAACTAAATGTGTCGTAAGAAGCGAGTAATATCTGAGAAAGGCACCACTGCAGAAGCTACACTGTTCCCAAGCTGCATAAAGATGTGGACAGGACGTATAGTCTCTTGTGAAGGCAATAAGTCGTTGATCGAAGGAGTGTTTTTATGAGGCGTGACTAGCAGCATTTGAGTAAGAATATGTACCTTGGGTCCTGTTACTTGGCAGAACACTAAAGAGGGAGAGAAATAATGTTAAAAGAAAAACAGAAATGAGAATCTATTTGTCAAGCCCCGCGTTGATCGATGCCTATATATGAGTCGTGTGAGATAAGAGCTTTTGTTTAATAAAATTTGATTTAAAAATATTCTATGTAGCCACGGAGAAATGTCTCAGAGCAGAAATTTAGAATTTAAAAAATCATGGACTAGAATTCAATTCCGGATTGCATTTTATTTTTAGGCTCCAGTAAATTATCTGAATCTACGCTTACTCGGTGCAATTCCAACAGATTAGAGATTAATAGTTAAGACATTTTCTTAAAATAACAAAGTTAAGCATAGGCCTAATGTACAGTAATTCGAGAAAAGCAAAATAAAAAGTGATTAGCATGAACGTAATCACTGCGTATCACGAATTTTAAATGCGAATCAAAGAATTTGATCATCAGGCTATAAACTTTCAATGACTACAATATTAGAGCAGAACTTTTAAGAAGGAATGGAGAGGGATTGATGAAGGTTTGGGGGGAGATGAATTCCTGATGGTATCTGGATGGAGTGACACGGGAACTATTAGCTGGATAAGACGATTACGAGTGGAATTGCTGTTTGTCACTATTCGCGCATTATCACTGTTTACAATGCCCCTCTATTATGGACACAGCGGTGAATTAATGACCGATGAGTCTGATAATTATCACACCTCGGGCTACAACTGACCATCCGCAGAATTAGGCGGAACTGCGAAATTCTCGGAGAGATAAAATAAAATAAGCCAAATGAATAGAAGTTCAGCTACGCTGGGTACGGGTAGTACCTGGATGTGGTGAACACCTTAAAAGATCGAGTGTTGACAGCTTTTAATAAAAAAATTTCTCAGGGTGGCGGAAAGTTATTCTTAATTCGCGTCGACTGCAATCAAAGGCAAGCAGTACCAATGATATAGACTAATTATGGATTGGAAGGGGGAAGAGAAAATTCTGCGAAACCCGGACAAAAGTAGACAGAAAGTTCCAGTACTGATAATACCAGAACTTGTCTGCTTATACAAGCCTATTGCCAGTCATTTTACGAAACTTTGTGACTTATAAAGTGCAATTTATGAAAATAAAATATTATTCAACCCTAAAGAAAACTGTAGAGATATTTAAGATACCTCTATTAAGCGTTTGGAATATCTATTTATGTCCTATTTTCATTCTCATCACTAATTGTGGCGAGATCACTTCTTCAAATAAAAATTTAACAACGTAAAACATATTTAACAAATATTTCAAAGTGCGAAAAATAAAAAGAAATAAAATTTCACGTGGAATTTAGATTGTTTCGATCAAAATTTTTCATTTTTAGCAGAACTGTTTCGCGAAATCCTCACTGTTCCGCTGATCCGCAGTTTATCTCAGCGGCTGATCATTACTTTCCCCCCTCTTCTCAATTATACACAGGCGTCAGTTGCTCAACTCTTTATCTTTATATGTGTACAATAGATAATAACACTCCGCACTAATAACATTGTGTTGCTATTCACTGGTCCTTGTAGATTAAACACGCATTTTGTTGTCATGTCGTATTGAGGATTTGTCGATTTATCAAATAAGTCCATCTGTTCGATTGATGCAACTGTAGGAGGTTAAACTTCTTGGAAAAATTGATAGCGAGTCGGCCGTTTATGCGCTAGTTCTCAAGTCCTATCCTAAGTTGCGTTCTTACTTATTTCATACCTTTTTCTTTCTAATATTCTCATTTTAAATATTTATTTCTTACACGTCATTTTATATACAGGACATGAGTTTACTTTAAAGATCAATGCACTTGTTCAATATTACTTGAATGTTTTATCTACAAATGACATCGAAGCCATTAGTTTAAATTTTTTGAAAAATTAGCATTGTTTATTATAAGTACTTGTAATAACTATATCAATTCGAATTATTAGAAGTTGACCATACTTATTTTGCATATTTCATAAATATATTTTAAAGAAGTAAAGTAAAACCAATTATAAACTTCCTCCTCTCACAGATTCGCTCAATTAGCTGATACCAATCTGCTTAAGATATCAAATATTCCCACATATAATTAGGTAGACGCTCATTTTCTTCTTCAGCTTCAACTGTTTAGAACTTTCTGCCTTCTGATCTTCGCCCATGTTCTTCTATCTCCACCTTTCTATAGTACATTGAAAACACAACTACTCCAACCATCAATTTTTACCATCTTACTTGACTGCCTTTAGATCACTGGACCGGCACCTTTTAGGATCTTCTTTCCCCTCAGTACAAATTGTTCTTTCAATCGTTAAAGACGAATCGATTTGCAGTGACATGAAATGAGAGACGTCGCTAATATAATCGTTGTATGAGGAAACGAACGTATTTTATTAATTTATTATTATTGCTATTATTATTATTATTATTATTATTATTATTATTATTATTATTTTATTATTCTCGGCCACGTTTTATCATTCAATGTTTTATCAAACTTGAATATAAGACAAAATCTGGTGTGGCCTTTAGATAAACAGAAAAATAATATTTAAAGGCTATATATCTGTTTTAACTCGTTCGAAATACGGTAATAACCCGTGACGCCTGCCCATTGAGGCCCACTGAGGCCACTGCGGCCCACTGAGGCCCACTGAGGCCTACTGAAGGTCACTGAGGGCCACTGAAGCCCACTGAGGCCCATTGAGGCCCACTGAGGCCCAATAAGACCCATTGAGGGCCACTGAGGCCCACTGAGGCCCACCGAGGGCCAGAAATATGAGGCTTGAGACAACGCGAGGGTGAAGAACGGTTGTAGTCACATTAAACAGAGACACAGGTTATTAGGCAGTGCAATGATCATTATGCGACCTGAGAGACTGTTTGCAGATCATCAGCGTCTATAACAGGCAAACAGTAATCGGAAGAGTTTACACACCTTTTAGATGGGCTTACTTTTCGCTTAATAGTGTTCGAAAAATCTGTTTTGATTTTGAGCCCTGAAATTTTTATTTCCTAAACTTATCCAAACCACAAATCAAATGCATTTAATTCAATCAATGCCTAAACATCCCAAACCTTCAATAAAGCATTTTCGTTAATTGATAGCTGACGAAAATGTTTACTGATAGTTAAAAGAATATAAAACTTCATTAATTGATAATCGCAAACTTTATACCTTTAAATTCTGACATTTTGATATTATTTATTTAAAAACAAATAAATAATGAATAATGAATAGCACATAGTGTTAAAATAACAGACGTCAAAACCTGCAAGAAACGTTTATTAAACTAGGGACTGGTTTGAATGAATGATTATGATAAAGGAAGCCCAATGGGTTAGCACTTATCTGCAGCCACTGCTAGACATGTGTACCTAAGCTTCCTGTCACCTTTAAGTTGACTTTACGTGTTTATCAAACTGCCATCAATTTAAATTCCGTGTTTTGTTTGCCTTCTCTAAAACCTCGCCGTACAAACACAAGAACTGATCGGGCACGAATTAGAGTCAGAATGTTTCCTATATGTCACGCATGCGAGATGCTGACTTCGATTCGAGACATTTGTGAATATATGAAGTCTACCAATTCCAGCCGAACGGGAGCTGATGATGCCATCGGACATTAGAGAATTGAATTGAATTGAGTCACGCTTATTTCACTTCGGTAAAATCGTACACCAGAAATTCATAGAGATAAAGTGAAAAGGAAACAAAGGCCACAAAGGCACTAACATGCGCCCTTAAGACACACAGCAAAATAAATCATAAAAGAAGCAAAGGCTTGGTTTATTATTTGCTTAGCGAACTCTGATGCTATTGTCATGAGCAGTAATTTGAACTAGCGGCCTCTTAACTATACGGAATTTACTCATAATTCCACCATCCAATGTTTTCTGAAAGAGTATAACGAAAACTTTTGACTTAAAATAATTCGTTCTTTTTAAAAAATACTGAGAACTGCTTGATCAAATTGATTGGAATTAAACAGTGGCATAGCCAGTCCTAGTCCTTGAGATTGCCTAAAATATATCGGAAGTTATATATAGGCACACATGCAGTGTTTATATATTTAAGCAAAATTCATTCATCGAAAAATATATTTATTTTATAAAAAAATGTCCAGTTGCTTTCCTGCAAAATTAAATTAAGACTGTATTGCATGTATATGACACTACGTAACATAATCCTATAATTTCCATTTCAAAATTTAAATTCCTGTTTTGTTTTTGTTTTTCCTGTTCATGTCCACATGGGTCATCGAAACTTACGGTAAATAGATGTGTTTTTCTTGTAGCTAGTGCATATAATCTTAATCTATAAAATGTTGCTAAAAACGAAAGAAAGATTCGCAATGCGGAGAATAATAGTGGATGTACGGTAGCTCATGGCTGCTTTACAGATCAACCTAAGGTAACTGAAACCCGCCTCAAGAGCCAGTTTTTTTCAAGCTAAAGGCTGCATAATATATGGATAAGGTTGACCTCTTTGTGAAGGGATTGACTCGTTGATCAATGAAGTGCTCTTTATGGAGTGTGATAGCAGACTTTGAGTGTTATGTATACCGTTGACTTGCCAATTGGCAGAATGCTAGAGAGATAGTTTATGTTTTAAACCAACTTGGCATCACTATACGTAAATTGTGAACAGTGAAGGTAGTAGCAAATGATGGGAGCGGGTTAATTATGTCCCCACTCATGAGCGGTGGACATTGGCAGCCGTAGAGCCATTTTCTCGCATTAGCCTCACAGTATGACACTTCACTTTCACCGTTTGTACACACATTTAATTCCTCCTCAAGCAGCCTCTACATGGGCTCAACAATTCGGAGGCAAGTTCGGTGATATTTTCAACAGAGCGTTTGTAGATGTGGCGGCGAAAATCCATTCCTCATGCGTCTCTGACATGCTTGAGAGAGATAAAACTAACGTTAAATTTTGCTTTAACTTATGGGCGTTAACTTGTGGACTTCAATTTAATTTCTTTAACTTACTTTTGCTGTATTGGACTGGCTTTAACTATTCGCTTTTTAAAGTCATCGTCAAATTTGATGTCGATAAGATATTCGACTGCGGATCAGTATATGCGGGGTTCAAATCCTGGACTCTCACGTCACTGACATAGCTTTCGAGTGAGGTAACTGACATAACATTAGCTTTTTAGCTTTTTTAACGGTTTTCCAGTTTACATAATAACTGCAAGTCACGTGACCATAGTATCTATTGCAAAATCAAGTTTAGATTATAATACTTTAACTACTTAACTATTTTTTATTTTAGTTTAGTTTAACTATATTACTTTTATTTGTTAATGTCTCTATTTTATTGAACTAATATATTATTGGCATTTGGTTGAGAGTTTATTAATTGAGGGAATTTACATCTCGGATGAGATTTTCATTTATTAGCATCATCATGTATATATACATGTAGAAGCGATTTTACTTAACTCTTTATAGATTTTACCGATCTTAACTTAATTTACGTAAGAGATGCTTAAAATAATTCCTCACCACCCTGCATGAGAGACACAGATTATTTAGGCATCTATGGAAGAATTACTCCAAAGATCAGAGAAATTAAAACTTACTTGTTTGTTTGCATTGCTTGTGAACTTACAGGATTGAATGACCCTTTTTTGTGATCTAAATAAATACAAATAAATACAAAAATTAATAAAACTATTATCAGAGAAATTGTAAAGTTTAACGTTCGTTTCGAATAGAAAGCAGCGACATGAGAAGATCTATAGACTCGCATTCAGTTCATATTCTAGGAGTAAATAGTATCCAGATTCGATGGATTGAGCGGCATCGGAATCAGCATGATGAGTTCATTGCGTGCTAATTAATCCCGTATTTCATGCTCTCTGTAGGGACATACAATCAGATATCTATTAGTGTCATATCTATAGCAGAATCTTTCTGCTCTCTGTCTATCTGTCTGCCTATCTGTCTGTCTGTGTGTCTGTTTGTTTGTATGTCTGTCTGTCTGTCTATCTCTTTCTCTTTGTGTCAAGCTAACGCTCTATCTTTCTTTTCTCTTAATGTCAAACTATTTCTATATTAGTTATTTATTGAAGAAGCAGTTTAGATGTGTACACTATGGGCTTTGTTTTAAACCAAGCAGTATGGTTAGCAGTATAGCAGTACAGTTAGTCCCAACAGTTTTGTTTTTTGACTAGTGATCAGTAAGTGGGGCAGTAGAAAATAAGGTTCACCAGCCGCTGAATCTATAGATGAGCTATGTGTAGGAAATGGTGCTAAATACGGTTTTTTAACTAAAATAAACAATGCTGTTTATTAAAGCTACTTCAACGGTG
>CAJHZI010000492.1:220000-267500 GCA_905160935.1 Enchytraeus crypticus | reverse complement strand
GTCTAGACCAGGATAGCTGTGTCAGGGCACTGGTCTCACTCGTATACCAATTCAGTATAGATTATCCTATTATAAGACCTTCGTAGGAGAATCTTTTAAAATTCGTGTTATACAACGAGATCTATAATACCGGGTATGAACAACTGAGAACAGAAATATCCAGACGACATGTGTTTCCATGAGGCGACACTGCGGTGAATGATAAATTGACATGCTTTGGGATGGCTGAGAGTTAAAACATAAACATAACATAACGGCACACTGGGTCAGGAAGCACCCCTGCTTGTTTAGGCCCCATTTCCTCCTTCCTCAGAAGTTGGAAAACTTTGTCATAGAAATTTAAAATATTCAGATATCTTACGATTCGGCTGTGATCTAAGGTTGGATATGATTGGGATAGCTATGATAAAGATGGTTATCATTATCATCATCATCCTCCCATGAATCCCAGTTTAACTAGGGTCGGGATACAAACAGACTGCCTCAAATCCCCTCTGTCCTACACCACATCACCAGCCTATTTGAGACTTTTCCATTTGTTAAATCTTTTTAGCAATTTCTGAAGCCTTGCCGCTCACCAACCAAATGCCCTTTCTGACGTTGGTATGGATCTAAGTGCTTTAGTCGCCTTCTACGACACTTCCAGTCACCGGTTGGTCAATTCGTCAAACAATCGGGACACAACACGAGGATGATAAGGATGGCTATGATATATACATGTATATATACCTATGGTAAGGATACAGCTTTGATAGCGTGACTTCCTAATCGTTTTATGCTTAAACCACCACTGACATACTTTATTAACAGAGAAGTTGCAATGTCCCGCAAGCTTTGAAACTCTTATATATTGAAATTACTCAATGAAATAGAAACTTTTAAATATTCTATTCTATTCTATTCTATTCTATTCTATTCTATTCTATTCTATTCTATTCTATTCTATTCTATTCTATTCTATTCTATTCTATTCTATTCTATTTTATTCTATTGTATTAAGCTCAATTCTTTGATCATCGGACGGACTATAGCGCTACCATGTTCATTACTGTAGTTTTTATTATATAATTTTGCTCTAATAACATTGTTGCTGTTGTTAATAAAGATAAGTGAATTCATATAAACGCCGCTAGGGAGTAGAGACTAGTACAGCTTATTAAAATCAAGATCATCATCATCTCCCATTGAACCTCAGTTTAACTAGGGTCGGGATAGGAATAGACTGTCTCAAATCCTCTCTGTCCTACATCATATCATCAGTCAATTCCCTCTTGAGACTTTTCCATTCGTTTAAATTTTTCTAGAAATTTCTGGAGCCTAGGCGCACATAAACCGAATGCCCTTTCTAATGTTGGTGTGGATCTTAGTGCTTTAGTCGTCTTCTACGACACGTGCAGTCACCTGTTGGTCAATTTTTCAAACAACCAGGACACAATACGGGGATAATTATAAGCAAAAAAGATTTTAAAATGTGTGAAGTTTCTTTTGAAAGCTAAAATAGGAGAGCTCTGACAAGCCTAGACTATCAGTTAGATTGTTCTAAACATTAGATCCCGGGATGTTGAATGCTTAGATGCTGTGCTTGAAATGACACAATTTAGCAGTCAACTGTATATCCATCTGTTAGGAGTCCACACCATCAGCGACTGAATAAGTCCAAACTCACACTTCGTGGACAAATTTAATGACGAAGCCATATTGATACAAAGCAAAAAAGCAAACAATCCAGTGAATGTCCGAGATTTTACTCTAAGATCAGTGCGGCTGGGATTCGAACCCATGAGGGTTCAATTCACCTCAGGATCTATCATTTAAAACTTCATGACGTTACCCCTACGCTATTCTTAAAAAGCTAAAATATATTACAAAAAGCTGTAGACAAATCTGATGTCAGTAATGCTACTATAAAGCTAAACAAGCTAATGTTAACGTCAGTTTCTCACTTTTAAGCCATGTCAGTGACGGGCGAGCATAAGATTTGTTATATAATTGCATACTGGTAGAGCTAGACATTTACTGCAATCGAGAATTCAGAATCATAGAATAAAGAATTATATTCTATATCTCTGTGCAGAACTCATGAAAGGAAAATAATTGCTGCTTTTTTAAAAGTTCCTCAAGCGTTAACAGAAAGAGATCATTCTGTCCAGTGCCACTAGATTGTCTCCTATTCCACTAACAATTAGCTGGAGTTGTTAAAATGAGAACAATTGGATTTGTTGTTAAAAACCTCACGTCACTGGGCAATAGATTGCTCATCGAGTGACGATTATTAAAGAATGCTGAGTCTTCATTAATTACCGTCTCATTGTTTTTCAACCATAGACCGTACAGGTTTGTGAGAATTTTCTCTCGCCATTCCATGCTGTAGTACAATGCTAGATAATGCAATTAATACAATGCTATACAATGCTATTAGCAATGCTTAAGTGGTTAAGCACACTCGACGTTGTTCATTGTTTTGCGGGATGACACCAGATATCCAATGCTAACACACCATTAGCGCTCGCGCCATGCGCAGAACATTGTTCCTTCACGCATGCGCCGCGCCAAAAATCGTTCGACTGAAACCGATACCTACATCTCACTTCCAGCAAATCCATTTTCCTCCTCCAGCCTTCCTGGCAATCCATTTCCTGTCTCCTCTCTCCAGCTCTTCTTCATTCCAGTAGGAGTGAGTCGACTTAGCGTTAAGCTATGAAGCCTTATTGCAACCGTTACAATGTAATTTTGCTAGATTGTAGATTCTAGTTAGCTAAACACCAAGGGCAAAAGCACGAGGTTTTTCATGTAATCGACTTTAACTACTCGAGCTACCGTCACAAACACTGTTTGAATTTTGTTGCAGATTTTATTTCTCAAAATCCTGGCCTCTCCCATCATTTTAGCGCTTTTGAGAGATGAAACTGACATAAACATCGGCTTTACAGCTTTTAAAAAATACTTTGTGTTTTCAAGAGTAAATTTTTATATAGTTTTCGGTTTTTTCCTGAACACTACTATTAAGCCTCTTGATTAAGCCTACTGGCAGGTCCGTGAAGGCTTTATATGTCATGGACCTGCCAGTAGGCAGTGCAATAAGAGAGAAAATATGAGAGAATATAATGACGATATTTTGCATTGTTTGGACTAGTGGACGCTTGAGTATGGATTCAGTAGATTGCTGACGTCACCCGAAGCTGAAATACACTTAGCAATACTGGTAAACTTGTTCCGTGAACTAGGAACTGCGCGACAAAAGCTACAACGACATGTATTATAACGGGTAACTAAAGTATATATTAAAAATACGTTCAAAGGTTTTCATATACGGGAAGTGAAGTAGAAGCCAAAAATGCTGTTATCTCCCCACGGCTCTGCCATTCAACGGTCCAATCAAGATTTTCTGGAATCATTGAAATGTGATATTCAGTGCGTGAGATTGTCGCCAAGTACCTCATCAACCATCCATACCTCTCTCTCTCTCTCTCTCTCTCTCTGTCTCTCTCTCTGCTTTCTGATGGCATCCATCCCTTTTACACCCCACTGGCTGGAGCCAATGACGATGTCGGTAAGACATTCGACCGCGGACCAGTATAGGCGGGGTTCAAATCTTGGGCTCGCCCGTCACTGACATGGCTTTCGAGTGAGGAAACTGACGTTAACATTAGCTTACTTCTTTCTTTAAATTTACTGCCTACCTGCTGTGATATAAAATGAAGCAAGTATTAAATGAAAGGTATACGAGTGTAACAGAATTTTATGATTTCATGAAGCAGGTGACTCTCAGCCTTCGATAGACCAATTAAAACACTCATCTCCGTACAGCTAGGATAGCAAGTTTGTTGTATTTCGTTGAGAAATCGTCGTTTACAACATCAGAAAAAATAAATTAAAAATAAAAGAAAAAAAGTCAAATTTATTGTAAATCAAGTAGAATGTTCATTTTATAAATATTCGCATTTCATGTTATTATAAGCGATTCCACTGAGTTTATCTCTTAGAATTGACATGATTTATTAAAAAGTATCTATCCACTCGATAAACACGCCGATTGCTATCTGTTTGGACGTCATAAAGTCGGGTTTTAGTAACTAAATTATTTCATGAAATTTGGCAAAACATACCGTTACGATATTTTATACAATTTGAGCTTAAAGGCTTAGTTCAGTTTCTTCAGAAGAAGGCGTGCAGTTTCATATTGTTAAGAACAGGTTTTCTCTTTACTATTTAAGGGCCTTAAACGACTAGACCAATCGTAAACTGCCCCTGTCTTTAGAGGCGATTAAGCAGAAATTGATGAACGCAATGGTAAACCACTATAGAAGCCATGCATGGTATACTGGATGCATTAAGATATCAATGAGGTCTAGGCAATATAGCTTTTTTACTTATTGACTTTATCGATAGAATTCACAGAAATTGAGCACAAATATGCGCACCTTCCAATTGAACCTGTTGTTTAGCAACACACTAGAGAGAGAGAGAGGAGAGAGAGAGGGAAGATATATATATATATATATATATATATATATATATATATATATATATATATATATATATATGTATGTATGTATGTATGTATGTATGTAGAGAGAGAGAGAGAGAGAGAGAGAGAGATAGAGAGAGAGATATATATATAGAAAGAAAAAGAGAGATAGAGAGAGGGAGGGAAAGATGGACTGAGAAAAAGTGGAGAGAAACTGGCAAATTTTAACATATTAGTCTATTATCCTCTAGCTATTTCGTATTATGTAAATATTTTCTTCGAAAAAATATATCATATACTAATAAACTATAAATGAATTATGTTTACGAATGAATAAGATTGAATGAATGTATTTCATAAAGTGATAAGTATTTCAACTTTATCTGTGTTGACAAGGCTTGCATCTCTCAATCTTTAATTAGTGTTACCAAACTAATTTCTGATTTCAAATATCCGGGTCCTAATTCTGCATTTATAGCGAAACAGTTAAAATCTAGAAATGTTATTAGTCATTATTAAGTTATCAACCCAAAGTTGAGGTCACTAATGATCAGCATGCAATTATTAAGAAATCCTTAATTAATTTCGTTATTCGACTATTTCTAATTATTGATCTCAGACAGATAATTAATTAATCTAATAATATATCGTGTTAAATATTTAAGTGAAAAGCTAGACTTTCTTAAATCAATTTAAATTTGATTATTTAATAAACTGAACTGTCTCTTATTTGGCAAGTATCGCTCTATCATTCGGTGCTTTGAATGCATCAGTATTATAATTCTGATCCCTGAAACGTTTCTGATATTTTCGTTAGATGATAAAATGTGAATCTAAACACGAAATCGTCCTGTAGTCCTATATTTCAAAATATGGGAATGACAAGGTAGTTTGCTCTTGGCTGCAACTCAATGATTTTACCAATTAATCAAGTAAGCTGTGCATTAGAGTAGACACTGAAATAAGCGTCTCACAACATCGTTTACAAATATCTAGCTTTCTTTTCTTCTTTTTCATCTTCTTTGTCAAGTTCACTGCCTAATACAGGTCTATGGTATATATCGCTTTCAACCAATTCGTCTTAATTCCTTTTCTTCATCTCTACATATAAAGTTTTTTTATCAATCAGTCATCAAACATTTCATATATTGGTCTTCCTCTAAATCTTCCCGTACATTCTTTCTTTTATTACATCTTTCAGCAAACCACACTCTTTCTGGTGTGTCCTATCCAGCTTATATTTGAAATTTTTATGACATTTGTTAACTATCTCCATACGTAAACCGACTATCTTAGGAGTCAAGAACTTCTTCATTTTTAATTATGTGAGTCACGCAAATCTTTTTCATTTCTCTATAACAGCAGTTCCAATTATTAAATATCTCTTAAAACTGTTATGCAGACTAAAAGTGTATTCAACCCACTAAAATACATTTTGACACATTTAATTACAATTTATGGTTTTTATTGTATATCAAACGAGATAACAATGTTGTAGGTATTGTATTCACTTCTCTTAAGTAGTTCACTATATAATTTTCACTTTATCCTTTTGCGAAAAGATCTGAAGCTATGTGTATTTCACTTCAGTATATACTAAATGCCGTCTAACTAGATTTCATATGAGCATAATATCTGCCTGTATAATATATCCGGTTGTTGGAATTAAACTTTGCATCGCTGCGCCTCTGATTAGATTAATTAATTGACGCAGCCTGTGTGTAGATAAACAGATCTGGGCTGAACACTTAAATCCTGGATCAATCATATTCACAATGACAATTACATTTGCATAGAAATCTGAAGTAAGCCTCGATCATCCTTGTAAAATTATTTTCCTATTTTCCGTAAAGAAGGGAAAAACACTATTTTAATTTAAATACTGAAATCTGCCAAGGGGTAGCTGGATCAATCCTTTTCTAACATTTAGAGATCTCCAGATGCTCATGGCGCATCATCACGAGGTGTGGCGAAAGTTAAGCATTCAATAAATGCATAAATTCTTTTCTCTGTCTCTGTATACTGCCGATTAGCAGGTCCAGGGCACATGGCATGTATCTCCTCCACATTTCTATCCTTAGCTTTTGCTTTATATCAAAATGCGCAAAGTTATCAACTCATGGTGTATCCCAAGTCTCGGTCTTTCCCTAACTTCTTCACCTCCATTCTTTCGTCAATTACCTATTCTAGTAAACTTTTCCATCTCAGTACATGACCCATCCAGCTTATCTTTCTATTCCTTGTCTTATTTATCTATTCTTTTCTACTACTGCCAAATCTAATTATGTCACACTTCCCTTCTTCATGCATATTAATGCCAATAAGCTTAGGTTTCCAAAGCTGGTAAAGTTAAGGTTAACATCAGTTTCCTCACTCGAAAGCGATGTCAGTGACGGACGAGCCAAGGATTTGAACCAGCGCATACTGATCTTCGTCGAATATCTTACCGACGACGCCACTGGCTTCAGCCGTACTATAATAGCCGTAGCTTCTAGTACAATAACTAAGTGAACGGAATAAAGTCTTCTTATAGTACTCAACTGATCAGCGGAGAGCTGTTTTCAGACTGATCGCCAATCTACGAGGCACATGCATGAAGTGTAACGGACGTTAAACACAAGAACTGTCTATTTGGGAGTACAGAGCTGTTCTACAGTACATTGGTTCTTTCTACAATCAATGACTAAATTCTTTTGCTGTACCGTGACCAATTTCTGTTCGACCCTTGTACGTAACAAAATACCTCCTTCAATATTGAATTCGCATTTCCCAAACCAGCGCTCAATTCCTTCCGTTTCTTAGGTCAATGTTCAAATAAATCGCAGACTTTAGAGTTTAGATCGTAACGACATTTATTTAAAATTTATTTTAGCTCAAATTTTTAATTGTTTTCAATTGTAAATAGTTTTTTATGTGATCACTGATCGATATCTGTTGTAAAAATATCGTTAAAAACATTATTATTATTATTATTATTAATATTAATATTATTAAATATCGCTAGAATATTAATTGTTGAACCTTCTTTTGGCTAACCTTCTTTTTGCGAAGATAGATGTTAAATAGATGTTCATTGGGCTGAGCCGATTTTTGTTTTGAAGTTGTTCCAATGTGGTTTAATAGATGCAAGGTTCAAATCTAGTGCTCTCCCCCTCACTTACACACGCTATCGAGCTGGAAACTGACGTTAAACTTCAGAATTTTTAATGAAAAATTGCGATGTTTGAAAAGATTTTCCTTACTCTCCTCTCTTTGCGCTTCATTATAAAATCGCATATCTCTTATTTGCCTTTTATGTCATGCCTAGTATCAACTATCAAGCACACATTCAAATGCTATACATGTTTACATTTGTTACTATTTTAGGCTCGTTTGGGTCGAGCTCATCGGGTCAGTGTAGAGGATAACTAGGTAATATAGGTCAATATAGGTCAATTTAGGGTAAATATTGGTCAATATAGCTATGCTCAGCTGATAGATTCTCATTCTCCCTTCGTCTTCTGTTTTTGTATTTATAACAAAATTTATAACTGACGCAATCGTCCATTGTCAATTTATACTCCTTAATTAACAATTAATAGCTAACTGCACGCATACGGCCTCGCAGTATTCTACTAGATATTTTCTAATGATAAGTTATTATTGAATTTGTTTTCATCAGCCATTTTTCAGATATATTGTCTACTTCCTAAACATTTGATAGTTTGAATTAGCAAATCTTAGTTATAGGACATTGGTTACCGTCGCCTGACGCTTTACAGAGTGAAATTAGCCTAACACCCATACAAGGTTCCACTACAGAAAGACAAATAAATAGAAAGGCTTCCTCATAATTGAAAGGGAAACGTGTTCAGTTACATTGACATTAGAGAACCTTAATTTTTTTGCTTTTGTCGCAATCTTTCAACTGTCGTGGCTGTTGAAACGATGGCCGGGAACATTAAAAGTAAAAAAAGCTTGTAAAGCTAATGTTAACTTTAGTTTCCTCACTCGAAAACGATGTCAGTGACATGATGAATGATCATGAATGATCTTTAATGATTAAATCTGAATTAGAAGCATATGGATTATGGATGAAAGAACGGTTAAGTTTAATAAAATAATAAGAACATCAGCAAATTGGCAAAAAATCTTTGTGTGCTTTTACTTTCTTTGCCATTCCAAATAATCCATACTTAGAACAGAAAGAAGAAGATATAAATAGTTGTTCAGTATGTTAGCGAATGCATGTCTGTGGTCTTTTGATCGGCTGAATCTAATGTAAGAGCCTCCTGGAAACGAGAGAAGAATACAGGAGGTTTAGAATCGATGTGTGTACAACAATTAGTGTGAATTCTATGATCTCTGGTAGTTCACCTTGAATTGATCAAAAGATAATTGTCTGGCCAGTTTAACGTAAAAGTTAAAGTATCTACTGTGTCTGTGTATAAATGTTGGGCAATATGCCAATTTTGTTTAGCCTTATTAGTTAAAATAATCAGTTATAGCATAGGGGCCTACTAATTTTCAACTCAAATTCATTCTTTAATTAGGGTCGGACATTTATCTTTCGAACTGATTTTCTGAATTTTGGATTTTAACCGTTTTTATTCTCTTCGGTTTTTACTCGTCGGCTTGAATTTGATGTAGTACTGCTCGATGTTGCCATGGACAACTGCAACAGTTTAGTATTAGTTGTTGATGTTTCGGACAGTCGGAATATTTTGTGGTGAACTAAAATATCCTGTCTTATATTAGAGGGAAAGTACACAGATGCATGAAGTGTGCCTACAGCATTTCTCCAAGTGCTCAATTGAACGGTAAACAATGCAAGTAATGCGATACTCCTCAAAGTGAGATATGACTGTGGCTCAAAGTTACCAGTTGTAATGATTTCCGCAATTCGTAAGTCTTCACACTACAGAAACTGTAAGGTTCAAGACTGAAGATTTTAAATATGACATGGTCTTAGCACTTCATGGCGAATGACTTAAAGTTCCCTTGTTCAAGTGAAGTATTGCCTATGTGACTTAGAAAAACAGAGAGACGATGAGAAAAAATGTTTTACATACAACAGTGCGTAGAATCAATATATGTTATTCCTGTATATATGTTATTCCTGTATATATGTTATTCCTGTATATATGTTATTCCTGTATATATGTTATTCCTGTATATATGTTATTCCTGTATATATGTTATTCCTGTATATATGTTATTCCTGTATATATGTTATTCCTGTATATATGTTATTCCTGTATATATGTTATTCCTGTATATATGTTATTCCTGTATATATGTTATTCCTGTATATATGTTATTCCTGTATATATGTTATTCCGCGGAAGAGTTATTTATACACGCGAGCGAGTATATGCATAGGCCTACTGTATATTTACATATATATATATATATATATATATATATATATATATATATATATATATATATATATATATATATATATATATATATGGGTATGTGTAAATACATGTATATCTACATAGGCCCATATTTCAATATATGTACAATTTTGCAAATATATATGTTAATATTTGTAAATATAAGAGGGCAGTGAACAATTTTGCTATAATTTCTCTACTATAATCAATGGCGCTATTCTGTAACTTGAACAATGCCCAATTACTATGCTATAATTGATTATCGTATGTCCAATCAAGCAGGTCGACCGATAATTATTTAACTCAATGCAATTAAATAACGATATATAATTTCATCGCCGCTCTATTATTCAACTAATTAACAACGTTATAGTCGTTATTAATATAATTATTTATTATTATTTTATTGTTTTAGTTTTCACAACAGATTAGGAAATTTCAGATAAGGCGCAAGTCAAAGCTAAAGATTTACTTAAAGGACCAGACGCTAACTATAGGCAAAAGCCTAAATATAGTACATCAAACTAATGGATGTCTAATATTGTCTATATCGAACCAAAAGTCCTGGAATTGCAGTGTTCAGTTGAATAACTGAACTTTAAGCCTGCATAATTAAGTGATTTTCTATAATCAAATAATGGTAAGCACGTAAATGGCGGCCTAAATGTGTGCGTTTTTAACTAAAGAATTGAAATTATAGAATTATCTTTTAAAAATCTGTCACTACAGAGTACATACATGTATTTGATGTTGTGATTGGTAATCAAACCTTTCTTTCAATCCTGGAGCAAATGATTTTAAACAGAACTCTGCTTACTTTGCGTAGACCAGAGCATCACATCCGGCTAGAGCCAGTGGCGATGTCGATGAGATATTCGACCCTGGATCAGTATGTGCGGGGTTCAAATCCTGAGCTCGCCCGTCACTGACATCGCTTTCGTGTGAGGAAACTGACGTTAACATTAGCTTTAGTTTTACTTTTTACGTGTGGTTATTTGATCTGACATTAAAAGCCTTTATAATCATCTATTTTAGTTTACAAAAGCACTTGTTCATAAATTTTAAAGTATTGTAGTAACAATGGCAATGACAGGTACAGTCATAGATTTGTATAAACTATTAGGACCGAATTTTGCATCAGCAGTAAAACTCGTCATGTTAGATGTTATAATGCCCGCTAAGCGTATTCCGTCTCAGCCCACTGTTTATCATTATACATATTATATTTATATTTATTTACATATTTATTTTTATATTAATTTATATTTATATATATTATAAAAGGTCTATAAGACCTTTAATAATAAGTAGCGGCAACTCTGTGCACATACTAAACAAAGCCTAATGGGAGTGTGGGGAGGGGTGTTTACTTCTATTGACGGCTGGCAATATTCTATATATTTGTATATAATTATTATGTATTTCTTCATCTATTAACAGAATGCAATTTATCAACCTTTTATAAAAAGTCGATACTCTGCACGTGTAGAACGAGTCGACATTTAGGTTAAAGACGAGAGAAAGTCCTATGAGAAATCTCCAAAGTCATAAACTTTTCATATGTTAAAGACTGGATACGGTTCGTTGAACTATGAAGGCATAAGTCTTGTGATGAAATTGATTTGGTGACGAAGTGTTCCAAGCGTTGTTCAAAAATAGACCGAGTGAAAAACGTAACGTGGTAACCACACCATTTAGACAATAGGCCTACATGATAGAAGGAGAGAGAAAGAGAGAGAGAGAGAGAGAGGGAGAGAGAGAGGGAGAGAGAGAGGAGAGATGAAAAAGGGTGAGGGGCTTCAGATAAATTTATAAATATTGAGAAGGATTTTGTGATTCGTTGGAAGAGGTTATGTGATACATTGACTGTTGATACTTACAAGCTATGTATACCGTAACAGTTTTATTTATACGAACAGCCTTTAAGCTTAAGTATTGAGATGTAAACAAAACATTCCACAGTTTATTATGATGCAAGTTTCTCTAAAGCTTGAGCTTAGTTCGATTAGCTTAATCAATCCCAAATAAAAATATTGATACCTTAATCTTATTATCACATTTCGTCAAGGATCGAGATTAAGTACTATCAGGGATTATAAGGAATCATGGGGGATTTCGTGACATTCTAAGAAATTGTAAGAGATAGTTTTTTATTAAATGGGATTATTTAGAATTTTGAGGGACTGTATACCGAATTGTTAGGAATTGTTTAAGTTCATCAGGGATTGTGAAAGTTTATCTTTGATTGTGAAACTTCACCAGAGATTGTGTAAGTTTATTATGGACTGCATAAGTTAATCAAATACTTTTTAAAATAAATACCTTTTTTATCCGCTTATGGATTAAATATTTAATACTTCTATTATTTACTACTTGCAGTGAACTTCCCAACAAATCGTTCAGGGAACTCTGTCGGTCTATCGGGCTCCAGCTCATCGTGTGTGGTGGGGCAGCCTTCCCCCTCTGACCCCACAGAATTCTACAAGACCGCGGGCCTTCAGGGTTCACCCACCGACCAGATGATCCTCGACCAGCTTCAGGGGATCGGCATGGGGTCGGGAGGGGCTAACGGCTCCGGCGGTGGTGCGGGTGGGATGCTACCCGCCTTCGGGTTCACCCAGGAGCAGGTGGCCTGTGTCTGTGAGGTGTTACAGAACAGCGGTAACGTCGAGAGGCTAGCCAGGTTCCTGTGGTCGCTACCCGCCTGTGAGCATCTTCACAAAAACGAGAGTGTTCTAAAGGCCAAGGCCGTGGTGGCGTTCCATCGCGGCAACTTTAAAGAGCTGTATAAACTTTTAGAATCTCATCAGTTCTCGCCTCACAACCACGCCAAGCTTCAGTCGCTCTGGTTGAAGGGGCACTATATCGAGGCGGAGAAGCTTCGAGGGAGGCCACTGGGCGCTGTAGGCAAGTATCGTGTTAGGAGGAAGTTTCCCTTGCCTAGGACCATCTGGGACGGCGAAGAGACGTCGTACTGCTTCAAGGAGAAGTCGAGAACTGTGCTGAGAGACTGGTACGCTCACAACCCCTACCCGTCCCCCAGGGAGAAGAGGGAGCTGGCTGAGGGGACGGGATTGACGACCACTCAGGTCAGCAACTGGTTTAAGAACAGAAGACAGCGAGACAGGGCGGCCGAGTCCAAAGAGAGGTGGGTGCATTTGGGTTGATTACTGGCAATAAAAGAAATACCTGTAGTTTGCAAAAAATATTTGGTTACATCTAATATTGGTCATCTTCGATATCGCCACTGGCTCCAGTCGGTAAGATATTCGACAGCGGATCGGTATATGCCGGGTTCAAATCCTGGGCTCGCCTGTCACTGATATCGCTTTCGAGTGAGGAAACTGACGTTAACATTAGCTTTAGTTTTATCTTCAACTAATGACTATAGGCGACCCAAGAAATGAAACTACCCCGAATTAATCGGTATCAACAAGAATTTTGTTTGTTAGAAGTCCTGTAACGACGAGGGGATGCCAGGGGTTTATTCCCCACTGATGCCTGCTTCCCCCTTCAGAGCTAGCTTTCAAAGAATGTTTACTCTATAGCATATTCGAGGCATATCAATGATTCAGATCCTCGCGTTGCTCGTTCTCAAGATCTGTAGACGTTGATTATCCCATTTGCCCTTTTTTACCATATTAGTCCTGTCCAAAGGCAGACCCTGCTAACGTAATATGGAATTGTGTTTTATTATTATTATTATTATTATCATTACTATTATTATTATTATTATTATTAGTAGTAGTAGTAGTAGTAGTAGTCGTAGTATTATTATTACTACTACCACTATTAACAATATTCACATATATTTTCTCTCCTAGGGACGTGAATTCACCGGGGGCGCAGTCAGATACGGGCACGCACGCTGAGCCTAAGAAAGAACCGGAGTCACCCGGTATGGGCGGTGCCAGGGGGCGGAGCGACGAAGGTCAAAACGGTCACAGTGCCCTGGATGACCTAGATTCCGACGAATCAGATTCGCTGTCATCACCGCCACGCCCATCGTCCAATCGAAAAGAACTAAGCAACTCAATGGGCGGAGCCGGAATCCTGCACGCCACCAATCCCTTCGAGTCTAACAAAATAAACCAGCGCGGAACGACTCCTATGGGCGTAATGGGCGGGGTTATGTCAAGTCATCATCTTCAGGGCCACCAATCACAGCTCGCCGCAGGGACCATACACCATCCTGCCTTCCTGCAGGCAGCTGTGGATGGGGGTCACGGCAAGGACGTGCTCGGGCAGGCCTCCATGTCCGCCTACTACTGCGATCAGTTCTACGGGAACGGGGCTAACTCGATGACGTCACATATGGGAGGAGTTAATGGGAGCTATTATCACCACACCTCTCTTTCGCACGCTCATCAGGGTTTAAAATCGTACGACGATATGAACAGGCTATAATTCGAATAGGCCTTAATTTGATAGACTATAATTAAAATAAGATATATATCGAATAGAATATAATCATTATAATTAGAGTTAGTTATAAATCTAATTGTTAATAATTAGAATAGGTTAAAATAAGTACATGTTTTTTTCCGTTTTACGATATCAGCAATGGCATATATTCTAAATTAGTTGGTGATTTTTGCCATATAAATCTTTTAATTATTTTGAGTAAATAATGGGTCATATAGTTGCTCATATATATGTAAAGATAGATCGAGCAAAATGAAGAATGTTTAGTGCTGCATTGAATTTAAATGCGCATGAAGTATGAACGCAGTATAAATTCAGCTTTAAAAATTTCAACATCTGAATCAGAATTATGTTTATTTCACTCAAAGCGGCAGCCATACAAATACGTGTAGAGAAAGTGAAATGGAAGAAAAGGCCGAAGTCACTGACATATTCTCCGAGGATATACGATTAGTTACCATTTAATAAAAATAGCTAAAATACATATTCTTTACTTATGTACATGTATACGCATGGATGTATACCTACACATAGGCCTACACTTTGTGAGTAGGGCCGAAGTATTTCTGTTTCAACTCAGTGTACATTTAAATGTAAACATTCTTTCTTTACTACACTGGATTTAAAAAATCCAAATGACTACTTCAGATCACAAGAGAATTTCGTTATTAAAAAAGTATAATTAAGTTATTCAAGTTTAGTTTAATATGTTCATATTTATTTGTTGTGTTTTTTTCGTAAGGTTACAGCTTCATTGCGATAATATCCAGTTAGAAATTGACTGTTATTTCTTACTTTTAACGAGAGCTTCATGTTTATTCGCGTTATGTTGGAGTTGTGAATAGACAAAACTGTTGGTATTATAAAACAATCCATATAATATATACAGTGTACTGTGTATACGATTCTTTTATTCTTGTGATTATTCAAAGCTTCTGTTCAGATATTATGCGCACATATTTATTGTATGCGTGTGTATACAGTAGGCCCTAATTATAATTATTATTGCATAAAGGTGTGATTTAACGATAATTTGTTGTCATATTCTTTTTACTCGTATGTTTGTCGTTTTATGTGTTGCTTGAAGTGTTTCTGACGTCGTCTGTGACGTAGTAATGGACGTTAAATTCGCTGAATTGTATTAGAAATATATGGTTGCTTGAAGTTGCGCACTGTTAGATATCGTGTTTTGTATGGTTAATCTTTTACCACATGCAATATAAGCTCTTCTTTACTATAAATCCGATTGGTCCGAAATTCAAATTCCTAGCTTTCTATTACTCCATTTTCGAGCTTCACTATTGTTATATACTTAATTTTATTTGCCTCTTCAACATAGGAAGGTATTGGATTTCAGTTCTGATATCTACTATAAATGCAGAGACATTTTTACCGTGATAATCTCGGAAGTGTTTGGGACCAACGTAGACCTTTACGCTTCATGAGCCGGTGTATTATTAGGGTTCAATATTGCTATAGGTTAATCTTTGATCTAATATACGACTGATATCTTGATGCTGGTATGTGGCGACCTCACCGTCGAATTAGTCATATCTGGTAAAATAGCTGGTAAAGCTAAGGTTAACGTCAGTTTTCTCACTCGAAAGCGATGTCAGTGACGGACGAGCCCAGGATTTGAACTCCGCACATGCTGATGCGCGGCACTTCATTCACCATTCACCATATCTCTTTTACTACCGCTAGGTAAAGCTGGAAACCGCTACAGCTCTGATTTCTCTATTGTGAATGTTTAGGAAGTCCTTGATGATTTGCGTTATTTAATGCTGAATTGCTTTAAATATATCTGCTTAACTAATCTGTCAGGTAAAAGATAAATCTTAGTCAATCTTCATGCGACCCGAAGATCACTGATGGATTACAAAACTGTAGCTTGGTCATCTTATGATTTATAGCACCAAGCTCGTCCGTCACCAACATTGTAACAAGAGTCGAAACTGACTTTAAATACTGCTTGCACTTTCGTTTAAGTCTCAGTAAAATACACGCATATTCGCCGGGGTTCATTAAATTAAAATCATACTTTTTATACTAAAAAGTAATATTTTCTCAAGGCCTGGCCAATGCAGTAGGAATAACTAATTACTTTCTGTGTTTTCGCTGAGCGTGAAGCAAACAGAGAGACAGAATAAAAACTTTGGATCTGCCGCTGGTAGAGAACTAGAGCTATTATTGGCAGCAGTATACCACTGCCTATATAGGTGAGCCTACAAGTATACGCAACTTAACCAAGCACCAAAGTAAAATCGGTTTATTAAATACCTTTCTTTCCTTCCTTAGAAAGTATTAAATTAGCATAGCAGTTTGCTCGTTAAATTCCAGAACGTTGATTCGTCAGAACATACATGTATAATTTTATATATTTCTCTCTTGGAATGCTATGTATCAAAGGAAGAGTGAAACTGAAATAACCAGTGTTTGGGAGTTTTCCTAATTCCTGTTTTTTTCAGCTGCTAGGCCTATATATAAACTATATTATACTCATTTAAAGAGGTGTTATCGTGATATTATAGTGCAATCTTGTGGGCGATCATTTAATGAAAATGCGGTTAATAGTAACACGCACTTGCATTGCCCGCCTAAGAAATCAGTGATCTCACCAACAGTCGATGAAACGGACATTAAAGTCAAATTGTTTATGCATGAATCCTAAAATCGACAAAACCTAGTAAATGATTTGGCAACAGCGTTTGCCATTTCAGGGGAAATTAAGTCAGTTAATCGGGATCATAGGGCCCAACTGTAGCTTAGGCCTATACGTCTAGAAATGTATGTTAATTTATAGGGCCTATCTATATATTTGGCCTATGGGTCCTATCTGTTTCTTAGAGGCTTATATTATAGGCCGATAAGAATATCAGTATATTAGGCCCATAAGCCTACCAACAGAAAATGCCTATAGAGCCTGTCTGTATGTTTGGCAAATAAGGCCTAACTGTATGCTAGGCCTATTTATTGGTATTCCAACCTATTTACATGTAGCAATAATTAATTACACCTGTTAGGCAATAAAATTTTTTTGTAAGAAGTTAGTTTTGTCTTAGAAACTGACTATCAAATTTATTTTATTATTTTAGAAAAATACTGTCATGCAGTTTGCTACTTCCTAAATGCTGCTACTACAGTTGTCACTCTGCTGTTTGCTAAAGGCCGCTATTACTACAGTCTTTACATTGTTACTTGCTAAGGCTGCTATTACTACAGTCGTCAGTTTGCTACTTGCTAAAGGCCGCAAGTCCGTCTGTGGCCTGAAAACTGAAATATGTAACTTGTATATACAGTTGAAATTAGTCGATTGCACTATGTATTTCTAGTATAATTGTTCACACTGTCTCATCATTTATATATTTAAAATCGTATTTTGTTTAAAATACTTACGAATTTTGATTTCTTTAAGTACTCTTGTATAAATAGTATGATTTCAGTAATCGGTAAACATGAAAGGAATCAATAGTATCCGCGATTTGTGTCATTTTCTTGGGTCCATCGTAGCTAGAATAAGAATTTAAATTTTAATTATAATTATGAAGTAGAATAATTAATAATTAAATTTTAATTATTGGAAAATATATTTCCCTTGTTTTGGCCGGAACACTGAAGAAATCAACCGTTAATTACACGAGTCCTAAGAGGCGTCAAACTAAAAACTATAAAGGCAACGGGAACCTACTTCAGAAGCCATATTGTGTCCAAAGCCATATCGTAAATAAGATGTCATAAATATTATGAATGGAATAACTTGTTTTTCTGCTAATGAGTGCTGTCTATGGGGGTGAAAGCATTCTGTGAGGCCTATTTACCTTGAACTTGCCATTGACAGAACACTAAAGAGAGAGAGAGAGAGAGAGAGAGAGAGAGAAAGAAAGAGAGAGTGAAATATGGACCTACATGTAAGCCTAATAAACGAATGCCTGGTGATAGATCACATTTTTGGTGTATCACCAGACACCAGTGTTTAGTCTTGCACCAGTGCTTGGTCTAGCACCAGGTACCAGTGCTTGGTCTAGCACCAGGCACCAGTGTTTGGTCTAGCACCAGTGCTTGGTTTATCACTATGCACCAGTGTTTACTCTAGCACCAGGCACCAGTGTTTAGTCTAGCACCAGGCACCAGTGATTAGTCTAACACCAGGCACTGACTCCTATAAAAATCAGGAGGTGATCTGAGCGCAGACTCCTCTAGAAACTCATTGAGAATCAATAGGATGCCGATAATGAACTTGTCCGGATACTATAGGACAGGAAGTATCCCATACAGCCAGGCATATCCAGCAGGACATCGGGACGTAACGAGACGTCCAGACAGAGATACGGACGTGAATTATGCAAAGCGTTTACACAAAGTGACCGAGTGAGGTGAAGATGTCAGAGAGTTGACTGAAAACTTTGTGTTTTATGGGCAAACAATGGAGCACTTTGTGCTGCCCCATGTCACTCAGTGGCTCCCGTCAAATATCAATGTTAGAGTAGTAATTAACAGATGCGAGAAAGCGGCTTAATATTACTTGTAAAACTATAAAAGTTCTAGGTGGTGTTAGGCTATTTGAGAATCGAAGGTTTTTATTACATTCAATTGCCTAACCCTGACTAAAGTTTCTATTTTATTCTTATTTCTATTGCTATTATTCGAGGACACGCTCATAGCAAAGGTCAATTCAGAAGAAGTCCACGAAAGCGGTAAATGAAGGCAGATATGTCGACATGCGAACCCTGCAGAAAAATTAACGCAAAGAAAAAGAAGATTAGTATTGTTACTGTTGCTAGTTTATTATTTACAGATATTTATTTTTTCACTTTAGCGTAAAAACAAAGTAAGGACAAGGTATTGACATTTATTCATGCACACAAATTTACATTTATTCAGTAGTTAAGTCAGAAGTTGCCATTATTATTAATAATATTGCTTAAATATTTATTCCAACATAATTCTATCTAAACCAACCTAATCGTATCTAATATATAAGACATTTATTTTAGCAACAACGCAAAAACCCATTGTTTTTATTCACTTTTGAATTTTTTATTGGCCGCATCAAAACTTCAAATGCTACACTTTCAAGACACTAGCAAGAAATTGATACAGATTGTTGGGAAATGAATTACTTGAATAAAGAGTGAACTGGAGTGAACTGGATTGAACTGGAGTGAACTGTATTGAACTGGAGTGAACTGGATTGAACTGGAGTGAACTGGATTGAACTGGAGTGAACTGGAGTGAACTGTATTGAACTGGAGTGAACTGTATTGAACTGGAGTGAACTGTATTGAACTGGAGTGAACTGGATTGAACTGGAGTGAACTAGATTGAACTGGAGTGAACTGGATTGAACTGGATATACACTGAACATATACACTATGTAGAGTTAATTAAGTTATTCAGACTCTTGCAGCACAATTATGATTAGGCACAATAAAGCAGAATATAATTTACAATTTAGAAAATAAGAAGTAATAAAATAATAAAGTAATAAAATAAGTAACCATAATACTAGCAAGAAAGGTCAATGTAAAACATTCAGCCAGAGAGTAGAATCAGTGAAAATGCAAAAGAAAAAAGAGAACCATTTATCATATTTGAAATTGTCATTGAAATAATTAGCAAAAAATAAAAGTTCAATTGCAAAGTATCAGACGGATTAAATTGTGGTTGAAGTTCGGCTCCTTATTTGAGCTTCTTTCGCAAAATTATGAAATATATATATATATATATATATATATATATATATATATATATATATATATATATATATATATATATATATATATAGCTACTCGTTAACTGAACGAAGTTACATTGCGTCGAGCTCGGTTAGCAAATGGTGGGATGACCACCTAGGAAGACAGAGTGTATATATATATATATATATATATATATATATATATATATATATATATATATGAGGTCAAATTCCAGTCGATTCACAAGTTAATAAGGCACAACATTGATGAAAGATTTTCCCTTAAATAAGGTCTAGTTGAAACATGCATGTTCATGAGATCACCAGGTACGAAGAGAAATAAAGAAATACACCGCTGCCATATTTCTTCAGTTCTTTCATGCTCTTGTACTATTTAAAACTGCTTATAAAAAATTGCTTGTTGAACACAAAAATTAAATAATTATACAGCAGTTTTATTAAACTCTCAAAATGACTATTTTATCAAACTCCATTACTGTTATTTATAGAGGCGGGATTTAGCGCAGTCGGTTTAGCTACTCGTTAACTGAACGAAGTTACGTTGCGTCGAGCTCGGTTAGCAAATGGTGGGATGACCACCTAAGAAGACAGAGTGTTGACAGCTCTGGATGAAAATCCCCTGGGTCCCCAGAGCATAAGTTCAACGTACAGAACTCAGGACGAGCTCAGCCAAAATATGACACGAATATTGTCGCAGAACAGAACCTAACAGTAAGCCGAATTCCACTAAAAAGAATCTCAGTCTTCGTTTCAACAGCCACGATAGCCAACGATTGCGACATACACAGAAATATTATTTATTATTGAATTAAGCTCTATTATCATTATTTATTACTGTGTCAGGCTCTATTATTATTTATTAGTGTATTAAGCTCTATTATTATTATTATTATTATTATTATTATTATTATTATTTATGACTGCATTAGACTCTTGTAATGTTATTATACTTATTATTTATGATTGTATTAGATTCTATCATTATTTATTATTATACATGTATCTTTCTCTCTTATTATTATTTATAACTGTATTATTATTATTATTATTATTATTATGTTTTATTGTATTAAGCTCTTTCTATAATACTGGGACAGGGCAAGCTTTCAATTAGTTCGTCCAAATGCAAGTAAATTAATCAGAGGAGTTGATAAAACAGAGGAGCCCGGTTACCTCGCCTGTCAATCCTCTACCCAGCACGCAGGCCTCCTGCTGCTGCTAAATTGTCTAATTTCGTTGGTGCGTGGCCGAGTGGTTAGCGGTTGTAATTAGGTTGCTGCTGCAGCGAGCGGTAATTAACTCGCTCGGTATCGTGTTACCTTCGAATTCTCATCGAGCAAATATTCCACCAGCGTCACAGCTCTGTGGACTTTCTAAATCCATTTATAGAAGAGAGAGAGAGAGAGACAGTAAGAGAGTGAGAGAGAGAGAAATTGAGATTGAGAGAGGAAAGAGAAAGACAGAGACAGTATGAGAGAGAGAGAGAGACAGTAAGAGAGAGAGAGAGAGAGAGAGAGATGTATAGAAACAGAGAAAGAGAGAGAGAGAAAGGGAGCTAAAATTATTTTCTAAATAACAAGTAAAATTAAGAGAATTATAGAAGAGAAAGAGAGTAGGTACAGATAGACTGAGAGAGAGAAAGAGAGAGAGAGAGAGAGAGAGGAGAGAGAGAGAGAGTGACAGACCGAGACAGAGAGACATAGATGAAAAGAGGCGGAGAAGGGGATATATATATATAAAGATCAACATAGAGACAGGAAAGGGAATATGGAAAGATGAAGTTGGAATTAAATTGCGCGAAAATCGAAAAGTGCATGAAATTTTGCGCAACATGTGCCCAAAAACAGTTTTATAAAGAAATAATTCAAAGAAAAATGTTAGCTTTTTTGTCAACTATCGCACATTTATTTCATATTTTATTCAGTTCATTATTTTCCAAGAAGTGTAGAAGAGAACTATGAAGTCACGGAGACAGAACTAGAGAGAAATAGGAAGAAAGGAGAGAGGAATTAAAGCAAGCAGAGCGAGAAAGAACTAAAGGTGTCTAGAAATAACATGTATGTAACTAGACTAATTCTTATTAAATTTTGAAATTCAATACAAAGCGAAATTAACTTTCGATTCCTACCATGCAGATCTTAGGACCTACGACGTTGCAATGATTTATAAAATTTGTGAATAAGTTACACATTGTATTGGTTTTTTCATTATCATGTACCTACTACCTCTTCACAATGCACTGTGCAGATGTGCAGCAATGCCTACGCATTGCACAGCTGTGCATTGCGCAGCTGTGCTCTTTGCACTGTGCAACTGTGTACTGTGCAGCTGTGTAGCTGTGCTCTTTGCACTGTGCAGCTATATACTGTGCAGCGGTGCAGCTGTGCTCTCTGCACTGTGCAGCTGTGTACTGTGCAGCTGTGCTGCTGTGCAGCAGTGCAGCTGTGCAACTGTGCTCTGTGCAGCTGTGCAGCTGTGCAGCTGTGCAGCTGTGCAGCTGTGCAGCTGTGCAGCTGTGCTCTTGAAGTTTGGCGCATTATTTGAGCCTTGGCCTCGCACGTGTAAGACCTAGGTTCAAATTCCAGATGAGTCAGCAGCGAATGAGGCCCAAAAGTGAAGAATATTTTTCCTACACCAGGCCTGGCTGGTACATGTGTTATCAAATGATTAAGACAGACCATTTAGAAGATATTAAAGAATTGAAGTTCTCCGAGATTTCTGTAGTTTTGAATTAATTATTGTCGTTTATTAATTTACGGGTCTTAATAATAATGTAAAATTTAAAGTAAATACATTTACATTCGAATTTAAACTTAACATTTAGTGAATTTTATGACCAGCTATTAAAATAAAATAGGTCGATAATAACATTTTCACAGTTGATACTACATATAACTGTGTGTACTTCAAACTCCATTTAAAACATTTTTGCAACATCGTAACTACCCTGCTCTTAACGTTCATTATCGGTGTATCACGTGACCGTTGCTAGCAGTACATCCAGTATCCGACCAGGAACCGGAAGTGGAATGGTGTTGATCCCGGAAGCATCGCACAACGCCTCCGGGTGATGATCGGAGGAAGTCACTCCGGAGTGTTGTTAGGATTGGGAGGCAATTTTGCATTGCTGGAAAAGTTAGTTTTCGTTCTAGTACAGATTTAGCTTCATTTTCTGTTATGTTTCAGTTATCATTATGATCTATTGGAAAGCATAGGTATTGTTTTGACTCAGTTTCATTTTAATATTTTGGATGACGTAAATTAATGTAAATTTAATATACCTCACACTCTTGTAATTTAGATGCCATTAAATTTGAGTGTCATTCAAGTTTTAGTTGATTTTTTCCATTTTATATAAACTGTTATCGGTTATACAGTCTAGTTTATTAAAGTTAATATAACTTAATCTTAATTATTTTATTCTATTTTGTCTTATATAATGTTAGCCCATCTCAATTAACTCTTTCTTAAAGAGAGTTCGTAACATTTTTATGAGATTGGCTGGAGTTTATGAAATGCATTCTTACTGTGTAATTCATTTCAAGTAAATGCAACTTGTAACTATTGTATAGTTAGTTAAAGTTAATTCAATTTCATGAAAACGTATTTTAGACAGTTCACGTTCAAACAATAATATTTCAATAATAATAGTTCAATTCAAGTTAAATCCCGGAGTTTCAGCTTTCTTTGAAGTTCCTATGTTTATTAACGATCAAAGATACTATAGACATAATTACACTTGATCACATGTGATATAATATTATGTGATTACATTTGATATAATATAGTCGATACTTAATGTGATCTCATAATTTCAAACTCGCATTTAACTTTCTCAATTTCATGAGTTATAGCTTATCGATTATCGTACGGCACTGTAATCTACAGGCTGCGCATTAAAAAATATCCCCCTAGCACAATTATGAAAGCTTTGCCAATTATTGATATTTCGCCTAGAAATTTTAAAGTTATTTTGTAGAGGAATTTAGCCACAAGCTGACCAAATTTTATAAAAATATTTTTTAAAGAAACCGGAGTTATCCAAGTTTTGCGAAAAAATTGATTTTTTTCATTTAACACGCAACGTACAACGTCAATTAGGATCAATTCCTTGCTGAAAATGTGCTGGTCCTGAAAAGGGCCGTTAGATGATTATGCCTCTGATATTATTCTGCCGAAACTGATTGAAGACTGCAAAAAGTTAAAGCAAAATGATTTCATTTTTCAACAGGACGGCGAGCCGGCTCACACTTCACGCCTTGAGCAATACTTTCTTGTACAATATAGCCCAGATTTCATAAAAATGGATGATTGGCCTCCTAATTTTCCAGATTTTAATCTACTTGATTTTTTTGGTCTGGGGAACCATATTGGAAAAGTATCGTGCTTTCAAGCCCAAACCCAGAAACACAATGAAATTAAAGGCTGTTCTTCAAAAGACCTAGAAAGATCTACCACAACAGTCCATTGACAGCGCAATTTTATCTGTAGGAAAAGACTTCTGGCCGGCATTAAAGCCCAGGGCGTTCATTTCGAGCACATATTGTAGCACTAAATCAGAGTCGTCATCATCTAACAGCTTTTTTCAGGGCTAGCACATTTTCAAAAAGGAATTGATTCTAATTGACGTTGTACGTTGCGTGTTAAATGAAAAAAAAAATCAAATTTTTTGCAAAACTCGAATAACTCCTGTTTCTTTACAAATATTTTTACAAAATTTGGTCAGCTTGTGGCTAAATTCCTCCACAAGAGAAATTTAAAATTTCAAGGCGAAATATCAATAATTGGCTAAGATATCGCAATTGTGCTAGGGGGATATTTTTTAATGCGCAGCCTGTATAAAATTTCTGATGGCGTCATTAAATATATGTCGTCGTATATAGGCATTGACTGTTCTTCTCTTCTTATTCCGTTTTTAAAATTCCTCAACTGTCCTTCTATCCACATATCTTTCACAACTGATTTTACATTGAAATTCACTGCTCGATGTTGTCATGGACGACAGCAGCGTCGTGTAATGCTGTCGTACTGTCCAGTATGATCCGTTAATAATTTAACGATTGTAAGATTGGCAGGTGAACGTTAAACGAAAGCACTGTGTAAATATTTAGAGTAGACTATCTATTTCGATGTCTAGACGATAGCGCGAGGTTCGGGGGTCGAATCCGAGGTCCGACATGTTTTTAGTGATACATCGCGATCATGGATATTATATTAACCCCGATGGAACTCATGAAGTACTTGTTTTAAGAGGCTAGAAGAAGTTGAGGGTATAAAATAAAAGTAACTGTATAGGTTGATCAAAATAGTTTAGCTGTGTGATTATAGTATTGTAGTTGCGTCACTGCCTGTCTAATGAATTTATTAGAGAAGTATGTCTATTTTACCGTGTCGAATACGGGGTGAAATAGAAACATGGTAAGTTCTCTAATTAATTAATTAATTAGCGACTGCCTGAACTTCACTAGTAGCAATTATATCTAATAAAATTTAATTATTTTAGGTGACATCAATGAGCATTTCTATCAAGGAAATGTAAACTTGAAACGAGCAAAAAATTCCCAAAGCGAACATCGCCAAAGAGTCAAGATACAACTCAGGAGCATAAATCTAAGGATCGCGAGTCAGAGCTGATAGCTGAGAGCCTGTAGTATGATCGAAAAAGTGTTCCATTGCAGCTCAATAGGTGCAGGGTTTGAATCCAGTATTCAACTTGTTGACAGCATGGTTCCTGACATGAAATTGAAGCTATTCCGGCTTTAGCCCTTTTTCAAATGAAGAACCTGAATCAAGAATTATGAAAACATCGCATAGCAGAAAGCTGAATCGCTTCATGCTGGGCAAAACTTCTTTAAACGTGGTAAACTTGAACTTAAGTGTAGTCAGAGGCGACTGAGTAGAATAGAAGAAGGCAACGGGAATTGACCTCAGAAGAGATATTATTCCCACACTATTGGCTGCAGTAAGGTTTGAGTAAACAGTGTCCTTTGTGAAGGGATTAACTTGTTAATCAATTAAGTGCTCTTTACGGAGCGCGAAAACAGAATGTGAGTAGGGATATGTGTCTTGGACCTGCGCTTGTAGTCCGGGCAGTAGAGCAAATGAATTTACGGCGTTAAGATCATTTAACAATGCGAATACTTTAATAAACTAATAATAAACGAATAATGATGCTAATAATAATAATAATAATAACAGAATAATAAGTTTTTCCACAAGGTTCTTACCTTCAAATTTCTCTTCCTCATCTAAATGCAAACATGGCGGACAGCGGTGACTCCAGGTTATCAAGTGAAATTTTTCTTGATCCGGGGTAACTGAATAGCGGATTGCCCGCACTCAACAGGATGTTATGCACAGGATACTGAATCCTCTCTAGCAAGTTGATGTCAGTTGAGAAAACATTTATATGGTAACACTAGAGGGTGTCGAATACAGGGTGAAATTGAGCATGGTAACGCTATATCAGTCAAGAGAGGGTAGATTGTTAAGATACTATCAATATGGCGTCCATAATGATTTCATCATATACTATCAGTGAGGTTCAACTCAAAGTTTAGCGCAGAACCTGAAATCTGCCTCAGAAGTGGACTCTCAGTGTCGGTTAGTTTGAATCTTGAACTCAAGGCTTCAGGTAAGCTGATTAGTCAAATCTGCTGCCAACTATACAATAGGAAGAAGAAGAATAGTGTGTATAAAAGAGAAGAGGATAGCTAAAGACCAAAGTGAGGACAATTATATATCTGTATACACTGTAATCAAGTTTAATAAAAGCCTACGAAGTTGAAATTGTTGTTTTGATAATTGCAAGATAAGCATGACACTAGAAATGTGAATAAATAAAATATAAAAATAAATGGAGGTAAAATATGTCGATAAAGATGCAGGGTAAATGATACTGAGATGAAAGACTTAAGCTGATATATACGTATATATTTACATATATATATATATATATATATATATATATATATATATATATATATATATATATATATATATATAAGTCAGCTTCATATCTTGAAGGCTTTCACGACGGGTGAGCCCTGGACTTGATTCGAAGTCCGTGGACTAGCAGATCATGGCACTGAACTATCTGCCCTATCTAATCTTTCAGCTTATATTTATTGCCGGAATAGTTGTGACAATACGTGGTCCTGTCTGCACAGTTTAATATATTATAGTCTAACGCGAATTCAGTTCTCAATCTAGGACAGCATAACTTCGTTTTAGGCGATAAAATATTTTTTTACTTTTTATCACAATCAGACAAAAGCAGACAGGGCTTATACATCAAATAGTTTAACACTTACAAGCAGTAATGTGACAGAAGAGAAAACGACAGAGACGGATAAACAGATCGATGTCAGAGAAGATATGAGAGGGCTGATCTGTCGCAAGCATTCGAATTTAAGTAAAAGCAAAGTTGACCAAAGAATCAAGCGAACCAGGCAAAATAAAATTACATTACATTAATTTTCTTTGCAATGTATTCTGAAATTTATTGGACAATTTGTAATATAATAATAGCGCATAGTTTAGACTCCATTGTGCTTCATAATTACTGTCAATAAAGCAATTGAAAGTTCTGAACTTTTCACTGATTACATTGAACTTTATTCAATATTAGTATATAATTATAAAGTCGTTTAAATAAACGTTAATTGTTCTCATCTTGCTTAGAAAAGTAAAACAAAATATTCTAAAATATAGAGAAATACCCGGAGACACGACAGTTTGGCGCCGGGGTTGATCGAAATTCACTCGTTTACTGGATATAATCGTTTCCTAACCCGAACATCTTCATTATATAGCATTGTACCCCAGCAGAAACCCACCCGTACCCCACCGGAGCACCGAGTACGTCGCTATTAATAACTTTTGTTGACTTTGCAGACCTACGTGAGCCTTTCAGTAACGTAATTACTATATTGAGGTTTTTAAACCACTTTACATGTACTTGAGCATATAAAAATTAAGTTCAATTTAAGTAACCATAATCTTTAGTTCGTCATTAAAATCATTAAATGCAATCATAATCATCACACATAGCCATTGATTGATAATTATAATCGTAATTGATTTTTGATTTATAATAATAATAAAGGCTTAACGTTTAATTTATTAGAAGTTGTAATCGCTCAGCATAACCACTGATTCATGATCTTATTCACTAAACATAACCATTGATTGCTAATCATAACCATTCATACGCAATCTTTCCCAGTTCATAAACATAATCACAAAACATAACCATTAGCGCCTGATGTTGCTCTCCAGTTTCGTACATATTTTAAAATATTAAAGATTTAAGATATTATTTACAAATTGATTAAATTTAAAGCTTAAAATTTATAGTAATTACAATTTATATCCGAGAATCTAAATTATAAAGAATGGAAACCAATGGGCTTTGTTCTGCTGCGAAATACAAGCAATAGATTAATATCCTTAAAAATCTAACTTATGGCTGTCTAGTATAGCTTAAATACATGAAGTTTATACAAAGAACCCGTCAAAGCATTAATGCTATAAATGTTAAAAGGAAGACCTAGACTTACCTGCAGACTAATTAGCAAGAATTAAGCTCTGTCGTGATCATATAAATGATTCGAATGGCTATCAAAAAGCTGTAAAGTCGTCGTTAATGTCATTTTTATCTTTTGAAAGCGATATCAGTGATGGGTGAGCCTAAGATTTGCACCTCGCACATACTTTTCTGCTGTCGGATATCATACTGACATCACCAGATTCATCACTGCTCCAGCCCAACAAAGGCCCAACGCATATTATGTGTATGGTATACGTAATAATATATCCAATGATACGCTATAATGTACATGTATAAGCATGTACATATGCGTATCCTGAATATATGTATAAAAATTACACACACACACACACACACACACACACACACACACACACACACACACACACATATATATATATATATATATATATATACATATATATATATACTTGTATATATATATATATATATATATATATATATATATATATATATTGGGCCTACACAGTGTATAAATACATGTATATACGTATATATATATACATACATACATACATACATACATAAAATTAAGCTAATATACACATGTTTACGTTATACAATACTAATACCAATATGCGCAGTAGTTCGCATGCATTTGGTACATTAGGCCATCCATTTAAATCTTCAGGATTTTATTGATGTAGTTTCTACACGCCGTAAGCTAATTTTTAATTATAATAATAAGCAACTTCTAATCTGACCAGTAATATACATGGATTTGATACATTATCTATCGCTCATCTCTTTCCTTGTGGCCCTCTTAAGGACGCAAATAGAACTAATTACCCGACAGGTAAACCGATATATATTCAATCGGCTCTTCCTTTAACAATTTCAATTTCGCCAAAACTTTTTCTCGTACTCCCTGAGAGAGAACTATGTGTATTGAAGTACGCATACAAGTATACATACATGCACAAGGTCATCGAAGAGAGTATATATATATATATATATATATATATATATATATATATATATATATATATATATATATATATATGTATATATATATATACATATTTTTTTATTTTTTATTTATTGCTTTATTTCAGGCGTAAAAACCCATACATGAATCTTGCACATAGAACAATGCAACAAAAACCAGAAAAGCAAATAGTCTGCGCATAAATTGAGCTATAGGCCTAAAACAATTACTTATATAATTAGGCATAGGCTACAAGGTTATAATAGGCTCAGAACATCAAAACACTTAACTAGCATATTAGCATTATCCATCAAGCACATTCTAAACTTTAATCTGTAATTTGAAAGGATAGATTCAAAACTAGACAATCCGGTTTCTAGCAGCGCGATGGTTAGGCTGCTGTAACGTTTGTATCCAAAAAATATTTTAATAAATTTATTATAGCATTATATTATTATATTATACTATTATTGTTTTTATTGTATATTATATATTGCTATTGCATATTATAGTATTATAGCAAGATCGAAACTTCTCTATTGAACTCATTGTAAACGACGACCATAGTGCCACATCATAAAAGCACATACAATAGGATTTGAACAGGACCTTCTTAACATTAAGAGAGCAATAACCAAATCTACGCTTTAATATATTCGTACGCATAAACATACCACGTATTTCACGCTGTATATCGTTATTATCACGACCATCATTGGTTATAATATGACCTAAATATTTAAACTGTGTTACATAATTAATAAAAGAATTGTCCAACTTAAATCTTGGAAATTCCTCTAATACACTCCAATTTCAATCCTTATATATATATATATATATATATATATATATATATATATATTTATAATATTATATATAACTGGATGGAGCCAGTGACGATGTCAGAAAGCTATTCGACCGCGGATCAGTATGTGCGGGGTTCAAATCTGGGGCTCGCCCGTCACTGATATCGCTTTCGAGTGAGGAAACTGACGTTAACATTGGCTTTACTCTCTCTCTCTCTCTCTCTCTCTCTCTCTCTATATATATATATATATATATATATATATATATATATATATATATATATATATATATCCTATCTAGTTGACAGCCAGCAATCACGAAAGAATAGTCAAACATACATGTGCAATTGAAAATTAGCAAAACATACTAGCGAAAAAGCAGAATTTTCTCGAACATAGTTATTTTCATACTAGAGGTTATACTCACACATTATAGTTATTTTCAACTAGTAGTTATTTTCAAACGAATAGTTATTTTCATACTAGTTCTTATTTTCATATTACAGTAGTTCTTTTCATACAAGTTATTTCTCTGACAATAGAAAATATTTTAAATGGAACATGTGAGATTGGGCCATGATATTATCTAGAGATTTCAATATTCAAATCGATCTAGAAGAAAAACTATTTTGATCTAAAAAACACAAAAATACAAACCACGAAAGTGGCCAAGATGACACTCTAGAACGAAATAGACCCATAATTAAAAAATAAGCACTTCATTAACTTTTTATTTATTATTTATTTAGATTTATTGCTACTTCATACTATTAGTTATTTTCATACTTTTAGTTATTTTCAACTAGCTGTTTTCATACTAGTGGTTATTTTAGACTAGTGTTTATATTCATGTTATAGAAATTATTTTCTTACAAATGATTTCAATACTAAAATCAATCATTTGCTTACTCTCCTTTATTTAATTCATTTAGATTTATGTTTAAATCCATTTATGCAATTAACTCATTTCATTCCATGACTAGATTATTTCTTCTAATTTATACTCTCCCTGTAGCTTTTAATGTCTTCGGACAACAAATAGACGTTACTACTTTAGAGTGACATTCTAGTTCGGATTAAGGCAGATTTTTCTTGAAAGCAGCCCGAATTTAAACTCTCACATCTTATTCCAAACTCTCTGATCTTTCCGCTTCGTCTGCTAATAGATCACGTATAAAGTTACCAATTTGACAACGGCCGTCGCCAGAACTTCATAAAGAGGCAGTTTTTAGTACAACTTAATTCCGTCTAGAATTTCTCGTAATGTGGTCGGTAATAGGTCGTTAAAAGGTGACAACGAAAGAAAGAAGTGAATGCGTAGGTGACAATGTTAACTGTCAAATGGATTTGAATTATAGGTGTATGGTGAAATGGTTGATTACTAACAGGAATTTAACGTCAATTTTGAGGGTAGCCATGTCATACATAGATATGTCGGGCATCATGATCGCGACTGAAATTTATAGCACTCATTCTTCTCTCTCGCTCTCTCATCTCTCTCTCTCATCTCTCTCTCTCTCTCTCTCTCAATCTATTTTTATTTTATATTTCTATATATATATATATATATATATATATATATATATATATATATATATATATATATATATATATATATCTTTCCCTCTCTATCTTTTTCTGTCTCTCTCTCTCTCTCACTCTCTCTCTCTCATCTCTCTCTCTCTCTCTCTCTCTCTCTCTCTGCATATCTCTCCCTATCACGCTCTCTCTCCCTCTCTATCTCCTTTTCTATCTCTATCTCTATATCTCTCTCCCTCTCTCTCCCTCTGTCACGCTCTCTCTCTCTCTCTCTCTCTCTCTCTTTCTCCTCCTAAGAGAGGGAGAGAGATTAGTCAAGATAGAGGTGAAATGTCTCGGTGGCTTAAGCGCGTTGGGTAATAGCATAAAATTCAAGTAGCTGTACCTAAGTCCCGGGATCAATTCCCGGTACAGCTGATCAGAAAGTATAATCTCGGACGCTCACCTTTCAGGCTTCTCCCGTACATCTGACGTCATGGAAAGAAGCCCTTGGGCTTCTGACCTTGACGTTAAATACACATATTCCAAATGTAAATGTGTGATCATGGCTTAATTGAAATGTTGAAACTTATAACTATAGGGTCAACATGTAGATCGAAATAGTATTCTACTGCTTATATTATTCTTATATTATATTATATTGTATTGTATTGTATTGTATTGTATTGTATTGTATTGTATTGTATTATATTATATTATATTATATTATATTATATTATATTATATTATATTATACCATACCATACCATACCATACCATACCATACCATACCATATCATACCATACCATACCATACCATACCATACCAAACCATACTATACTATACTATACTATACTATACTATACTATATTATATTACATTACATTACATTACATTATATTATATTATATTATACTATATTATACTATATGACTATTATTATGCTATTCTACTAATTTACGAGTCATGTTAAAACTACTCAAAATAAGCCATTATTTCTGATTCTAAATTGTACCATGAACTTTTTTTGACAAAAATTGACTTATGCAGAACTAATTTAATTTTAAAATAACATTTAGATAATTTCTTAAACAGACTTGAGGCAAGGTAAACTCATCTAAAGCTCGAGGAAAATTCTGCAGTAAAATATCTGAGGGTTAATTCCTAAAATGTAGGCATTTTGCATTTAAAAACTTAGGACTGGTTTCTAGAGTTTGGACTTTGCACCATTTTGGATCTGTATTTTTTGCTCGTCAACTTGAATTTGCTGTGATAGTGCTCGATGTTTTCATTGACAGCTGTAGCTCTCTAATTTTTGTTGCTATTAGCTTCAAATAGTAGCTAGGAAATTATGTGGACTGGACAGATTTTCATGAACCAATTTCTTAAAATTTCGGATACACACTAAAAGAAGATTTACTTAACCAGGGTATAAAATTAATATTGATTGTAATAGCTTTATTATTAAAGAACTTAAGGTCTTTATTGAGAAATAGCATCTTAAACGAAGGAGCTCGTCTATTTAGCATGTAACTAGAATATAAAGGGGAAAGGAAACTTTTTCCAAGGAATATTCGATAAGCAGTTAATGATCGTTCACTTGTCAGTTAAATTTTAAACAAATAAACAAGAGCATTTCGTCCGCTTAAAGAGTTCAAAGTTAGACTTAAGACGCACTAAAGAGAAAGAGAGAAACAGAGATGGAGAGTGATTTGAGAAAAAGCAGAACTATTGGAAGCTATGCTGGATTTGGCGATATAGAAAATTCAAAATGTTGAGATGTGATATTATACAGAGTGTGTCCAATTAATCATTAATTTATTTTTGCCAAAACACAAAAAATAATTACAGCTCAATTTTATATATTAGATAAATATAATTATAGGCTATACTTGCAAAGCCTCAAATAACTTCTTTAAAATATCAAATGACTCCTTTTTGTACAAATGCTATAAAGTCGGACTTTCTTGTCTTTCAGTCTAGAAATTTAGTCACTTGTAGCTTAAGAAGCCATTAATTAATTAATAACAGAATTGTATTGCATCGTGATGCTATTAATATAACGTAATGTAATATAATGTAGCGTAGCGTAACTTAATAAAAGGTTGGCAATATTACAATACTATTACAATTTTGCAATCATTAATATGTAATACTATAATGTTACATTATATAAAAATCTGACATAGCAATCAAAACATTTTAATAATAAACCAAGGACAAACTAATAGTAAATCTACTGCATGACTTTAATTAAAATATATCAAAACTATTTTGTTAGGTTCTAATTTTTTATTTTCTCTTGAACTGATTTTTTTAATTTTGGATTTTGCACCGTCTTGGACCTTCTTTTTGTCCACCGTCTTGGATTTGTCTCAGTAGTGATCGATGTTGTCATGGACGATTGCAGCACTCTAATTGTTGCTATTATTATTATCATTTTAAAAATCTTATATCAGAAATATTATTCGCGTAAAACAAAGGATATGACCACCGTTTTTTCTATTTTCGTTGAATTTTACCAGCCACACATAAAAATTCGTTGGGTAGGCTACTCTGTTTACTAACTTTCTGTTCAATCGCCGCTTATAAGTAATATCACCATCACAGTTTGACATTTCAGAATGTGAATAATTTCACTAGTGCACGTAGTTAGGTGATATACCGCAATTTGTGTGTTATTACCATTTCAGTTATTACAATTTTTAGTTTTACAAGATACGCTGTAGCAAGAGATTGAGTGCAGAAATGTGTTGTCATTAGGATACAACGTCAGTTGATGAAATACGCTTTATACCATTTCTTTTTTATCGTTCAATATTTAATTCTAAGCAATAATTTGTAATGACATTTCTCTTAATATTTAATTATTGATTTAATTTTAAATAATTCTTATTGCATTTTACTTAATTTTATAGGTCATATGAATATTATAATCAGCCGTGATAGTGAGTTAAACAACAATAAAAACAGATATCACACCTTTATTTCACAGAAAGCAATTAAAGTTAATTACTAAATTGTAAGCCTACCTAGTGAGTTTATAGCCAAACATTCTGTAGTTACTGAGTAATTTCTTATCGCAAGACACAAATTTATTAAGCAACTTTTATCTTTTTGGCGGTAGTTAACGCGAGTCGATTCGTCTTGAAGAGAAGCCTTGCGCTACTGAACCTTAACGTTAAACACACTACAACATTGTTACCTTACTTACCTAGTCAGGAAGTGTTACAAATTACAATACCGCGGAAAGGCATCAGCGACGATGAAACACTTACGAAATTTTTTTCTGACTATATTCTGCATCAATCTCATTCGCCAGAGTGAGCTACTTATTTCAGCAGAACAACTCCACCCTGGGGCGCAAGTGCTGATTACCAGCTCTGGGCTAAACTACGCTTCCGATGTTGCAATCAAGGTCATGATGAGAAACATCGTAGGCCGGTCAGTTCCGGATCAATCCGGTATAGACCAGCTGGACGTCGGAAGAGTCAAGTGGCAGGTGAAAGACATCACGATTACTGACTTCACCAAACCAACCACGACTGTGAACCTACAAGCAGGACAACCCATGGAATGGACCATAAGTGGAGCTGGAATGAAAACCACTGGATCGTGGAGATATGAATATCGCCTCTGGAGAATTAAGTTCAAGGACAGCGGTTCGTTTAACCTTGAGGTCAGGGGAGTTTCTGCGAAGGTGAAGGTCGCTCTGGAGCGAGGTCTCAACGGAAAACCCAAGGTCAATGTGCTGGGCTGTTCTTCGGATATCCAACACGTCGATGTAGAGTTTCTGGGAGGACGTGAGTGGTTGTATAATCTGTTTTCCAAAGCCATCGAGAGTCCTATAGAGAGGGAACTGGAGAAGGCAGTGTGCGAGGAAGCATCGAAGGTGATTGAGGACAGTGGGAACGAAGAGCTGGCCACTCTAGAACTTAACGTGGGTCTGGCCAATGGAATGAACATCGATTGTCATCTGATAGAAGATCCAATCATAGGAGACGGTAAGATTTACGATTTATTCGAATTTATTTGATTTTTTGTTATTTATTGGAAGTAAATGAACTAGTTAAAGCTGTAGCCTATAGCCGATGTTGTCGTCAGTTTCATCTCTCGAGAGCGGTATCAGTGTTGGTAGAGACCAAGATTTTAACCCCGAACATACTGCTCCTGAGTCGTATATCTTACTGACATCGTCAGCTGGCTACAGATTATTTCACTATAATGCGCTTTACTATTACTTTATTTTACTTTAATATATGCTATTTTGAGCTTAACTATGAATTAATTGACGCAATAACGTAATTAAGTTGTATGCTAACAACTTTAAATCCCTTAAAGTTTAATTTTAAGCCAACAAGAAATTCAGAACAAGATTCGAACTCCAGTCCATATACATGTAAGTCTAACAGCTTAACTGAGATCCATGCAAAGCATTTATGAGTCATAATTATAATTATAACTGTGCACTGATTATCTGGATTTTAGAATTTGCACCGTTTTTGGACCTTCTTTTTGCTCGCCGGCTTGATTTTGTCTCAATAGTGCTCGATGTTGTCATTGATGACTGCAGCACTCTAATCGTTGTTGTTATTATTATTCAGGATTTATCACAACAGATATATCTTAGTCTTAGGTATACAAGGGGCGGTAGCGTTGATGTCTATCTCATTTTATTATTATTACTTTCTCTAAATCTTAATTATAAATCCATTTATCTAAATCTCTAATTCTATGAATAGGCTGCAATTATTAATTATTTCTATGCTTTGAAAAATCGGTACATCAATATGCAACTGGATTGCTTTTAGATTTAATTTATTCTGCAATACGCTTTTAATAGTTATCACACCTTTTTAAGAATACATTTTGGCAATTAAATGTGTTACCAATATATATATATATATATATATATATATATATATATAAAGATTTGATCATTATGGCTAGTAACATACCAGTGACTTAACAGTAACGCACTCTTACCTTAATCTTTGTGACTGTAGCTCGAGTGTGTCGACTCGTCTTGAATAGAAGCCCTATCCTTCTGAACCTTGACGTTAAACACACTACAACCTATTTGTTCAGCTGATATGGAACATTAATCAGTCGAAAACATCCAAAAATGTTAATACTTTTCAAAAAAATTAAATCATCTAAAGAAAACAAAAACAGTGACGAGAAAGCTATATGGTTGAGACTTCATTTGAAAAACTAAAGAGATGAAACAAATTCAATATTTCAGGTTACATAGTGACGTCTCACAAGGGAATGGCGGAGCTGCCAGGAGACACGTCATCACTGCCGTTCCAAGCTCCGCCCCTTCAGGCCACGCCCATATCTCTTCCCCCCCGCATGATCACTCTCCACATGTCCCAATACGTCGCAGACACCATAGGCTACCTCTTTCAAAAGCAAGGCAACCTAACCTACGTCCTCACCAAGGATGATGTTCCCACGGAAATGAGCAAGAACTTCTACGCAACCACGTGCCCTACCGGCAACTGTTTCGGATCGCTCTTTCCAGCCGCAGCGAGCATGTTCCCGAATGCCATAGTGGAGCTGAATCTGACTAGCCTAGAGCCACCCACCCTTCATATCACACCTCAACAAGCGACGGGTAAGTTTAGAGGAAAACTCGAAGTACTGGCCAAGTTTGCATTGACAAGGATGATGAAGATCATGAGTCTAGACGTCTCAGCCGACCTGCATCTTACGGCTGAGATGAAGGGGAATGCCATCAAGGCGCAGGCCACCAGCCTGGTGCCTTCCATCAGCATTGACCACTCCTTGATAGGTATATTTAACATTTTTTGTTTTATTTTGCACTTACAGGACGTATTGCACTTATTAATAAGATTCTGATAATGCTTATTTAATTTTATTTGTCACACATTCATTGATGTGATTACTCTGCGAATTTTGTGAAATAAAAAGGTATTTTCTTCTATTTCTTCTTTTTGATAGGCCAAGCACCTGCAGCCAGACTGGGTGAGTTGATCCAGAACGCAGCGGAGAACTTCATCATACCTCAGCTGAATACAGTCCTGCGGGATGGATTTGTGCTGCCGAGCATGGATGGGCTGGAGCTTGTAGATCCTGTTCTAACCATGGTCGAAGGTGCAATGATACTGAGCACAGATATTCGCTATGTAGAGTCGCCCTCTCACGAGTAACTGAGATTATTAATAATGTCAGCACAGATATTCGCAATTTAGAGTCGCCATCTCCCGAGTAACTGAGATTGTTAATAATGTCAGATTGATAAAATATTGAAATCTAACCTACATGCGGCCGATATATGACTAATTTTTCTGATATTTGACTAATTTGATCTAATTTGCACTGGCCTAGCAAGATAGCTTGGTCCAATTCAACATTTTTCGTACGCTATGGATATAATTCAATGCCTTCCTGGTGCAGCACGATGAATTCTAACTTTACTCCTTCAATTTTTTTAACCGTTTACTGCTTTGAAACAGTTTAAAACTACATTCCTAAATCATCGGTATTAATTTCATTTAGGCAACGTTTTTAAATATCAAACAAATTATTTAAAATGAAAACTAACAATTATTTAAATTTTATTGGGCCTCCTTTTTGAGCGCACATAAACCCCAATGAGTTAACTGTTTACCCGTAGATCTATAGTCAAGTAGAATGCATACTGTGTGGGATTTAGCACACTTCGTTTAGTTGCGCATAAATAATTGAAGTTATTTAAAGCAATTATGATAGACATAATATACTGAAATCGACCTGCAATTCTATACCAGTGACAGATCGAAGACGACATTCGTGGATAATGATATAATGGTTTTGAAGTGTTTAACATCAAGGTTTTACTAAGAGGTATATTATTACTCAAATAAGTTCCATTAATTATACGAAGAAATAAGACATCGAACTTAAAAACTGCATTTGACTAATATTAAAGGTGTTTTGTAATTTTAAAAATATGGGATACTAAGGGTACTTTAGCAACGAAGCGAAATATAATGCATGTTTCTATATTTTGTTTACAAAATTACCACATTTATGATTTAACAGCATTTCTCTAATTTAACATTTTACCTGTTTAAAAATGTAAAACTGAATGCAGAAAATCCAGGCAACCGCGGGCCACGTTCGATACTGCTAGAATTCAGGTATTCTTTTATTTATATATGGTTTGATGTAACAGTGCCACTATCGCAGAAGATATTTAAATTGATGAATAAATTTTAAATTTAAATTGATGAATAAATTTTAAATTTAAATTGATGAATAAATTTTAAATTTAAATTGATGAATAAATTTTAAATTTAAATTGATGAATAAATTTTAAATTTAAATTGATGAATAAATTTAAATCTAAACTAGGCATATTTGCTACTATGCTACATATATGCTACGCTTATGTGCTATTATATAGGCCTACTACTTATATGTTACGTGCTAATAAGTTATGCGCAAATATTATACGATATGTAACTAGACAGTGCAGAGAAAGAGTTTAAGATGATTAGATATTATCCAGCATATAAGCATAACATCTAGGCCTACTGCACAAAACAAAGCTTTATTCTAGCCCATCACCTAAAATTCAATACGTTAAGGTGACTAAGTAATTACACACTTTAAGATGCACTAAATATCTACACATCTTAACTTTATTAAAAGATTAAACTTTATAAAGAAAATACCTTAATTCACATTTTATACTTTTTGTTACAATATCGGTGTCATTTTCCGTCAATTTATGTTGTAACCTTAAAGTCACAGAACGTAAAATTCTCAGTGGATTCAAATCTATCACAGTCTACACTTGTTTTTGAAATTTGCAAACCATCAGGTAAACAAAGCTCAAATGAACTTACCGCCTAACTGAGCACTTCAATCAATCAATCAATCAATCAATAAAGATTTAACATCCGGTTCCTCGCCATAAGGCAATGTCAGGGACGTCTTTTGCAGACTCTACACAAACTGAGAACTTCAATTTAAAGCGTTTAATTACAGTATAAGTGAACACTTTAATTAAGAGTTTACTATACCATACTTCCTTATAGGTAGCAACATTGTCAAGTCAATCAATTGGCAAGTCAATCAAATCAATGATTTCAAATTCAAATTTAGATATGAACGAAGACTATGTAAAATATTAATCTGTCACCATAGAACAATTTAATTCAAATCAAACTAATATGTGTGTTTTTACTGAATGTATGACCTTTAGTTCTCTGCATTATTATCTTGTATTGTAATATGAACTTTTCTAATATAGAAATAGAAGAGTGATACATGTAGATAAGGCTTCAATAGCAGCAATGCTACCACATCACACGTTTGAGCTCAAGAAAATCACTGAGTTAAAATTTAGATATTGTTATCAGAAAAACTCCCGCAGAAAAACGGCGTTTTATAGATTAGTGACGAAATATACCTGTAAAGCATATTATATACCGGTGCTCGGTGCATTAACGTGCTTAATAGTATCAGTATTAAATGTGCGCCAGTAGAACATCACAGCTACAGCATTAACATCAGTAAATAGCAGTATTTGATTCACTTATAGTAGCCCTGCAACCGACGTTGACTGATATTACGGTCATGGCTTACTGATAGTAAGTAAGTAAAGTAAACACGCATTATAGTGAAATAATCAACTATGATCAACTACCATCAATACAATACAATACCGCATAATACAACACAGTACAATACAATACAATGCAATACAATACAAATACGCATTATGGTGAAATGATCAACTATGTCGATATCTATCACTTTTAATACCGCATGTTTAAACTGTTAGGCAATTTAGATCATTTTCCGTAAAACCAGTCCAGTGAATGTCCGAGATTTTACTTTCAGATCAGCGCGGCCGAGGATCTGTCATTTAAAATTTCATGACCTTAACCCTACGCTATTGAGACCCGGGGATATAAATAGTCGGATAAAATGAATATAATAAGAAGAGTAAAGATGTTCGCAGGGTTGCTAGGAAGGCGACCACTGGTTCCCGTGAGAGTCCGGTAAGTCTGTGTACGGTATGTCCCAAATCCACGGCTTGTCTACAACATCATACACAGGTCAATTTAGTTTTAATGATCTCTCGATAAACCCTGAGCACCTATGTTTAGAACAATGAGCGTCACACCTTCAGTGTGGGGAGCGTCACACCTTCAGTGTGGGGGTGTAACATAAAATTCCACTCTGAGAGAGAGAGAGAGAGAGAGAGAGAGAGAGAGAGACAGCGAGAGAGATAGAGAGATAGAGAGAAAGAGAGTGAGTTATAGAGAGAGAGAGAGAGAGAGCGATAGAGAGAGAGAGAGAGAGCAGAGCGAGTCAGAGAGAGAGAGACGGAGAGAGAAAGACAGAGATATAAAGAGAGGGAGAAAGAAAGAGCGAGAAAGAAAGAGAAGAGAAAGCGTGAAAGAGAAAGTGAAAGAGTCAATTCATATGTTATCGTGAGAAGAAAGTTTTTGTCAAAAGGAAACTGTAAAAGCTCATTGTAGACAATGAAATAGATAATGAATAGAGAGCTAAAAGACGATCACAGTCACTGAAAAAGATACCGAAAAATAATAATAATAATAAATAATAATAAGAAAGGTTTAATGTCTGTTTGCTCATACAAAGATGATCTCAGTGACGTCCCCCCCCCCCACTATGTCACTACAAATCGATTCAACCAAACGACCTGGAAAAAACATGTGCAGAAGAGATTTTAAAAAATACGAAAATTGTATGAACTAAGCAGGTGGCTTGTTGGAAAGTTGCATGACAGCGGATCAGTAGGTAGTGAATTCAATTTTTCTCACCATCATTGACATGCTATCAAGCAGGAAGGCTTTAGCGTTTTGGCTTTAGTACACCTATACATTTTAGCTTTTACAAGACCAACTTTTAAAAGGCCAAGTTCTACGAAGTATGTAAAGACATTGCCAATGTAGAAGGTTTAACTTACTTTTTTTATTTTTGTTATCTTCAGTTAATTGAAGAGCCTGAAGGCCTCTCTACTAATACGAAATTGTGTCTTGAACCTACACTATAGCGAATACAGAAATAAAATAAAATAAAGTGATGTCATTGAGCTTCTCATTTCAATGATACCACTCTTTCTCTCTTCAATGCACTGCCAAGTGGCAGGTTCAAGATACAGATTCATACTCAAAGTCTGCTTTTTCGCTTGATAACAGCAGTCCTTAGATTAACAAGTTAATCCCTTCACATAGTTTACGCCTTATCCATACATAATGTCGCCTATAGCATGGGAAAATTATGGCTGCTGAGGTAGTTTCCCGTAGCCTTCCTCACAATATATATATATATATATATATATACATATATAATTATATATATATATATTATATATATATATATATACATGTACATATATATATATATATATATATATATATATATATATACATACATATACATATATACATATATATATATATATATATATATATATATATATATATATATATATATATATATATATATTAGTATATAGATATCACTTTATTAGTAAAAATGACCACTACCTTCTTTTTCATACGGAGTCAGCGGAAGATCGTAAGGAACAGGAAAGACTGCGCTAGGATCACGTGGATTTACTTCAGATGTACAACTGGAGTCACTTAGCTGAGTGCGAAACACACTGCCACAGTCCTGTTACAAATTAATAGCAAAATTAGTGTCAAGCCATTAGAAATTAACTAGTAACTTATAATAAAACTATTACATGCTAGTTTGTTAATAAAATATAATAAAACTAGAATTTTGTAGATTATTAATAATGAAACTAGTATTAACTAATAATTATAATTATATTATTAATAATGAAACTATTACCCAGTAGTGTATTGTTTCAAATTAAATATTTCACCTAGTACATCAAAGAAAATGTTCTCAAATTTCTTAAATTATTCTATCAAAACTGTAAAAATTGTATATAGTAAAATTAAGTCGCTCGAGGAAAAGATGACTCTAATGAATATTTCTACGATCATGATCATTGTTAACTTCATCGTACCAAATTTCATCATTTCACATGCAGCTCACTTTCTTTACATGAACTCTACAGCATAGATTCTATATTTTTCTATATTTTATTCTTAAGTGGCGTCTTAACAATTAAGCTCATGTCCTCTGACAAAATTGCTTTAACATCAATATCGATTTGGATGAGGAAGTCACTATGCTTAGTGAAGCAATGAATGGTCCTAGATATATCGTACACCTCTTGCAAACAGACAAAAGACTCAGGAACAAGAGTAGGGCTGGCAATTCTTTGGACAGAGAAAGAGATAGAGAGAGAGAAAGAGAGACAGACAGAGAGAGAGAGAGAGAGAGAGAGAGAGACGTAATTTTATTATCTCAGAGCATCATACAAAGCTCTGCGGCAGGAAGAGAACACCCAGTTCATATGATCTGATCATCAGCTGAGAGTCGTTCTTCTCTAGGGCTCCCCAAGCCGCCTTCGACATGTTGGCACTGCAATCAATCAATCAATCAATCAGACAAACAATCGATCAATCGATCGATCAAACAATCAATTATTCAACCAATCAATCAAACCAATAAAAAATCAACCAATCAATCGAGCAATCAATTAAACAATCAATCAATCATTCGATCGATCAATAAATCGATAAATCAATCAATCGATCAACACAGCAATCAATCATTCGATCGATCAATAAATCGATAAATCAATCAATCGATCAACAAGGCAATCAATCATTCGATCGATCAATAAATCGATAAATCAATCAATCGATCAACAAAGCAATCAATCATTCGATCGATCAATAAATCGATAAATCAATCAACATATCAATCAATCAAAAAGCATATTTATTAAGCTTAGTTCTATGATCATACCACAGTTGTGTTAAATGGACAAATGAATAATGCCCACCACGTGACAAAAGGTAATCACCACAATGCAAACAACAATATACAACAATTACAACTACAACAATAAATACTCTCCGTTCATTATAGCAATACAATATCAGCATCAACTGTCACATGTCTCATTTCTCCATAAAGAATATACAAAAATGTATACAAATTACTGGTATTGAATTGTACAGAAAATTAAAGCAGTTTTCTATAATTTTAATAATATTTCAGCTAATCCTGTACTGTAAGATTTTTACAAAAATCATACTCTATTTCGCAACTTCTAAGCTAAAATCTAAAATATAGCTTTCACATGTCTCAATACGTCTTTAGTAGTGTACTAATGTGCGCGTTGTAAATATAAAACAATTAAAGTTAAAATAAATAAAATAGAAACTTAATTTACTTCAATTAAATTTACTAACAGAACTTTCAAATCCAACTCTAATGAAAATAGAGCGAGTGTGTGCCCTATGATAGAACTCGAATCAACTTGGGAAACACATGAAGCAATCTGAAACCAATATCTTCAAGTTAGGCACGATAAAGTTTTTATAGTGAAACAAACACAGCGTTAACCTTGTGACGAGGAACCAGGCGATGTGGCGACAGTCTGGCGCTACCCTCGTGTAGGTTTTTATATGAGGAGCGGCTCTAGATCTACCAGTACATCCTGCCTTCCACTGACTGCGACAACAACAATAACAACTCAATATCATTTAAAGTTTGCTTTATTAGATAGCAATGACGTTAAGAAAATTTCCTTGCACTAGTCATATAAAAAGTTCTGCCTGTTGAGTCCTTTCAACTAATTCAGTCCTTTCTGTCAGTCCTTTCAACCAATTCAGTCCATTCTTTCAGTCCTTTCAACCAATTCAGTCCTTTCTTTCAGTCCTTTCTTTCAGTCCTTTCAACCAATTCAGTCCATTCTTTCAGTCCTTTCAACCAATTCAGTCCATTCTTTCAGTCCTTTCAACCAATTCAGTCCTTTCTTTCAGTCCTTTCAACCAATTCAGTCCATTCTTTCAGTCCTTTCAACCAATTCAGTCCTTTCTTTCAGTCCTTTCTTTCAGTCCTTTCAACCAATTCAGTCCATTCTTTCAGTCCTTTCAACCAATTCAGTCCTTTCTTTCAGTCCTTTCTTTCAGTCCTTTCAATCAATTCAGTCCATTCTTTCAGTCCTTTCAACCAATTCAGTCCTTTCTTTCAGTCCTTTCTTTCAGTCCTTTCAATCAATTCAGTCCATTCTTTCAGTCCTTTCAACCAATTCAGTCCATTCTTTCAGTCCTTTCTTTCAGTCCTTTCTTTCAGTCCTTTCAACCAATTCAGTCCATTCTTTCAGTCCTTTCAACCAATTCAGTCCTTTCTTTCAGTCCTTTCAACCAATTCAGTCCATTCTTTCAGTCCTTTCAACCAATTCAGTCCTTTCTTTCAGTCCTTTCTTTCAGTCCTTTCAACCAATTCAGTCCATTCTTTCAGTCCTTTCAACCAATTCAGTCCTTTCTTTCAGTCCTTTCTTTCAGTCCTTTCAATCAATTCAGTCCATTCTTTCAGTCCTTTCAACCAATTCAGTCCTTTCTTTCAGTCCTTTCTTTCAGTCCTTTCAATCAATTCAGTCCATTCTTTCAGTCCTTTCAATCAATTCAGTCCTTTCTTTCAGTCCTTTCTTTCAGTCCTTTCTTTCAGTCCTTTCAACCAATTCAGTCCTTTCTTTCAGTCCTTTCAACCAATTCAGTCCTTTCTTTCAGTCATTTCAACTAATTCAGTCCTTTCTTGCAGTCTTTTTTCCTTTTTATTTCAATCCCTTGTACCTGTTGAGTTCAATTACTTTGGTCCAACAGATAGTGTGGAGAACGGAAAACACAGAGCAAGATCTCAACCTAATAAAGCCAGAATCATTAACCAAGAAGCCGCTCAATTTCTGGTATGTAGAAAATTCATATCATAGTTAATATCAATAAAGATTTAAAGTCTGTTTCCAACTACAAGGATGATGTCAGGGATGTCCCTCCATCACATGTCACCACAATTTTTGTCACATTTATTCTTGTGTATAATAATTTATTAAGAAAAATTTTATTAAATTTCATATATATTACTCCAGATTTCTGGATATAAATATTATATAAATTCAACATATATTATAGAAATTCATAATTAATACTATGCCATTTCCTAACTACAATAAATATGAGACACTGCTATTAGAGAAAAAAAGTAACAAAATGTATCAAATACTTAATAGTAATTATAAAAGACTATGCCATAGGAACTTGTCAAATAAACTTTAGACAGAATGAATGATGTTTTGATAAATTTACAATGGCAAAACAAACTTATAGTAATGAAATACAGCGACTACAAAGAAGACACCATTGTGACGAAATAACTGACAGATTGGCGTACAGATTTCATTGCAGCTACATTGAACGAAGCTAATATTAACCATACTGATCGGTTTTAACAAAGTCTAAAGTATGACATTCGCTGTTGTAAAAATACAACACAGCAGCTTAAAAGAAAGGAAGGAGCTTCAATGATTCAGAGCTATGAATGCCAACCAGTGACCAATATCCTTCAAACAACTAAATAAACTTTAAAACCAGTTTTAGCCGTCAGCTGTGTTATAGATATACTACTATGTAGCACATGCTGTATGTCATGTGCGTAACTATACGAACAAAAACAAAAAACTCAACTAAACTGACATAGGGAGAATCATTTCAGACGTATTAAACGTTGGACTTACTGTAGAAATGTATTGAAGTATGGCTGCTTGACAGCGGTGTGTCTACTGTAAGGTATAGAGGCTCCTGCAGGGTATCCCTCCAGACTTGTCCTTACGTTCTCCTTCGTTGGAAAGATCTAAGAAATTTATTTTTTACAATTTCAAAGATAATAACTAAAAGCAGTGACTTGCAGATATTTATGGGACTTGAATGTCTGTAAAACTATTTATTTTAGATTTCAGTACGTCTTAAATTTTCAGTAATACCTGAATGCACTAAATCTAATGTGAAATTTGAGTCAAAGACCTTCAAAGTCACTCAGGGAAGCATTAATCAATGACACAATTCCTATATGAAAAAGCCAAAGCCAAATTTGGTGACGGTTTTCTGAAGCGTAACAAACAACTTCAATAACAAATAAGGAATGATAAGGTTTACCAGCTGCAGCCTAGGCTTTGCCGTCAGGAAGCTCGCTGCAGATTTCTTAGAGGACACCGTAGACAAACTCTCTAGCAGCTCCCCACACATCCAACTTTCTGCCTTGGCACCCAGTGTGCCTACACTGGAGAACTGACCAATCACAGGCCAGGAACTGTCCACCTCCTCTGACACACAGTGCTCACGAAGTATCTGAACATCAATCAATCAATCAATTAATCAATCAATTAATCAATCAATAAGAATTTAACGTCCGGTTCCTCGTAATAAGGTAATGTCAGGGATGTCTCTTATGATGTACAGAAGATGATAATGATAATGATGTTAAGGGGATTAGGGATAGATAGGCTCAGTCAAGATTGAAAAGATATTGTCATATAGTAAGAAAGGCAGAGAAGGATGTAGTGAAGAGAGTTGAAAGGATGAGATGGAGGTTAAGTTAGAGGGAAGTAGACCACAACTGGCATGGGATGCGATGATTAATGACTTATATTGTATGGGACAAAGAGGCATAGAGAAGGACTACTCGTATTCCGAATATAGCTAAACTGGTATTAAATGGCAAGAAGATGATGATGATGATGATGATGACTAAACAACAAGCACAGTCAAAT
>CAJHZI010000492.1:15000-217500 GCA_905160935.1 Enchytraeus crypticus | reverse complement strand
TCATCATCATCATCATCACATCATGATCATTCATCATCATCCATGATCATCAGCATCATCATCATCATCATCATCATCATCATCTCATAATCATCATCATCATCATCATCTCATCATCATCACATCATCATTCATCATCATATCATCTATCATCATCATCATAATCATCATCATCATCTCATATCATCATCATCATCACATCATCATCTCATTAATCACATCATCATCATCCATCATCATCATCATAATCATCATCAGCATCATCATCATCATCATCATCATTCATCATTCAGCATCATCTCATCATCATATCATCTCATCATCATATCATCATCATCATCTCATCTCACATCTCATCATATCATATCATCATCATCTCATCATATCATACATCATATCTATCATCATCATCATCATCATATCATATCATCATCATCTCATCATCATATCATCATCATCATCATCATCATCATCATCATCATCATCATCATCATCATCATCAGCATCGTTGGCGCCTATTTGTGTAGATTCTGTAAGAGAAGTCCCTGACATTGCCTTATGGCGAGGATCCGGACGTTAAATGCTTATTGATTGATTGATAGATTTTAATGGCTTCCGCCTCGATCAACTAATTTTAAACGACGTAACGGAGAGTAGCAAAGTTTACGTGTGATGCGTTCCGTAAGACATCTCTAGTGGCGCCTGACACAGCCTCACGTGACTGAAGGCTGAGGCAGACAAGTCAAGTTCAGCCTTATCTGCCTTCTGAGCTCCGTGCACTATCAGCAACGGCCTGGTCCTGAAACATTAAATAAATAATGTACTCATCAATAGTCTGCTCAAATAGTCTAAATATTTTTATTGAGTGTAATTTAATTATTATGCTTTATGTATTAAAGTTAGTTTAATTATTAAAGTTTGTAACTAGATCTGTAACTTATACCCTACTATAAATAAATTATAATTAAACAAATATATTGCTTTATTAATTATATTTATTAAACATTATTTAATATTTCCAGGTCAAATTTTCTAGAATTATTGGAAAATACCGAAATATCAGTGAATAACATATAATATACAATATATCTTGTTTTCACAATTAAATATTTTCCAACAGATCTATACGGAGATTAACATTTGTAAAATATTTTCCTCTCCATTAATAGAATTTGAATCTAACGATACGTTAAATGTTATGAAAACGTCTCAAGCTTTTCATCAAACTGGATTGACCAGTCTTGACAGAGCCAGCAATCAGGTCGGTTGTGTGTCAGCCAAGGTTCAAAGCAAGTGCTTAACCCATCACCGATGTGTTTTGAGATCTACGAAACTAACATCAAACTAGGCTTCATAGCCCTTTCAAAATGATAGAAAAATTATTTAAGATAAATCTAATAAACAGAGTGCCAAACTAATTTTGAGCATGTTTTATTTCTTCCAATGATATAAAGGCAGTCACTTACCGAAAGTGCTCAGGATATTGTGCGACTACCCAGGGTATATCGATACAGTAATTAAACTGAAAAATTAGCAAATAAAGTAAATGATAGCAGTGACAGAGATTGTTCGTTGTTCGTATTTTCACCGATCAAAGAAGCCAGGTAAATTCCTACACAATATATCAAGCGATTCGCTCAACACTCTCAAATAGAATGCGCTAGAGGGAAACAATATATCCTATATGGCGCATTTTCACATAAATCAAGAAGCGATCAATACAGATAGTAATAATTAATTTTGTATTTTATCTGACATGAAACATACACCTGAATGACATCAAAACAGAGATAGATTGACATCTGTAACATAGCCACAAGTACAGAAAATATAGAGGTCTATGCAAAAATCAATTCTCTGGAGATGTCCCTGACCTTGTTTTTACATGAATAACACCTGGTCCTGGTTATTTTGCATAAGTAATGAGCCATGGTTACCTAGTACACGTAAAAGGGTATGGTTATCTAGTATTGATTAGTAATTTTTCTAGAAAAAGCAAAATGTTTTACCTGAGCAGATCTGATGAGTTCTCCCATTGAGGGACAGAGTATTTCTACAGCAGCACAGAAAATATGAATAAATAATTTATTTTTTATTTAAAACCTCAACACAGAGCCATTCAACACATATAGTTAATAAAATTACACAAAACTGCAAAAAATTAAAATATATTAATTAACACAATTTAATCTAGATACATTAGAGGATATTACTTCATCCTGAACTATATTTTAAATGTAAACCAACTTGAAAATAGCGTTAGGACATAGATTTTTGTAAGCTTTTGAAGTAGCTTATTTTGCTTTCACAGAAAGAGAAAATAAAGCAATAATACAAAATTACAATCGCCTCCGCCAAGTTAGTGTGAAATCAAAAATATACAAGCATATTCCATTTATTGTCAAACCTTTGATATGTATAGCACTATGTATGCCATTCTTTGCATTCAGCCGCTTGGGTATTCCTGCGACTTTAGTGAGTAGAAATGAGAATGACTTAGCATCTTCAACTATCTCAGCACCACATTTCCTGTCATAGTCACTCATGCTTACAGACTTGATAGATGCATCTGACACTGCAAGCAATAAGAATTAGTAGAATATTTCACTACAATGCATAGCCATTTATAAATAAATATTCTGAGTTGATTCGTTTATTAGAATTCGGAAATCATTCAATATTTACTCATTGCAGCATAGCTTAGTTTCTTTTCTTAAAACTTTAGATAATATTTCATTACTAATATTTTTTAAACTACAATACAATGAATACTTAACGTCTGGTTACTCACTTAAGGTATATATCAGGGACGTCTCAAGCAGAACATACAACTACAAACAGTTATACACAATCAGAAATCAATAGCAAAAACACAGACCACAGTGAAAGTAAGATTGATAACAGGGCAGTCTGCGCGAAGAAGAGGATGCATAGAAATAGTAATAATGTTTTATTTGGAAATTGCAAGAGTTTTTAGTTTGTACAGAAATGTCACATTACATGTATAGGTTCGAAGAACAAGGGACAGAGAATTCTATAGTGTAAGCTTGTAACACGCAGTGATTGCCTACCAATTGATAAACAAATATTAAGGACAGAAAGAAGGTTTGTACCAAAATAGCAGAGAAAGATTGGGTATGTTGATAGCCTGGAAGATAAGCAGTTTACCGGAGTTTACTACCTTAAAAGTAAAAAAAGCAATCTATATATTTTTACACATTCCGAGGTAGTTAGCCATTGCAGATGCCTAAGATTAGCTCCTAGTATGAGAAGATAATTTTGTGTAAATATTGCAAACAACTTGAGCCAGTGAGTTTTGTTGTTTTGCACCTTAACTTATACTTACCTAAACATCAGTTAAATAACAAATACTATTTTAAGCATTTAAGTTCTTTTTCTGAAATTTATAATTAAGGGCGTTAAATTAAAATATTTAATTTTTTATTTATCATTTTAATTAACTGAGCGTTGTTACGGGTATACAGGTATACATATATATATCTGAGACATATGGATCACTAGCTACAGTAGAAATAAACATTTAACGAACCAGTACTTGATTTTTCTTCAGATGCTGCAGAATTCCTGGAGTCTAGTTTCAGTCGTTTAGGCAGCGGGTTATCCGTATCGTTTTCCTTCTCTGGAATATCAATCCATCATTCGAGCAACATGAATTTAACGGTAGTTTTCACACCTTCAGACAATGTTAGCGACATTCTGAGGAGACTGCTAGCGAGAAAGTGACAGGGTTGATAAAAAACATGTAATCACTAAAATTCAACTAAAAACATCTTAGACCATATTACTAATATGTTAAAGTTAAGAGCACTCCTTACAATTGGATCTCTTTCTACTCTCTCTCTCTCTTTGCTTCTTGTCGTTTGGTTCTTAACATCATTGAGTTGACAGCTTCAGTGGTGAGTTAACATAAGTGGCAAATTGCCTTCCTTACTAATTGCTAAGTCTCCACTTACGAAACGTGCAGTTTACGGTTGGTCTATTCTTCAATGAAGCCGACACTGATACTTTACAGATACTTCAAGACACTGACATATAAGTCATATGAGTTAATATTAAGAAAGACATGTAAAAATTACAACCAATACCTGGGTGTCTAAATTCTGCAAGATGTGCAGGATTTTTGCGATAGCACTGGGATCCATATCTGCACTTTGGTCTGCTGTCAGACTCTCCAGATGCCTTGGATGATACAGAAGATTCACCTGCAGAGAAGTTGTTATCTTCTAAACATGTAACTTCTGATTTAACTGAAGTTGATTTAGCTTCACTGATTTTTGCTGACATATTTTCTTTAGTTGCTATTTGTTTTTCACTATGCAGCACAGTATCATCTGAATCTGAATTTTCAAAGAGATCTTCTGAATTATCACTCTGAGACATAATAAACTATTCACTTATATAATGGGTTCAGTTACACTTTAAGACCAGTTTGAAGAGATTTTACACGGTGTTACAAATAAAATTGTTACAAATTTCTTGTTACTTATTAGCTGTTATAAATACTAAATATAAACATAACTTCCGATGCTACACTTGCAATTATAACTCCGGTGAAAATTCAGGCCAAAATTAAGGAAAACATGCTAAATCAAAATAAATAAACAGACAGATTTGCAAAATAGATATTAAGCAGCGACCTATTACTGTGCCATCTTACAATTTTCATTTTTTATTTTCTTTCGCTTAAACATATCCGTATATAGATATGTCCTAGCGTTGAGGTTAGTTTATTTGTATTAGGGTTAAGAAATACTTAAGAAGTTAAGACTAATGGATTAATAAAATTTTGAAACAAGGTAAGGTATCAGGTTCTGATTTAATCGCTAATCTATAAATTACTCTGGGTATTCCCCACGGTTGGAGCCAAAAGCATTTCAGTATTCAACATTAAACGAAAATCAAACAGAACTGAGAATAGAGAGGTTTCATGGACACGTCATTTTTGGTTTACATACAAAGCTGCCATTTTGATGCAGAAAACTCTATATGATACACGGCTATATATGTATCTTTAAGTAGTTTTTCATCTTAATTTGGTATAAAATTGTGTCTGGCATATGGACATGGGCTCTTTCTTGCAGGTTAATGAACTGGTAATGGATATGATGGTTCTTGAAAGCTTTGTTACACGTAATTTCAGCATTTCTGCCATTTCTGCCAATTAGTGCACGGGACAGGCTAATTGGCAGAAATGGCAGAAATGGCAGAAATTTGGACTTCATGAGTGGAATTAAGGAAAAGGGAACAAAAATCTGTCCGAACCATGTACGTGTTTCTGTTTTATTTTGTACTTATGTATTTAATTAGCAATCGAAATATAAGATAGGCCTATTGTTGGCAAGCTTTAATGGTTTGATGAAATTATTAATTGCAACATTTCTGCCATTTCTGCCATTTCTGCCATTTCCGTAATGCAGATTAAGGTCAAATTTCTCAAAACAGAGTCAAATTATTGAAATATACATAGATCTGTACACAAAAGAAATATTGAAAGTTTTGGCGTTTTGCACTAGACTATAGTTTAAGACTTAAGGTTTGTATTTGAATCCTTTACAGTCTTTATGTATTGATGCATTAAACTACGACTAGACTAGTGTTGCAGGTCCTCAAGACTTACTGAACGAGTATAATTAATTTAAGTTCAGTCTTCAACTATAGAATCCAGCTACATAACGAATCTACAAAGTACGGCGTACCGGTAAGATCGGAGCTCATATATTTCATACGTAAGTTCATATAACTTCATGAGGCACATAGGTACACTGTCTGTGTATATTACTAATAAATCGTGTGCATTTTTACAAATTGCAATATACGTACATAGAAATTTTATATTTTATATGCATATATATCTATACATACATAACGCTAAAAATCAACAAACGTAATCCAATATGGATGCCAATGCCGGCAGGTGTCTAAAAGTGGGCGCGGCTAACAGCTGTGGAAGTCATCTATATCTTAGGGCGAATCAAACATATTAAGATATTAAAGTAATTTTTTATCCCAAGGGGGAGGAAAGATAGTAACCAATCGATTTTTGGCTAATTTGATTTTAATTTAATTAGATTCTAATTTGAGGCTCTAAAGTCAATCAATACTTCGTATATTTGTTCAGTATGTTGAAATTTACAATTTTAGTACTGAATATTGTATAACCATAGAATAGAATTATTCAATATTCAATATTATCCAAGAATTATTCACTATCTTTTAATTGATATTAGCTTGAATTTTATAAACACAAAGATAAAGTTGACATTAAATTTATTTAATTACATAGCGACAATCTTCCCCAACGATATCAAGTGTAAAGTGAGAATGTCTCGGTTGAAGAGGAGCGAGATCTCCGAGATGGGAGGGGAATCTGAGGACACTTCTACCTCCCAGATGGGCGAAAATTGCACTTAAATCAACTGAAAAATCTCTGTTTGAGCATGATAGAGCATGCCATGTGATATGCTAGCGTTTGTTAATAAATGTTCATGAGTGTCAATTAATGATTATTAATTCAGTTATGTTTATTTTCAAGAATAAATCAGAGCTGATCACGCCTAAATAAGCGCGTCAAATAAAACGGCGCCAGTTTGTTCCGAAATTGAAGGTCTATAGGCCTATCTGACTTTCTGCATTAATTTTTTTTAGAGGTACGTCCATTTAATCGTAATTTATATGCTAATACTCATTATCATCATCATCACTCGTTTATTTCAGACAGCAGTCTATAAGACATTGCACGATACAATGACAAAAACAAGAGAAAAAAGACAGAGAATTACGTAATCCACATGTAAGGATAAAAAAGCTAAACATAAAACAATGATCAGCTTAGACAGAACCATGACATGGAGGAAATCAGAGCATTATGAGACTCTTTGATACGTTTTAACAAACTAAACCGAGAGTTACATAACACTGTGTCAAATACCGGCAACCCAGTAGATAAAAACATTTCAGTGACACTACTATATTTTGGGAAGTTAAAAAATGGTTTAACGCATTTTATATAGCAGGACTTCATACGACTAAGAGGAGCTAATTTAAAAACCTTCCATAAGGCTATATCAAAGAAGCAAGAACAATAACTTCTAAATAATTTCAATTTAACAGAAATTGAGCTTAAGCCAAATTTTCTTTTAAGAACATTAGTACGATAGAATAAATTCCTTATCTCGCGATTAATGTCCAAATCATCATGAAAATCATTCTGTATGATATGACCAAGATACCTAAAGCTGGATACAAATGAAAGCTCATGGCCATCAAGTACAAAATTCGTAAAGTTAGCACAAATAGATTTGCATTTGATAAGCGGATTAAATATCATACAAACAGTTTTTTTTGTGTTGCACATCATGTTAATTTCCCAGGTTGCAAACTCTAGTGCATACAATAAGTGTTGCAGAGCACGCCAAGAGGGAGCCAACAAAACCATATCATCTGCATACGCTAAGACGTTAATGAATCTGTTCATGAAATAACAGCCTATACCAGACTGTGTACCTTAAAGTAACACTCTAAGAATATAAAAGCAGAACAGAAAAGGAGAAATTCATTTCAAAATATTTCTTGCAAGTCATGTTGTCTGATAAACTAGATTAATATTAATAGAATGTTTATCATGTTTAGGCTTACAGTTGTACGTTTGTAGGGCCTCCTATTTCATTAGAAATAATACACGATTCGTTTCTTTTTTCCGCATTAACTTCGGCTAATTAGGCCTATATGTAACTTAGATCTATTCGTTTAATTTTTACAATCTTAGACAATTTTGAGTTTCAACTCGCCCGTGTCTGACCTATAGAGCATTTCGCCCGTGTCTGGCCAGCAGACTAGTTCTTAATTTAAAAATGGTAAATTTTATGGTTACCAACGGTTTTACGGTAGCCTATATGAAGAAATGTTTTTAATTTAGGCTTCAGGTTTAGCTAAAAAGGCATAATTATCGTATTGCCACAGAGATGAGTCTACATGTATTTTATGTCCTAATCTGTGACATTCACATTGGCAATTAAGGTGTTTTTTTCAAAACTTCAAATTCAACACTAAATTAATCAAAAACTCCGTATCCGAAATGCCCTAATTTAATTGCACATAAATATATCATTATCCAACAACAACAGAATTCAGAATTAGAGTGCTACTGTCGTCCATGACAACACTGAGCACTATGGTACCAAATCCAATCCCATGAGCAGAGTGTGGGGTCCAAAAACGGTGCAAGCCAAAATCCGTGAGTTCAGTCCGAGGAAGGGCAGGTCTACTAGTGGAATGAAGGTTTACGTGTTGGTCCCAGATCCTGTTCAATGGTTGAATAGGAGAGGTCAAAGAGAAAAGCCTTCAACCGTCTATGAAACTGTTCATAGAGAGGGAAAGGATGATCAGAAGACGATGAGGGGGTGCTCAAAGTTGAAGGAAGAGAATTCCAGATCTGAGGAGCAGTGTGTTCATAGAATAAAGAAAAACCGTAGAATTGTCACAGGCAATCTCAACAATTGTAAATCTCAACATTGAGTTCAAGAATTTCAGTGATGCCAACAACTAATTTAACTAGCCAGAGGTAAACAATATCAGCTGATCATTATTTAAAGGCATAAAATAATGAAGTTTTTGAACATTTGCAAAGCTTTTGAACGATTATGAAACACTTTAGTAGCACATTTATCGTCACATCTATCCAATATATCATCATGACACAAATTTTTTTAAACGAATTCCTATTTATTGGATGTATATTTTTATAATACAAAACGCAAACAAATTTTATTTAAAATGTCTTAAAGGATATTCCCCGTTCTTTAGTTTCTGGATTTCTGGAACGTGTATACCCAAACGCGCAACAAGACATCATCTTAAAATCGTTTAGAGGCCGAATGTCATGAAATAAATCTGAAATTACTATTAAATACACATGACAAATGGGCTTTGTTTACCCTCACGATTAAATGGGGCATGCTTGAAATCAAGTCGCTCTTGTTACAAAACTGGTATTGCTGAAACAACAGTCATGCCATATCTACTTATTTTAAAGATCTTTGAGTGTGCTCGTAGAAGCGCTTGGAGAGTTTAGGCCTACTGGGAGAATAAATGCTAGGTCGCTCTAGAGTAATTAACTTAGGGGACCTAGTAGATGACTGCATACAGGAAGGCTGTCTCACTTGTAATAGGTGAGACATCTGCACAACTGGCCGATAATGGCCAATAAAAGTGGGACTGGTCGAGATTTTCATGCTTTTCTCAACCTAACGCTGAGATTTCGAAGTGAATTACGAGTTCCTTCATATTCAGTGGCTGTGGCAGACGTTTGGGGCAGGAATGATCCTGAAATTTCCTTGTTGTCTTTGATGGTCAATGACTTTAGCTGGCCGCAGTCTGGCAGTATCGGCAGGAGCCAGTGGCCATGTCTGTAAGATATTCGACCGCGGATCAGTATGTGCGGGGTTCAAATCCTGGGCCCACCCGTCACTGACATCGCCTTTGAGTGATAAAACTGACGTTAACATTAGCTTTTTTAGCTTTTATCACAGAAAAGCATATATCTGTTGGGTGGAGACAGTCCATCGATAGTTCTTCTATAGATTCTGCAGCATATAGAATCCTTAAATCCGGTGTATGTTATTGATATTGATTTCACAAGGATCGACTTCGGGTTTCTGCTTGAATGTGTAATTCGATTCACTGAATTGGCATTTAACCTCTTTCCCTGGTCACCAGATAAGCCTGCCGATTTCTACGGCGAATGTCCTTTCTTAACGATGGTTCTGAAGGAAGCTGAAGGTTCCATTCAATTTCACGAGTTCATTGTGGTCGAAAGTGTTCCTGCTGCTTCAATGACGCTGGACCTAACCATTCCATTCCTTGATAATGCAATGGATGATGATGAAATATTGTGCTGGAGCCTGAGGGCGATATCGGTGAGTTATTCGACCGCGGATCTGTATGTGCGGGGTTCAAATCCTGGGCTCGCCCGTCACTTGACATCGCTTTCAAGTGAGGAAACTGACGTTAACATTAGCTTTTTACTGCACAGAGTAACCTGAAATTAGTTGTGTCTGGTTTCAAATAAGTTACACTTGTTAAACATAAAACAACTGCCACGAAACCACACCAATAATATAATCTAATCTAACATTAGCATAATGCGCACTAAATCTTTCTTCAGTTTTGACTTATAGAATAAAATCCGTGTTTTACGTTTCGAGAATCAGTCAATATGCACAGTAATGTTCAAATCCTGGGCTCGCCCTTCACTGACTTCGGTTTCGAGTGAGAAAGCTGATGTTAACATTAGCTTTATGGCAAATTCAGCTTTAGACAAGTCTTGAGCTAGACAAGTATCATGATATCTTCGCTGAGCTACAAGATGTTTTCTCTTTCAATATTTTCGTTTCATCTTTTGCTTATGAACTCACATCATCTTGATTCTCGTTTTTTTGCCGTTTCTGAAATGACCTCCACTTTCAAGTTCTCCTTTTCTTCCACCTCCGAAAAACTGTATACTTCTCCATGATATTATTGCAGTCTCCAGAAATGTGATTTCTGCATTTCAGTCCTCAGTCAAGTCAATTTCTTCATTTCAGTCTTCAGTCACGTCTATTTCTTCAGTCCAGTCTCCAGTCACGTTTATTTCTTCAGTCAAGTCTCCAGTCACGTCAATTTCTTCAGTCCAGTCTCCAGTCACGTCTATTTCGTCAGTCCAGTCTCCAGTCACGTTTATTTCTTCAGTTCAGTCTTCAGTCACGTCAATTTCTTCAGTCCAGTCTCCAGTCACGTCAATTTCTTCAGTCCAGTCTTCAGTCACGTCTATTTCTTCAGTTCAGTCTTCAGTCACGTCAATTTCTTCAGTCCAGTCTCCAGTCACGTCAATTTCTTCACTCAAGTCTTCAGTCACGTCTATTTCTTCAGTCCAGTCTTCAGTAACGTCCATTTCTTCAGTCCATTTGCCAGTGACGTCTATTTCTTTGTCAATGTTGGTCATCTTTGTTCTATAGTTTGGATCAACACTAAGGAAAATTTCTTAAGAATGTAATCTTGATGTTAAATTATATAGATATAGGTCTAAATGCTGTCTCGATACAGGAAAACAAAAACTACGAACTTTTCAAATTTTAATATTTTTCTGTTAAATCTGCAATTTTCACGGTTAAATATATTAAGAATATAATGTTTCGATTATATATAATTAATCCACTCCATTCTCTATTGACGAAGCTGATGAAATTCGGTGTTTTAGATAATAATTCTGTATCAATAGACCTATGACTAAAAGCAATTGTTTTGCTGCAGTATACGTGACAACGGTGATAAACCTTAAATATGAAGTTCGCCTTCCACGTCCTTCAAATTTATAGGCTACAGATGTGGCTATGGAATGAACCCGGTGGGTTATAAGTACCGCTAATTGATCAACACAATTCATTGTGTTTGCACTATGAGCTTTGATGTCAACAACATTTCTGATAGGATTCCGCTGATTGGTTGAAAAAATTTAACCTACCATCAATTAGGAATCCTACATTATTAGGATTCCCCGTACATTATTATTCGTCCATTGTTAGGATTTCTCGTAGGAATCCTTAACTGACATTAATTTGATGCTTAACTGGGTTAAGCCAGATGTTAAAGAGGTTCATAAAATGATAATTGGACTACTGAAGTTTCAGCTTTTAGACGGGTCAGATTCATAAGGGCAACTGCAAGTTCGACCAATCGTAAAGTGTGCTTGGCAAAGCAAGTTAAAAATAATAATGTAGGCCTAGATATGATTTATAGGACTATATGGCTATAGTGATACAGTTGGCCTACATATTTAAACTAATTTCCAATAGTGATCATTAAAGTTTCTCATAACAATAATGGTTGTAAAAATTATTAGTCGCAATATCAATAATAACAAATAATAGTCATATGTAATGTTACTTTTCATAATAGATATTTGTCATAGACTAATTGTAGCAACTGCATGGAAGACTTCAATAATATAGCCTACGCTATTCTTTAAGCACGCTACTAGATTGGCCTAAACGACATAATAGAGTGCCTCATAAACTCTACTTGAGTGATTCATAACCTCTACTAGAGTGCCTCATAAACTCTACTAGAGTGACTCATAACCTCTACTATAGTGCCTCATAAACTCTACTAGAGTGATTCATAACCTCTAGTAGAGTGACTCATAACCTATTCGAGTGACTCATAATCTCTACTTGAGTGACTCATAACCTCTATTAGGGTGACTCATAACCTCTAATAGAGTGACTCATAACCTCTACAATATTGACTCATAATAAGGCTCCAAAAAGACCAGATTTCATAATATACTTTTATTCGTCTTTCTTGGAATTAGTAGAGACTGTCGTCGATGCGTTCTCTTGGCTTTTCGTTTTCGTTTTAGTTTTAGTTTCTTTTTCGTCATTCTCCTGACAGCTTTTACTTCTCTGGGTACTTTTGGATTTTGCCTGTACAATAACAAAAGCTTATTTCTCATTAATCAGTCATTTAGTTAATTAAGACATTAACTAATCATTTAAACCAAATTATCGAATATTCGGAGACTCACTCACTTAATTTTACCTACACATATGCACATTAACATGATGTATTTACTTACATAGATGATATTTTAATATGTTTTCTTTCTTTCAGTTAGCTAGTTTATTATTTGAAGTACGTATTTATCGATGCTTCTGCAATTGTAAAAAAATGCATTGATTTGGTAATTATATTTTTGAACACATTTAAGGAGAAACAAAATTTAATTTAACTACGATAAATTTCTTTGACTGGAAGGAATATAATAGTAATAATAGTAATAATAGTAATAATAGTAATAATAGTAATAATAGTAATAATAGTAATAATAATAATAATAGTAATAATAGTAATAATAGTAATAAATATAATAGTATAATAGTAATAATAGTAATAATAGTAATAATAGTAATAATAGTAATAAATACTAATAGTAATAATAGTAATAATAGTATAATAGTAATAATAGTTATAATAGTTAATAATAGTAATAATAGTAATAATAGTAAAATAGTAATAATAGTAATAATAGTAATAATATAATAATAGTATTAGTGAATAATAGAAGAATAGTAATAATAGTAAATAGTAATATAGTAATTAATAGTAATAATAGGATAATAGTATAATAGTATAATAGTAATAATAGAATATAGTAATAAGAGTAATAATAGTAATAAGTAGTAATAATAGTAATAATAGTAAAAATAGTAATAATAGTAATAATAGTAATAATAGTAATAATATAATAATAGTAAATATACTAATAGTAAAATAATAATCGTAAGTAATAATACTAGTTAAGTATAATAGTAATAAATAATAGTAATTATATAATAATAGTAATAATAGTAATAATAGTAATAATAGTAATAATAGTAATAATAGTAATAATAGTAATAATAGTAATAATAGTAATAATAGTAATAATAGTAATAATAGTAATAATAGTAATAATAGTAATAATAATAATAATAATAAAGGTTTAACGTCCGTTTCCTCATACCAGGGTGATATCAAGGATGTCGAATATAGTGAGGTATGATGATTTTTAACTTCTGCCTTAACAACTAACAAGAACACTCACTAACCATCATGTCCCCTGCTCATTCAACGAAATATCAAAATGCTAAAGTTCGATTTAGCATGTTTTTCCTTCCCGAAACCTTAAAAAGCTGGTTAACGTTAGTTTCCTCACTCGAAAGCGATGATGACAGAGACGAGTGAGCTCAGGATTTGAACCCCGCACATACTGATCCGCGGTCGAATATCTTACCGACTTCGCCACTGGCGAAGAACATTGGTTGTGAACCCGTCGCCATTGGTCTGCAGTCGAGCAACTTACTACGTACTACCAGCAACCTCAACCTTATTAAACTGATAATAAGTAATAAACCACCTCAGCCTGTCCGTTATTTCTGGACTTGGACTCAGTCACAGTGGTGGATGATCTTTGAAGCCACCAGTTATCAGGATAGGCGGATATCTGTCTCATATATCTCAGGTTAGACTGCCAGTCTCTCTCCCACTGCTCGCGGTCACACTTTGGCTTCGTGGCGTCCAGTCTCTGGAGCAACTCGTGGTTGTCCTTCGTTATACGCAGCAGCTCACGAGTTCTCCTGTCGCTGTTCATGCTGTTATAGCGAAATATTATATTTTATTATATTATTTTATGATAATGTTATATAATATATATATAATAATAATATAATAATATTATATTATGTTATCATGCTGTCATAGCGAAATATTATATTTTATTATATTATTTTATGATAATATTATATAATATATATAATAATATTTATTTAATAATATTATATTATATTATCATGCTGGCATAGCGAAATATTATATTAATAATAATAATAATAATAATAAAGGTTTAACGTCCGTTTCCTCATCCAGGTATGATGTCAAGGACGTCCCCAACAGCACACATCACTACAGATCAATTCACCGAGACCAATCTGCAAAAGAAATGTTCTGAAAAGAAGTAAGGTCCTAAACGAAGCCAGTCCGGTGATCAAAAATGGTCAGGATTGATTGACTATATCTATGGTGGGAAACGGTATGTCTTAAGCTTGCTAGAGAAAGTTGAAATAGAAAAAGAAGAGCGAAGATTAGCAGGTAAAGAGTATTTATGAATACCTAACGGTAGATTCTTGATTCTGAGATAATGACTTAGAATTCTGAAAAAGAAGTAAAGTAGAAGATGAAGTAAAAGAAGACAAAAAGAAGCAGAAGAAGAAGAAGAAGAAGTAATGGAATAAGAAAAAGAAGAAGCGGAAGAAGAAGAGGAAGACTGATGAACTGATTGCTTCATTATTAACTTATCAGATTGATAAAAATAAGTGATTACTTAGTTCTCTATAGCTGCTTACTGACTGACTTACTGACAGACTGTTTGATTCCTTGGTGAATTGAATAATTGATTGATCGGATGATTGATTAATTGATTGATTGATTGATTACACGTAGATACATATCAATCACTCAGAGATTGGTTACCTCTTTCTTTCATAGTTGTTACGGTGATCCACCCTGCCTTGAGTTCTGGATGTATCAGACATCTTCTGCAGGAGGATTCGATTATCTCGATCTATTGTAGTCAACCGTTCTTCCTCCATCTGATAAAGAAGAGAAACATCAATGGACGTCCCTGATATCGTCCTCAAGTAAGCAACGGGACGTTAAATCTTCATTTCAAACAGTCAATGTATTAAAAGAATTGGTCAGCTTCTATCTAGTTGTTCAGTTGTCGGTGTTTCACAATTGTTAGACGGTGTTTGAAGACTTTTAATTAAATAAACATATGTACTAGTTATAGTTAGAATTGTTTGTGAATAAAGTTTTGATGGTTCATGATGATACAGTACTGGATGTTAGTGTATAACTTGTGTGAGATCTGCTTCATTACGTAACACCTTAATATTGAGCACATTTTACCTGTTATGTTGTTGGTGTTACGAGTTCTATCTAATTTTATTCATGAAAATGATGAATAAATGTTGCATACAGTTTTTAATTCAGTGGGGACTAAAATGTTTTAAATGAGTTTACTTTTTTTAATATAAAATAATTTAACAACAGTGATAGTTAATAGTTATAGATTCCAGTAAGGAAATGAGTGATTTCACCCTTAGGGGCTATTAGGGACGTCTTATGCGATCAAGACAATCACTGCCGGCAAAGTTCGAAGAGTCAACGAGATCCAAAATATACCTCGCTGCCAAATTGTTCAATTTTCTCACAAATTAGATTTGTATAATACACAACGAAGGCAAAGCGACATAGTAAGTTTTGTCACACCTTACCAATTTTCCTATAGGCCAATACCGCCAGAAATTAGAGTGTGATATTATGAATCTCAACATCACTTCTGTTTATTTCTATTATGATATTTACAAAGCTGACGGCTGTACATGTATACTGAGCAAGCTTAAATTACACAGGATACAGGTATGTGACTTCAGTAGAGAAATGGCGTTTTAAGAGTACAAAAAAGTAAACACATATTGTAATGAAATGGTCAAATATGTTGATAGTAATCACTTTTTAATACCACATTTTTAAATAAACCGTTAGGCAATTTAGTCCATTTTCCGTGTAACCAGTCCTGTGAATGTCAGAGATTTTATTCTCAGTTCAGCGCAGCCTAGAATCGAACACACGGGAGTCGATTTCACTTCAGGATCGAATAATAAATACTAATACTAAATCTGTGATGTAATTGAGTTTAACTGGCACTGCTTTTTCAATTGCTAACTGCATAAAAATGCGAACTTCACAATAATGCAATATCAAGAGCAAATCTCTTATGGCTAAGTTAGAACACGTCTAGACTTGAATAACATTGAATACTTTAATTAAAACAGTATTTTTAAATGATTGTAAATAACAGTATTTTATTATTTACAGTTTAAACAACATTAATTAATATCGTTCCATAGAGCGACTATTCCAGTAGATTCAACGTAGTAGTCCCTATTGATTAAAATACATTTTCCGAAATATAAGATCAAGATTCAAATTCCAAAATAACCAGATAGGTCTACGTTGAAAACCGAAATGATAACACGAGGTTTACAACGTCCATTTCATCGACCGCTGTCACTATTAGCGACGGTTGAGCCCAACGATTAGATTTGTATATCCATGAAATTCTTTAGAATACTGTAAAATACATGTAGACCTACTATTTTGTATTTTACAAAGCGTTCAGAAATAGACAAGGACCTTAAAAGCCCAGTAAATAGCGGTTAGAGGCGTTGAGTTTAATCTAAAATTTGTTTAAAGTATCGTAAAATTTAATTTCTAATGTTTAATGTCCTTAGTTTTGAAAACCTGCAATTTCTTCATCTTGAGGTGCAGGTGTATGTAGGTGGGGGGAGGCCGGGTATCGACTTGAGCTCTCGCTGCCGCCACCTGATCAATGCACAATTAAACTTTTAATTTAGTTTAGAAAATAAATAAATTTAGAATAACAATAATAATAATAATAATAAGCGAGAAACATATTTTCTTTGGCATAGGCTTTCCATGACTTTACAAAGATCTAATGCAGTCTGCTTCAACAATTCTTTTAAGCTGATTGATGACCTCGAGTAGCCGGGCGGCGATTCAGCACATATTGCTTGAATCGTTTTTATCAAACCCCAGGTTCTTTACACCGGGGTAATGAAATAAAAAATAATAATAAAGAAAATAATAATAAAGGTTTAATGTCCGTTTCCTCATCCAGGGATGATGTCAGGAACATCCTCAACAGCACATATCACTACAGATCAATTCACCCATACCAATCTGCAAAAGAAATGTGCTGAGAAGAAGTAATGTGCTGAGCGAAGAAATGTGCTGAGCGAAGATTAGCAGGTAAAGAGTTCCAGACTGTGAGTGCTGCGTAAGAAAATGCATAGTTAATTATAGAAAATTATAGTTAACATCTATCTAATGAAATTCCTGATGTCTGCACTGGGCCTCAAGTATAAACTAACGCCTTTTCGATCAGATGTTCAATTTCTTATTAATCGTTCAATTTCTGGAACAAATTTCCTGAATAATGAGACCATTTTAACCATCTATTACTGTAAACTTCTTTGTAATTAATTTTAAAAAAGGAAAATGTCATATGCACTATGCTTGTGATATCTGCTAGCTATTGCTATAGTCGTTATTTGCCATTCGCAGGTATACTTTACAACTGTTATTGCTATGACAGTTGTTGTTATATGTTAGCTGTTGTTATTATCGTTGGCTACTGCTGAAGTTTTTACATTGTTGTTAGCAACTAATAGCTATTGCTATCTTTTTTATGCAGTAGTATTATAAATCATGAAGGAGACACTGACTCCTTAAGGATAGAGAGAGAGAGAGAGAAAAAAAATGAAGAGAAATAGAGAGAAGATAGAGTGATAGAGAGAGAGAGAGAGAGAGAGAGAGAGAGTGATATATTCATATATATATATATATATATATATATATATATATATATATATATAGAGAGAGAGAGAGAGAGAGAGAGAGAGAGAGAGAAAGTAAGAGAGAGGAGTATAGACATACCTTTCGCCGATGCTCATCATAGTAGGCGGCATCCCAGCGCCTCTGAAGCAACTTGCTGTGGGTGGGCTTGATAGGCCGATAAGTCTTGTGCATGTTTTTGGACAGTTCGTTAATCCACAAGATTACAAAAATAATTAAAACCAGTGAATTTATTATCTCACTTTAGTACAAATATAACCCTTCAATAGCAATGTCTAAATACAAAGAACCCATTAATTTACAATTTACATTATAATGTAGGCCTACAGTGTATAAAAGTAATAATAATAATAATAATAATAATAATAATAATGAAGGTTTAACGTCCGTTTCCTCATCCAAGGATGATGTCAGGGACGTCCTCAAAGCACACTTTACTACAGAACAATTCACCCAGACCAATTTGCAAAAGAAATGTGCTGAGGAGTTTTTATATTTTTACATCCACAAGTAGGCTAAGTCTGCTTACTGTAGACTAAAGTTAACATTAAAGACATTAAAGATTTGTTAGACTCGTGATGCTGGACTTGAATGTGTCAAATTTTATTATAGTCGCCATTTTATAATTGTCAGCATAACACAGGCCTACTCTCAGATACTTACAAATCTAACAGTTATCTTGTGCTACGCCAAAAGATACTGAACTAGCCCCTTTATAGCTTTAAGTAGCTTAGCTAACTTTCTATAATATTAAGCAACTTGCACTAAAACATAATATTAATTAAATAATCTTAACTTATTCGTTAAACTCGCAATCAAGATTTCAACCTTAACACACATTCGGCACGACTCAAGTTGTTAACTTTCTCAATACGAATATTTCTATTGGCCACTTAGACTGAATTTTGAGTGTTACTAATAATGTTTCGACTAACACTTCAATTTAAGCGTCACTTTCCATTATAAACATGTACGCCTGACTCAAATCAGCTTCCAATACATGAACCCCAGTCATAAAGCCACGAGTTAACTAAGAGACTTAAAGCTGCCTGTACTGTATGAGAGACTTAGAAACAGGATTTATATGAGCTATTGATATCTTGATAACCCCATTCAAAGTCGGATTGTTTCGTTAATAATTTTCGCATAGACTATATATATATATATATACACTGACGACAACATTTCTTTACCAAAAGGAATTGAAATTAGACAATTGCAAAATTTGAAACTGAAAGTCTCTCTCTTAGAGCACTGCCTACTGGCAGGTTCATGGTATATAATGCCTGCACTCTTCTCTGTCTTCCGCTGAAAGTAACCTCGTATATTTGTTTAGAGCTATCTTTAAAGCCCATTAAGAATTATGCAAGACAGAATTCAGCTCATAAGTAACGCGCCTCCTGTTTTTAAATTATATAGGCCTACTATAGTTTATTATATTGCACCCTTTTTCTTTATATGAATCAAAATTTCATTTGGTCTTAATTTCACTTACTAAGCGAAGCTTAACTTTAGCATGCGAAATTAAGCTAAACTATAAATACTATAATGTGTAGTATTAGTCATGATTTTCATTATTGAAAGTACGACAAACTGCCTATATATCCCCAGCAGGAATATGAACCTTGAACCTCTCATAAATTATACTCGAGAAAGCAACTATGGAGATCAAGTAAGTCACATAATGTTCACAGATTTCGTTCAGATTTTCTATAAAATGTTTATTCGACTTTCGTTGGCAACGGTAGTCCTAAGCCTTAACTCTATCGCACGTTGGATTAATTTAAAACGGCTGACAGATTAACGAATTAGTATTAGACGTTGTCATAGCAACAAAAAAGCTTAGCCAATCAGGTTACAGAGCAACTGTGAGCAGAATTTAAATTAGATCAGCGCTTAGCTCACTCCGGTAACTAATTAGGTTTATGCGCATTGTTGGACAACAGGTAAACCTTAATTTGACATTTAGGCCCAAGCTAAGGTGAGTATAACATTTTTTCGAATGATAATGAATAACAGGAAATAATAAACATAAAGATTGAAAAGGGAAGACCTTATTCGATGTCATATTTGAAGAGGTTTCCTCGATTAGTAGACTAACATTAATCTTTTCTTATATGGACTTTGTATATTTGGTCTTTTAGACTTTAAAGTAATAATGTGATTATCCGTGTTGTGTCCGGGTTTTTAAAGAATAGACTAAATGCATCGTTAATTTCGTGTAAATTAGGGCTATTTACACACATGTGCATTAAGGTTGTGGTTTACTACACTTTCTGAAATGACTATTGTCGTTGTTATCTACTCTACTTCTAATTAAAATTGATCTTAAATTTGTATTTTGTTTGTAAGCTAACATTATTCTGTCCCTTTTCCTGATTGGCTTACATGGATTGCTTAAAATTAAGCCCTAGCTTACTCTAATGGCCAGGCACTGGTGAGCGAAAACTTGAAATAAAGAAACGAAACTTCTAAGAAGATAAAAATACAAGAATAAGCTAAGTTAATATTTATTAAGATAATAAAACAAAATAAAGTAACTTAAGAGAGCGAAAGAAAGAAAATGAATGGTGTGCAGTATCTATTGCAGTGGCGGATCCAGGGGAGGGGGGTCTGGGCCCCCCCTTAGGTCCGTCGAAAAAAATTTAAAATATATTTTCATTGTTTCTATGGCTATTTATATATGTAAATATGTTAGTAATTGGTTAGGGGGGCCAGAGGGGGGGGGGGTACGAGAGGGAACTTAGTTCCAATAGCTCAATTTTTACTAGGATTCCGGTATAATGGAAGGGGGCCCGAAAAATGCTAACCGTTTCACTAGCTCTCAATTTTCGCTTGAACCACTGCATTAGAGGAAAAAGGGTGTAAGTTAAAAATGTGAACTCTGTCCCGTAGCAGTGGTGCAAACAACCTTGGCTGGAAGGGGCATAAGCCTCCTCCTACCGCCAAAATTAGGTCACTTTTGCAATTCATCGAGATCCGCAGAGTTTCTTCAGAGGTGAAAAATTAACCTAATTTTCAAAAACAAATGTAGAATTTTAGGTTTTCCACTGACTTTAGTACGAATATGAGCGGGGGGGGAGGGGGTGTTAAGATACGGAGATACACTCACTCTATGAGCGAAGGCAGTAGTGAAAAAATTTTGAGCTACCCTCCCCCCCCACCGCAATTTGTCTGGTCGCGTCACATATCCCGAAGAAGGCGGGGATTATCAAAAGTGTGTACACTCTCAAAAAAAAATTTCGGGCCCCCCTTAAAAAATTCCTGGATCCGCCCCTGATCTATTGAAATAATGGACCCCTACTAGCAACAAAAGTGTGCATGATTGTCATAAGTAACATTAATTAATATTATCGAACAACTTGCAAGAAATATTTTGCAGGGAATATTAGCCTATGAATTATTAATTAATACCTGCATAGAAAATATGAAAGTCGAAAGTTAATTTTGCATAAAGAAAGACAGCTCCTTTCAGAATAATTAATAGACTTAATCACAGATATATAACAAGTTATTTACAGTTTCAAGGGCCGAATGACATGAAATTGAAAATAAATAATATAATATTGGACCATCGATAATTTCCATGTATATAATTATGCAGTAGCCTACTTCCATCGAGATGTTTTAATTCTTTTCACTATTAATATACGCCAACTGCATGAACTTCACATTTATTAACCTTAACTTAAATCCATTCTGAGTCCGAGCTGCTAAAGATTGGACCAATCGCAGGCTGCACATGTCACAAAAGGCGACAAGGAACTAATATCCAAACCAATGTATGCAAGAGCATAAGGTTGGTGAGCGTCTATGCTCCATAAATTGCTTCAAATGTTTTAAAACTAGACCCTAGCTAAATTTGAATTCGAGGGAAAATGATAATACCAATAGCAATATTAATTTTATGAAAATATTAAAGAAAAACACTAAAGAATGATTTAAAATTAGATGAAATTAATTGACCTGCTCATTGATGAAATGTTTATTTCTGATTAATTCATTCGACAGTTAGAAGAGAAAAAAAATGTAACTTTCAACAAAAGCTTTCAAACTCGTTTCTAACGTTCATATCATGCGCAAAAATTGTGTCACTTTAAAGCCGGTGTACATTTTAAGACCAGCTACAGTGTAATGGACTCATTGGCTGGAGCCAGTGGTGATGTCGGTAAGTTACTCGACCGCGGATCAGTATGCGCGGGGTTCAAATCCTGGGCTCGCCCGTCACTTGACATCGCTTTCAAGTGAGGAAACTGACGTTAACATTAGCTTTTTACTGCACAGAGTAACCTGAAATTAGTTGTGTCTGGTTTCAAATAAGTTACACTTGTTAAACATAAAACAACTGCCACGAAACCACACCAACAATATAATCTAATCTAACATTAGCATAATGCGCACTAAATCTTTCTTCAGTTTTGACTTATTGCATAAAATCCGTGTTTTACGTTTCAAGAATCAGTCAATATGCACAGTAATGTACAGGCCTACTCGTGTATGAAATGTAAATTTCAAAACGAACGAGCAATTAATGACTATGCCTGTTAATTTTAACTAATTGAGCTTAAATAATGCTGACTACTGTTTTAATCCAAATTGTCACCAAAGTCTTGTATCTCTGTGTATGTGTATTTCACATGGAAATCAGTCAATATATCAAAATCAGTAAGGATTTAAAGGTCGGTACTTCGTCATGAGACAAACACGAACAGACAACTTATTTAAGTTAAGAGATCCTAATTTACTGCTGGTGATAATAACAATATCAATATCCACCATCCTAAATAAGACTTAAACAAATCAATATGCATACATATTTGTTAGTTCTCAATACTGACGCATAATTAAATTTATAGAGCTTATTAAGTATGTATGCTATGTAAAGAGTTCAACAAACGAAAGCATGCAGATATAGTTTATCCCAATGAGTTATTAAAAATACTTACAAATTTTGTCTTAAGAATTACAAATACGGTGGCCATATTGAAGAATCTATTGCAAAGTGTGAAATCCATCCGCTCAAAACTTGCACATAAAGTCTTTGCACTATACTGCCATTAATTATTAACATTTCATGATACTGAGAATCTGATAATACATGCAGACTTTATTGTAGTGGGGTCAGTTACCAGCCAGTCAATGCTATGATGATAGACTACACCTAGAAGACTGAATATACAATTTTGGTTAAAATTTCACCATTTGTCATTAAATTATAATAAATAAAGGCTTAACGTCCGTTTCCTCATCCAGGGAAGATGTCAGGGACGTCCCCAACAGCACACATCACTACAGATCAATTCACTCAGACCAATCTGCAAAAGAAATGTGCAGAAATGTGAAGAAATTAAGTCATTAACAATCTTCATTATACTCTAACGAAATTATTCTATACTCTAGAAATACTAAATTTTGCAAGAAGAAAAATTTCAGACTTTGACTAAATGTTAAATGACTTGCGGGGCAGTCGTTGAAAATTATAAATACCCATAGGGATCATTAGCAGCTGTATTGGTGAGTGTACTCATTAGACAATTACCAGCCTCTGATGCCTTTATCAGAAAATGAAATGGAAGCAAAACCATAGCACACAATATGGCTGCACCAGTGTGTGCATTTTTTGTTGCACGTACAAAGTAAAACTTAACGAAACAATTGGCATAAAAGTGAGGCAAGAAACACTATTCAAATGGAAATTAGCGAATTTATATTAGTGTTTTATTTCATCGAAATTAATACATACCAAACACATAAACTCCAGCATTAAAGCTATAATCCAACAGCAATATTCTTCATTTTCAAGCATAACCAACCATTGTGTTCTAGATCGTTATCATCTTCATCTGCCCTTGAATCCCAGTTTAACCAAGGTCGGAATACGAATAGACCATCTCCACTCCTCTCTATCCCACATCCCACACTATATCAGTCAATCCCCTATTTAGACCATCGCATTACAGGGCAGCAAAAATATCTAGTCGACGTTTGCTAACGTTACTCTTCCAAGGAAACATAAATATACATAAAACATTGAAATATTAACAGTATGTACAATAATTTACAGAACTCGTTATGCAACGCGGAGAGAGGAAGAATCCATTCGCTACGAAATGGATACAAATGCTGAAGTTACGTTACCTTATCCTAACCATAAAACTTTCTGTAGCTGAAAGCATAACAAACACAAGATGACTCACTTAGGGTCCAATTTCTTTAATACAACACAACAATAATATTGAATGAAATTTTCAGATACAAAGCACCATTTTATGCTTCAAACTCATTAGATATATAAAGCAGAATTCAGTTACAATTTAAAAAGTCCTAATTTCAAATGGTGAAATTCTTAGTATTTAATACAAGAGGGACATAAAAACCACTAAGTCATATTTGCATATTTTCGGCAACACGATGATCAGTTTATAAGCCGAGTTGCACAAATTTTAGCCAGGAAAACGCAGCAATACGATGAATCGGACAATGTGCAATTTCCGTCGACTAAACGTTGACGCCAATCATGGAAAGAATTTTTTTCTCGGACTCGTTGTGGTGCTCAGCAAACACGGAGTAGCACGGGAGCTGAGAGAGCTGCTGCAGGAACTCAGTGAGGTACTTCTGCAGGTTTATCTCGTTGAGCGGATCAGCCGCCACGTCAGGGTCCTCCTCATCATCTTCTTCATCGTCGTCATCGTCTGCATGTGTTAAAACATTTCAATCAATCAATAATTATTGATTGTTATAATAATTATAATAATTACAATAATTATCGTTAAATTCTTATTGATTATAATCAAAAAGAATTTAACGTCCGGTTCCTCGCCATAAGGCAATGTCAGGGACGTCTCTTGCAGACTCTACACAAACAGGCGCCAAAGCACCACACGATGACGACTGAGTATACAGAGAACACAAGAGAAAGCGAGATCAAAACAGTGCAAGTTATTTACAGTGATAGCTCTGACACGTCAATATCATGCAACAACAACAAGATAGGTTGGATTGACTGAACATCAAGCATGAAAAATTGGAATTATAAATTTCATATTATCTCACTGAATAACTTATGCAAATTCTAATCGTTCAACCATTGGTCACTCTAGCTTTTTCTTGGTATAGACATTTAAGCTTATAAATATCATTACAGATTTTAGTAGAAAAAGAGATTTAAATTAATATAATTTAAAACCTTTTTGCAGAATTGTCAATAGATCTTTCTATTGAATAAGGATATTTATCAAACCGATCTATTTTCGCTCAAGTATAACTAGAGAAGTCAGCGTAACTTCTTTTCTTGTCTAAAGCATTTCTTTCTCCACTGCACAGATACTGATTTCAGTCAGAACATTCATTCCCAATGTCTTTATTTTATTAACCTTATTCCACATTCTGTATGTCTATACCAATTTTAAAAACAATACAACGATCACATAATGACGCAAAATATAAATAAAACTTAATAAAACTACTTAATTATTAATATATATTATTTATTTATCGTTGTATATATATATATATATATATATGTATATGTACGGGATGCTGAAGAATTGACAAACCGTAGACTGCACGATTCGTAAAAGGTGGCAATGCACTAAAATCGAAACTAACGTCAGAAAGGGCATTCGATCGGTGAGCGACTAAGCTCCAGAAATTGCCACAAATTTTCGCAAATGAATCAAAAAGCTTATCCCGACCCTAGTTTCACAGGATTCAAGAGAGGATGATGATGATCATTAATACTATCATACCTTTCAGTTCATCTTCTAACTGATCAAAGATGGACGCCACCAGTTTATCATGTGCATCACCATTTTCTACTTCAGCATCTTCATCGTCATCATCTTCATCGTCATCGCTGTTATCATCATCGTTGTCCATGTGTTTGCTGCTGTTGTTGTTGCTGCTGCTCAGCTGCAGCTCAATCCTGTTTGACAGCTCGTTGATCAGCAGCTTGTAGATCTTGACTAGCAGTGGTACAGTGGTCCACTGGTCTGGCGCTGTAGAGAGAGAAAGAGAGAGAGCAATATGTTTATTAGATCCAAACACAGTATATACCATACAAAATGAAAACAAGCACACGGAAATAGTCAAACTGAATAGAAAACAAAATAGTATAAAACAAAATTTAGGTTGGACACACAGTACAAATAGTGTGTAATGAATATCTAACCAACTATTTATTAAATGATTAAATGAGGTAAAAACATTTGAATTTAGCAATCAAGGAATATTACAAATACCAACTGTAAAGTCACATCATCATCATCTTCCCTTAAATCCCAGTTTAACCAGGGTCGGGATACGAATAGACTTTCTATCCATTCGTTGAAGTTTTTGTAGCAATCTCTGAAGCCTAGGCGCTCACCAACCGAATGCCCTTTCTGACGTTGGTTTGGATCTAGTTTTTATGTCGCCTTCTACGACACGTCCATATTTACATGGTCAAACTATACCAACTGTAAAGTTTATTTAATATTACAGCATTTTATACATAGAGCAATAGAAAAGAAAAAATTACATTTTACAAAATTATATTCTCGGAGAAAACACCCAATTCATACATAACTGTCATATACCGACTGATATGTAAGAATTTATATACACTATTAATACATATATGCAGTACAGTATATGTATTAATTTGTCATATGACACATTTATATATTTTTTAATAAAAATAAACACCAAAATTTCATTTCATTTCTATAAAGAGAGTGTCTCAGGAATATAATGAATACCAATAAACATCTAACGTCGCTGTTAAATACTGTTAACTGACTATGAGCAAACAACTTCGAAATAGAAACACATGCAATCAGAAGAAAATTCACTGACTTTTGGCGGCCTTTGATCTTGTTTTAACGCCACGTGTCGAGGAAGCAGGGGTAGCTATAAGATCTCCCTGCACCTGTATGTCATTCAGCCGCTGATCTTCATTAACTAGAGCATGATGCACTAGCTTACACAGGGCAATGGCACTGAAAATTATAACATATGAAACAAATATTTCACTATGATTAAGCAAGCAAATTTAGATAAAATTATAATCCAAAACACTGAAATTGTAAACTAATTTTTCCAAATCTCCTTTGTTTTAATTGGTTAAATTTATTCAATTGTCAATACAAGAAAATTTAAATTTAAAATAAACAGTTCCATATGCTTTTGCTAAACATCATGTCAATAATCCCCAAGGAAGATAATAATATTGGTGCTTCTACGCAGTACAGAAATTGAATCCTAATTCTTGCCATCCAATCCAATATGGTTATCAAGAACGCCTAACATAATAATCACGTTCAAGTGACTTCAATATAACACACATACATATGACAGCAACAAAAGTCTCTGAATACCACATAAACATGGAATTCTACAAGTATCGAACAAGAATCCAAAGTCTTATATTTATTAATTAAACATTAAAAAGCATTAGAGGTTTTTAAATACTATTTAATATCTGTGTACACTTATTCAAGCATTTATACCATGCCCACTCACCTGACTTTGCGATCATATTCTCCGTAGAAGAGGTGCTGTTTAGAGCACCACTCGACAAGCACAAACTCTAGCGCAGGTTTTCCTGTTGGACTCGGCACCGTACACAGAAAGTCAAGAACTGCTTCGAGCTGATAGTGCACCAGTTGTGCAAAAACCAGCACCAGGCTCTGAAACCACACATCAACATTACATCACATCAACATTACGTCACGTTAACATTATATAACATTAACATTACATTACATCAACAATACATCGCATCAATATTACATCACATTAACATTATATCACATTAATATTACATCACATCAACATTATATCACATCAACATTACATCACATCAACATTATATCACATCAACATTATATCACATCAACATTATATCACATCAACATTACATCACATCAACATTATATCACATCAACATTTCATCACATCAACATTACATCACATCAACATTATATAACATTGCGTCACGTTAACATTACATCACAGTAACTACCTGTATGACAGTGGATGTAACTACCTGTATGACAGTGTATCTACCTGTATGACAGTGGGTGTAACTACCTGTATGACAGTGTATCTACCTGTATGACAGTGGGTGTAACTACCTGTATGACAGTGGGTGTATCTACCTGTATGACAGTGGGTGTATCTACCTGTATGACAGTGTAACTACCTGTATGACAGCGTAATTACCTGTATGACAGTGTAACTACCTGTAGGACAGTGGGTGTAACTACCTGTATGACAGTGGATGTAACTACCTGTATGACAGTGGGTGTATCTATCTGTATGACAATGTATCTACCTGTATGACAGTGTAACTACTTGTATGACAGTGTAACTACCTGTATGACAGTGGGTGTAACTACCTGTATGACAGTGGGTGTATCTACCTGTATGACAGTGGGTGTAACTACCTATATGACAGTGTAACTACCTGTATGACAGTGTAACTACCTGTATGACAGTGTATCTACCTGTATGACAGTGGGTGTTTCTGCTAGCTGTAGCTTGCTCAGCACAGCTCGTAGGATTTGATCTAGATCCTCTCCCAGACTGTTTCCCATCTTCGCTATCAGCAGAGAAATCAGTCGTCCCACAAATGTCGCCGTGAACTCAGACGTCTTGGGGTCGAGCAACTTGAATATGACCTGACCAACATAGTACGCTCCACTCCGACCTAATTATAATTAATAACGAAAATAAAGAAAAATTAGGCAACTAAATGCTGGGATCGAAAAACACATTACAAAACACACACATCACAAAACAGCACTGAAGTCCCTTTCAAGAAATTTTAGCATCCAGATCTTTTAGCTCATTGCATACACACAATATAATGCCAGTGAGAACATTCAGTTTAAAATTTCTTGTAACTAGCATACACTATACACATTTCAATTGTAATCTAAAGGAAAATCTAAATTATCAGAAATGCATTAATGATATTTATATTTATTACAAAATTTTGTTTTAAAGGCAAGCTCATACCTATTCGCAATATAACATAAGAGCGATTCTGAAAATTAATTTTACAAATTAACAATGTTGATGACAAGAAGAGCACTGCAGTGCACTGAGCACATTACGTAAGTCAAGTACCTTGTCCATCCTGCCACTGTGTTAACTGATCCATAGCCACTGCCACGTATGCCCTTACACACTCGCCACCGCTCTACAGAATCAATCAATCAATCAATCAATATCTAGACTGACGAATGGGCAAGTGATAATGCATCATACCAGCATACATGTGTGTCAAAACCTTCAGAAGAGTGTTAATGATAGTGTCATGGGACTAATAAATTAAAAACAAGACTAATGATATAGTATATTCCTTATACAGACTAATTCTTTCTGGAAATGTGTCTGAGCCACCAAATAGTAGACTAAAAGTAACTGCACATCTCGTAATTTAGCATATTTAGCAAGAACTGCGGAAGACAAAGGGTAGCCTTATTTACACCTTGCCATTGGCTAGATTAAAGTGGTGATAGATATGATCATCATTGCAGGAATTACGGAGAGAGAGTGAGAGAGAGAGAGAGAGAGAGAGAGAGAGAGAGAGAGAGAGAGAGAGAGAGAGAGAGAGAGAGAGAGAGAGAGAAGGAAAGGGAGGAGAAAGAGAAGAAAGGAGAGAGAAACTAACCCTAAGCAAGAAGAAGTAGTCGAACAATACCAGTTAGAATCAAAAGCAAATGGCATAAAATTCAAATGCCAAATAAGTCGTTAATGCAGATAATCCCTAAAGTGTAAAATGATGAGGTTATTTATCTGAAATAGCACATCTAGTCTGCTACATCTGGCTTCAAATGATCACATACCAACAAACCAGCATAGTCGTAATTATCTACTACATCTGGCTTCAAGTTATCACATACCTGCATGGTCGCATTGTCGTCTGTGTTTAGAATGACGTGGACGGCAGCTGGAAACATCTGATCAATGAGAACAGCGGGAATGGGTCTGATGCTGTGACGAACAAGAGCCGTTAGAATATCTAATGCCGTCTGTCAGACAAACCAATCAATCACATCTGATCAATGACAGATGTAGTGAACATCTACTACTGTACAGTCTGTACAGTTCTAGGCCATTAGTTGAGTGAAAGTCTCATAGTGTATAGTATCAGGCCATTAGTTCAGTGTACTACTATCAATTGCAGACGATTGATATATATATCCATTAAAAAAAAAAAAAAAAAGAACCATACATCCAAAACAGAAATTACACAAGCACAGTTGACACAGTGGTTATACATATATCATTCAAGCAGTCTCCAAAAATTCTTGAACAGTCAATAGATAACACAGTAAAACAGTTTTTAAAAAGTTGGCAAATAATTTTATAAGAAAACTAGATTTTGATTAGACTGAGTTAGCTGCTGCAGCATTTGTCTACTGACACGACTGAAATATAAATTTTGGTAGTATACCACTACTCAGGAAATAAATATATTGCATTTTAATCTATAAATTAATTTAATTAAACACTTTTAAAGAAATTAACTTTTAAGCTTCTCTTACTATATTAATTATATAAAGTAGAACAAAACGTACAAAGCAATTATGTACATAAAATATCAAAATTGATATAAAATTTAAACTAGATATACTCACTGACTGCATGCCCTGAGGTACATTATCAGTGTTAGCCTGCAGGATGCTACTCAGAGTCGGCACCAGTCTATTCTGCAGGGCAGTGACGCAGTGCGGGTTTCTCGATAGAGTTGTAAAAATGTCCTGCACCAGACTAACGATGACAGGATCGACATTGTGCTTGAGCAGCACTGCAATGCCGAGTGGTGACACCTTGTGCTCTATCTCAGCAGTAAACTGATCATCAATCTACAGACAAACACGTAAATTTACACGTATTAATTAAATTAATTTAATTAATCCATCCATACCAACGTCAGAAATGGCATTCGGTTGGTGAGCGCCTAGGCTCCCGAAATTGCTACAAAAATTTAAACGAATGGAAAAGGCTCAAATAAAGATTGACTGGTGGTATGGTGTAGGACAGAGAGGATTTGAGGCAGTCTATTCGTATCCCAACCCTGGTTAAACTGGGATTCAAGGGAGGATGATGATGATGAATTAATTTAATTAAATTTGCACGTAAATTTAAAATCATGCAGTAAATGAAGTGGCATACAGCAAAATTGTGCACCACTGATATGTGAATACTAAGTGAATTTGAATTAGCTGCATTAAATTAGATAGATGATTGATGTGTCAATTTCACTTTAAATGCCCTTCGTAACATATGTACATGCATAAGCAAATAATGTCCTGACACCATCCTAGTATGAGGAAACGGACGTTAAACCATTGTTATTATTATTCGTAATTTATGATTAGTCAGCTACATTTCTGCAATGAGCTGATCATCTGCCTCGACGAAAAATTGTAAAACTTCGGATGCAGTATTGCTATGAGAATTTTATGGAAATTAAAATATATTAAATTAGCCTCATACATATACAAGTCTTATAATAAAAAGCTGGTAAAGCAAAGGTTAACGTCAGTTTCCTCACTCGAAAGCGATGTCAGTGACAAGCAACCCCAGGATTTGAACCCAGCACATACTGATCCGCGGTAGAGTATCTTACCGACATCGCCACTGGCTCTAGCCAGTAATAATAATGCTACATACATTGGTACTTTAACATACTAACTGGACTTACCGTTAGTATGACGATGAGAGTTTCCAGACATAATGAAAGAACTTCTGATTCGAACTCAGTCGCGACGTTTATCAGCCCGTCGACCAGCAGGCTGATGTGCGGCTTTAGAATTAGCCGCGTCGCAACGTTGGCCCGAGCTCCCAGGTTGGAGGGCGAGGGGACCTCGAGCTCAGTGCAGTACTCGTAGAGAGACCTGACAGAGGATATCCTTACACAGGGCGGTTGTGTGGGGTGAATACCGGTGACTGTAGCCTCAACAAATCTATGAAATCAATCAATTCAATGAGCTATTATTATTATTAATATTATTATTAACAAAGAAAAAGTACGAAATCAATGAAATGAGCTAATCTAATATCAAGCAATTAAACTAGAAAATTAACATTAGTTAATTAAGAAGAAAATTAGTCTCAATCAATCAATCAATTAAATAAGCTAATCCAATATCAAGCAATTAAACAAGAAAATTACCATTAGTTAAATAATAAGAAAATTAGTCTCAATCAATCAAACAAGAACATGATTGAGAACTTCCTTCACCAGTCATAAAATTTCTTCGGGCTAATGTGAACAGATAATGATTTTAAAAGCTAATGTTAACTGACATTAACATTAGCTTTTCTAGCTTTTGCATAACCTTTATTTTGCCAACAAGAAACATCATTTAGAAGTAAAAGGTGTTTATCTATCTCAACAGGCATACATTATTCTCATTTAGCTCACCTTTGGGTGATCTCTGACCTCATGATGCTTGAAAATCTACTTGCAACCCATAGACATCGGCCAATCAGAAATGACGACGCTGAAAATATACAACGTACAGTAAATGTAGTTTGATTACAGTACATTCAAAATCATGGCTAAGAAATACAATGTTTCCTCTCTTTAAGTTTTAAGACTACTTGACACACTCAAGCTACCATCACAGACACTGGTTCCAGTTTACCGAAGACAAAATGTTTCGTCATTACTGCCGCACAAAACTCCTGGTCAATCGTTATGACTTCAAGATTCTCAGTTCTAAGCTAGAAATAGGATAGGACAGTACGTTTGTTTACTACTGAATTCATCATCATCATTATCATCATCATCATCTTCCCTTAAATCCCAGTTTAACCAGGGTCGGGATAAGAATAGACTTTCTTTTATTCGTTCGTTTAAGTCTGTTTACTACTGAAATAACTTAGATAAATCAAATCCAAGCGAGACGTGAGCAAACGTCTGACACGACATGTTCAGCGTCGTATAAAGTCTAGACAACATCTTCCTCTGAACTAGGTCTTTAATTTGGTTCATCTTTAAAAGCAGTACGTAAACAAACATGAAACTGGTGAATAGACTGTTACTTCAAGTGGAGATAAACATACCATTGGGTGTGGCTAGATCGGCTAGAACATAGTTGTGTAGAAAAGCCTCCAGATCAAATGGTTTCTCGTTGCTTTCAATCAGCTCTATCAAACCTTTCTTTAGACTGCCCAGGGCTAGCAAGCACGCTTCATGAATTTTCCACCTAAAAATAGTTACATTTATATTATCCAAATAAAATCTGATATATTATCAGATAGCGCAGAGGATATAAATATGAGAAAGAATTAAATGCCGTCGACCTGCCATTAGACAGTGCAGAAAGATAGATAAATTGATAGAGTTACTGAAAGAGGCAAAGAACTAGAGAGATTATAAGTAGTTAAACCTTCTGATATATGGATACTGCATTAAAAAATTGTGTTTATACATCCCACCACATAGTATTTTAAAAATAGTATGGGGTCAGGTTATCCTGATAGAGATAGTTTTTAAATAGGGAAAATTTCTTTTTTTAAATTTACTATTTACAATATCCAAAACAGAGATTCTTAGATTATAAAATCAACGACCTACCAGTGGGGATTTGTAGCTTTAGAGGGTTCAATCTCCGTCAGATGTCTGTCTATAGCCGCACATAAATGCGAAAAGGAACTCTTGCCCAACCGCTGCATAAGAGACTGCACACCAGAATAAAGAGTAAGAATAAAGTGCATTATTATTCAAATTCTAAAAACATATATTTACCGCAAAGCAATTATGATTTTATTATAAATACCAATTAAATCAATAGCAATACCTATCAGAAGCCAGAGTAAATAAATTCGCCTTAAAAAACTTAAAATACTTCTTGAATCCTGTTTACAGCATGGTGCAGACTCTATGACCACAAAACACCCTTGTATCAGCATTAGTATCCTCTTACAAACAAGTATATTTTCTCCTTGAATCAAATAAAAAAATCCAAACCAAATCCATAAGCAAGGCAGTTAAACTCAGTTACCTTAAATCCATCAACTTGTCTCAAAGCTCACTTCAAATAAATAAGTCTGCCTTAAATAATAAAGCAACATAAACAGGAATCATACTGCTTAAGCTACTTATGCTCACCAACAGTAGAACTAATAAAGAGATTCTACTAAACTAGCATTAACTAGTTTAATTACTATTTAATTACTATTATTAGTACTAGGTGTATTAACATCGTGTTGTGTAGTTTGTTCTTACCAGGAGTAGATCAAGAGCAGAGATTCTAACACTAGCGCTGTATGATTCATCATCCTCATCTTCTACGAACTGATCCGGATTTGCAGTCCAGGCCGATGCCTTCAGTAAAATAAAATATTAGTAGGCTGATTTAACAATGCAAGAATATTAAACACATGACACAAAATTTATCCTGTATTAATTAAATATCTACTTGACATAATAAAAGGCAAATTAAATTTTAAGATAAAAATAAAAATATTATGACAGCGAAATCGAATATTCAACTTGCTCATTGATGAGGTCTCGATGAAACCGCTTGCGTATCAAATCACTGGTCTCATCGTAGTAGATAACTGGTAGAATTTGCTATATGGGATTATTGGGAAATCTCTTTCTAGATGTGTAGTTCTTGCACGCACCTGACAACTCAGACTCATCATCATCATTTTCCCTTGAATCCCAGTTCAACCAGTGTCGGGATACGAATAGACAATCTCAAATCCTCTATGAGGATTTGAGATTGTCTATTCGTGTCTATTTATTTGAGACATCCTATATGATATGATGTCTCACATATCATATCATCAGTCAATCCTCTATCTGATACTTTTCCATTAGTTTCAATTTTTGTAGCATTCTGACGACTCAGACTGCATCCAGTAAATAAATGAGAAATCACACGAGAACGCAATAATTTTCTTTACCTGATCTTCAGTTATCTGCAGGTAGAGAATTACGTAGTAGATAAGCTGGTCGGCCGACTGTTTCACCATCTCAAAGAATTTCGGCTGCTCTAGCAGTACACTTACAAACTCAAATATGTTCTGAATCAGATTCTCAAAGCCAAGCACCTCCCCTATAATAAATACAGAGAATGCATATCAATCCAAAAATACTCAACAGTCAGTAAGTCAATCAGTCAATTTAATCAATCAATCAATCAATCATCGTCATATATTATTCCAGCAGCATTCTCTCTGCTTACAACCTTACACAACCAAATATGTTTTGTATCTCAATTACCAAAGTCAACTAGCACTAGATACAAGCATTTATAGTTATAATTTTAAATAGTATTTAATGATACAAAAGATTTAACGTCCGTTTTCTCATACATGGATATTGTCAGGGACGTCCCTATCACACGTCACCAGTGTTCTTCAAATTTAAGAAATCTTTGACTTTTGATTTTTGTGAAATAAATCTTTCAGCCAGACTTTTGCTTTACCTCGAGTCAAATATCATTGCAGTGACTAAAAAAAAAAAAATCGCTTAGTGTTCATGCATAAAAAACTATGAAATTCAATTGCGTTAAAGCATACAGAACTATGAAACGCAAAATACAAACCATCAGAATCAATGGGATCATCAGATTCTTCAGTTCTGCAGACAACTGTTCTCACATAGCTATTGAAGAGAGTCAAGTAAAATGTCCCAGTTAAGATATACAGTTTATCAAAGCGTAATTTCAACCGTCCATGCACATCAGCAGCGGGACACTTGTAAGTGAACAATCAAAATCTGCACCTGCTTTAAAAAGCAACTAATCCAGATACTACAGTAAAAAACAAAGAGATGTGAACATTGAAAAGTTTACTATAACAATAGATGGCTTAAAATTCAGACTTGCAGAGGTGTCTGTCTAATAACAGTATCTACAACCAAACGGAACACACTGGAGACTTATATTACAATTAAAGTCTTTTCTTGATCAACTGGAATGTGAATAGAAGTACGAAAAAGTCGCAGGCCAGAAGCACACAGCATCTACAGACAAAAACATTAATTCAAAAGCCTAATTTTTCTTCAGGACAAGTAGATTTGGTATCACTGTTGATAGACAATTTCGGCTGGCCTTCTTCAACTGTCACCAGAGATAATTCAATAAAGCTTCTACATGGAAAATCTACCACTAACTTAATAGAATGCCACTTTTTTAAAATTCCAGATCGTCTACTTATGCATAAATTAGCTTGAATTACAAATATGCAGTTTTCTAGTAGCAGAATGATAATTTTGCAAAAGAAATGAGCAGTTTCAGCAAAATAAACAGCATTATTAGCTGACACATGAACATCATAGGGGCACTTTAATAAGCAGTAAATCAAACATTGAAGGATACAATTCAGCATTCTGAGTGAGAAGATTCCAAACTGGTCCAAGAATATGAGCCGAGAAGTGAAGCATGTACTTCGGAAAATTCTTTACCAACGTTGTCAATGCCTATACAATCAGTCAGTCACAAATCACTCCATTAATAATATACTACAAATAATAACGTCTATTTATTCAATTTGATCTTGAAGAATAATCACATTTAGCGACAATCTGTAGCAGCACAGTGAGAGATATTAATGTAAATGAATGGCTATTATAAGCGGTAAAATTCTTTCAGTAATTCAACAGAAAACTGAAATATCAGAGATACTATCAAATTTCACCCAAACCTAAATGACTACAAGAAGACTAAATACGACAGAAAACACAGAATACACAGGCCCAAATTGAAGCCAACATTTTCATAACAAAGTACAATATTTCAGAAAATGCTACAGTGAATAAGTCTTCCTTAGAAGTAGAATTTAATATGATGAAAAATTAACTTCTCAGTATAATGAAGTAAATGCTAAAGAAATGCTATAAACCTTAAGAATTTCAATCTTGAGACCACTATCAGACTGAAGCCCATTAGGGACCTGCAGGCCAGCAGCTAGATGCTCAATAAACTGTGGAAGTATTGGAAATAAATACTTTTTAGCTGTACCCTAAAAACACAACAAATAAATACACACGTTTACCAACTGAACATTAGAATATGGATATAACCAGGCAGTCTCCTGGACTTTTGATACTGCAAGTTGATAGTCTAATAAAATTATGCACAAATTTAACATAGCAACAAGAATTGCTAAATATTTACTTTAATTAGATAGTAGTGGCAAATTAATACATTTCCATTGCATATGGAAATGTATTAATTGTAAGATTCATGTATGGGTTACTATGCCTGAAATAAAACAATAAATAAATAACAAAATAAATAAAAATATGGGTACCTATTGGAAGATGTAGCAGTGTAGTAACTGAATAAGTTACTAAATAACAATAAATAGCAGCTGAATAGTGACTACTAATTATAATCATGGAAAGAAGGAATGAACAAAAAAGCAACTTAAACAAGGAAACTGTAGCATGAAGTCCAACCAAACAAAGATGTCAAAAAGTTGTTTAAAATCAAAATTAAGCATAAAAACAATAAAGCAACAAAGAGTTACAGAATATAAGTCATAGTTACTATCTGAAATAATAACTATTTAATTATCAAATAGTTGATCCCCTCATGGATAGAAAGTCCTGAGACAAATTCAACATCATCTTTGAATTGGCAAATTACAGTTAAATCCAAAAAGTGACAACAATTATAACAATAGAGACTCAATCACAAGTATCAGTGACCCCTCGATGACCAGCGTGTAGCAATGAACACAAAGAAGCAAGAAACCAATCGTAAATAAACCTTAATAGAACAATATGTCAGCTATCGTCATTAAAAAATAAATAGGGCGTTAAAATATGATAATTTTAAATGTTGTAGTCTATTGTACAGAGCACGTATAGCAAACCTTCTCATATTCGTTCATGGCAGCCAACATTCCAGAGCAGGTTTCAAATATGTTGACAGCTCTGCTTCTTGTTCTAATACTGTACATCTAAATATGCCAATCAATCAATTACATAATGATTCTTTCATAACTTTAGCGAAAATCTAGTGCAGGCCAACTATATGAAAAATATTATTTCAAGAACTAGTCAGGTACCGGAAATTGTAGAAATGCAAATGGCCTATATGTAATTGTCTGATTTAACTGACAATTTTGTAATCTTGTGAGTAATTACGTGGAATTCTACTCTAAATAACTGAGTAAATAATTTTCTCCAACGAACAGACAATTGCATTGAGCACAATCAAAACATCATCCATAAATCTTAACGCCATCAAAATCTCAAGGTCTGCAGTGTCTTCAATCAAACAAAATAGTACATTTTAAAAATTATAATTTAATATTTCAACTACTTAAAAGTTATCACTCTTATTCTACAGAGATTTTCACAGCACATTACACTGGATTTATAAGATAAGAAAAATTGTAAGAACTTTTGCAGAGGACTGATAAGGAATTCTATAATACTGTACCTCGGCAGCGGTGTATATTTTTAGCATCTCGGGTAGAATCACAGGAGCCACCCTGGGCATTTGTGTGTCGGTAACTTCTCTAGAAAACTCTACAAACAAAATTACCATCCGCACAACTAAGAAACATTTCATATAGTTACAAATATTAAGCTTTCACATCTTAAAAATTCTGCAGAGACGTAACGTTTAATAAAAAGTTCGATTATCTCACATATGAAGCTCATGTAATAACCATGCACCAATGGAGCTACAATCAGCTTCTCATACTCCATATAATTTTATTGTTTATAGTAGCTTAGTCATATCATCCACTATAATGAGATTAGGTTCTATAAATAGAAACCAAAACCAAAGCAAAGTTTAACGCCAGTTTCCAGTCTAAGCAGACTGTCACACATAGAGAGAGCACTGGACTTGAACCCTGAACCTACTGGTACGCTGTCGGAAAACGTACCGATATGCTACCAGTTAGCTTCAAATGTGAAACGTCTATGAGAAAAAGTACTATATATGTATGTATGTTTATTGTAAGTATTCTGTATATGAAGTCTGGAATGAGTGTTGCTGGATAGCTTAAAGTTCTGCTCATACGTAGAAATTTTTAGTAGTTTAGATAGTAATTTAAATGTAACTGTTATTTAGCTCATGATTTCAATTGAACTCTTCCTGTAAAGTAGTCCTGAAGACCGAGTTCAGCCATGACACTGCTATATAAGTTTTCATTGTTAATAATAATAATAATAATGAGAGCAGAACAAACCGGTGAGTACCCTCATGGCTCCGTGGATTAGATTCCCATTACCGCTGTTTAGCGCTTGCATGAGCACATCAAACAACTGAGGCCACGCCTCCGGCCAATCCCAGTGAGCTATCGTAGAGACAGCGTACGCCACACTGACTCTCAGCTTACTCAGCGGGTCAGCTAGTCCGTGCAGCAGCAGCTGACGAATCAACGCCTTGATCTACAACATTGTCCATGACAAAATCGAACACCAGTTAGTGGGCTGCAGTAACATGATAGCTGACGGATCAATACCTTGATCTACAACATTGTCCGTGACAAAATCAAACACCAGTTAGTAGACTGCAGTTACATGATTGCATAGCATATATATCAAAAACAGAAATAAAAACAACTATAGTGCTACTGTCATCATAGACAACATTGAGCATATAGAATAAAAGCCAAGACAACGAGTAAAAAATAAAAGATTCCAAAATATAGTAGATCAGCAGGTCGGTTAGGACAGTAATACCAGTATTTACAAAATTTTTGTCAACCGAGGAGAAAAACACTTGGTTTATCTGCTTCTCTGCAACAGTACGATTAAAATGCCAGAAATTAAAAGTACGAAAAATAAAAGAAATCAACAGCAGCAGACATACTAAAAAGGCATCGTAACTAACTAAAATCAGTAATCAGATGATTCGTGGGTAACATTGTGTACAAGTCAATAAAAATGAAGTTTAGAAGTTAGAACCAAAGTAAAAAGCAACATAAGAGAAATCACAGTACACAGACACATCAAGCAAATATCATATCAATGAACATAACTGCATCAGACATTTAAATATCATCATTCATTCAAATCAAATCAAACATCTTATTCACTGGATCCTGTAGCCATCAGATAGGGCACAAGGTGCTCTATCTAGCTGACCACCACAGGAAATAAGTCCGAATAGTGATATAAGCAGTTAAAACACTTCATGTCAGAATAAAAATCTCAGAATATGGCCAGCCTAACCTCCGGCAGCACTTCTGGAGACCTGAACTTCTCTGCGTGAGAACACCAGTGGTGCTCAATGTACTGCTTGAGCAGCACCGACGACAACTGCCTCACAGGCTGCAGTCCGTTCTGATCTATAGTCAACTCAGCCAGGTGCACACCAAACTCTGCAAAATACAAACCACGATCAAGCCAGGTGAACCCCAAACTCTGCAAAATACATACCATGATCATGTCAGGTGCACACCAAATTCTGCAAAATACATACCACAATCATGTCAGGTGAACCCTAAACTCTGCAAAATACATACCACGATCATGTCAGGTGAACCCCAAACTCTGCAAAATACATACCACGATCAATCATCGATCATGTTAGGTGCACACCCAAACTCTGCAAAATACATACCACGATCATGTCAGGTGAACCCCAAACTCTGCAAAATACATAATACGATAAATTCAGGTGAACCCCAAACTATGCAAAATACATACCACGATCATGCCCGGTGAACCCCAAACTGCAAAATACATACCACGATCAACTCAGGTGAACACCAAAATACATACCACAATCATGCCAGGCAAATATCAACTCCAAAAAATACTTACCATAATCATTCAGGCTGAACTAAGCAACACTTTGTAAAAAGGGGGTCTGCTGTTCTAGTCATACAGCCGTCTCAAATATTCCAAACTATAGAAAACTATTAAAAAAACAAAAAATTAACTAATTAACTATAGATTAATTCAGATGCAAATACTCAAAAGATAGTCAAAAGTATTACAACAGTATGTAATAATGTAAATGATCTTTTCATTATTAAGAACTATACAAAAGGCAAATAAATATGCAATACATCTCCTTTTACAAAGTGAACAGAAGAAGTCCTAATTTGTTAATCAGCAATGATAGAAGAATGTGTCTACTACCGTCAGTGATCTCTAAAGTTTTCATCTGCTCCTCAGAGGCTGCTCTAACATCGGCGTGTTGGGAGAGGATTCCATTCAGACATTCCACCACCGCTTCTCTCATAGCCAATCTATCCGAGCCAATCTCGACTGCCATCGTACACTAACTAATCTATCAAAACGGCATAGTCCAGAAGTGCTGAAAAATGAATGAATTTTCTTAACTAAGATTCAAAATGATCAGCAGAACCTCAAAAAGGATTGCTGATTAATGCATTTGCATTATATTCTAATTATTATATCCAAGTTCAATCTTCAATTACTATATCCAAGGCATAGTTTTAAGAATAGATATGGTTTTAAAATGCAATGAATCTTGTAAATGATTTACTTTACCGATTTTTAAACTTTAATCATATAGTGAGATCCAGCATACTGAATAAGTTAAAAATACAGATCTATCTAAGAATAACGTATCATTTTATCATCAGAAATAAATAATCTAGCTACAAGTTCAAGTAACTTCCTAAAAGTCCTTATAATTCTTATAATTAATGTTCAAGAAATATTTAAAATTACAATACGCATTTCATTCATATGACATCAATGAATTTATAGTTATATGAATATAAACAATATAAATCAATAGATCAGTTCGGTAATTGAAAACATATTTTGTTGTATGGTAACACTGGTTTGTTTATGTTGACATCTGATACATAAATTTACATGTAAATGTAATGGGTCTATATTATAACTTCGTTATGCATGCATTATAACTTCGTTATAATGCATGCATTTTGTTATAACTTCGTTATAATGCATGCATACCGTTATAATGGGTGAAAGAGTTAAACAATAAGTGTTAAGTTATTCTCTAATCAATATACGTATAGTAGGTTGTAAAGTAAATAACATTTCTAAAGAAAACTTGTATAGAAATTTTATGAGGAACTAGTACATTTCAATAGTATTCTATGTGTTTACTTTTTCTAGTCCACTGTTTATAATTGGTGTCCACGATATTCTATTTATAGCTATTACCGAAAAGATCTATTAAACCATTACATGCACAAATCCACATGTGTAAAAGTATACTCGCGAGTGAATAATTAAATTAAGAATACTTTTGTTACGATCTGTAGCTGACAGATTATAAGAGCGCTATAGAAATGAAGAATTATAAGCACATTTGAAATAACTAAATAAGTAAATATTCTAATAATAAGTTTTTATTTAACTATATTCTAAAGCAAAACTTTAGGTTTGGATCATCTATTACCGCGCGATTTGTTTATTTTAAACTACAGGAAGTTACGGAGGGCCGGGCACCAGAGAAATATTCGCTAATCTGGTGCAGTAGTGTTACCAATGTCACTCTAAAAAGCCGTTTTCGAAGCCGATCAAAATTTCTCCATCCAAACTATAACAATAATAATAATAATAATAATAATAACACACATTATAGTGAAATGATCAACTATGTTGATATCTATCACTTTTCCGTTAGGTAATTTTTTCCATTTTCCGTGTAGCCAGTCCAGTGAATGTCCGAGATAGTGATAAAATAAGATAATGAGCCCGCACTCTAGCTAGACGAAGATTAATTTACGAATGTCACAAAATATCTAGCGAAGATATAATCTCATTGCGTAAAGCTGTAACAAATCACTATAACGTCTGTCAAGTAGAACACAAGTCAAGCTCTACATAAAATCTGTAAATCTATAAACAAAATGTAATATGTATCAGTTAGAATCATAGCACCAGTTCTGAGTTTATTTACAATTCGTATGATTTAATGTGCTACTTCTGTGCCGGTTCCATAATACAGTTGGTAACGCATTTGCCTGATAAAGATGAAGTCAGAGATTCAAATCCCAGACGTGCAGTTTCTGACAGTACTCATTGGAGCAGAAACTTGCGTAAAACTTTGTATTAACCTCTAACTTTCTTGGCTTCACAGAGGTGGTACGAAACCGATGTAACTTATTTTAGTACACCGAAAATACTGAGTTTTGATAATTATAATGTATGGAATTTGATAGCATAATCAAATTTTCTTAGAAGTTAATAGAGGAGAGAGAAGTCACAAGTTGCACAGTACTATAAGTGGACCTACAAGCTAGCAAGGGACTCTGATTAAAGACAAAAATTAATATTTCAATTTTTAGTTGTCAATAAATTATAGCTGGTCGTTGTATATGACGTTTTGACTGCCGCTTAAGGCCGGATTCGTTGGTACCATTAATGCGGCCTGGTGATGTAGGTAAGCATTTATAGGCAATTGAGATTGCACCACCCACTTCAACATGTAGACAACATGCCATTACTTAACAACAACAACAATACGATTAGAGTGCTACTGTTGTCCATGACAACATTGAGCACTGTGAAACCAAATCAAAGCCGATGAGCAGAGTGAGGGGTCCATAAACGGTGCGAGCCAAAATCCGGGTGGTCAGTCCAAAGCGGGGTGACACGTCTCCCAGAGTTTCCGTCGTGGTTTTGTCTATAACATATTATTACGTTATAATGTAAAGATGTTTCCAGACCGATATAAACAATTTTGACATCCTGAATCAAGCTGCAAAATTAGGCTAAGCTAGGTTTAGTTAAATACGCATAATTATAAGTTGTTTAGCCAATTTATAAGTTGTTTAGCCTAATTATAAGTTGTTTAGAAAAGTTTAGTTAAGTAAAGGCATGTTGTCTACATGTTGAAGTGGGTGGTGCAATCTCAATTGCCTATAAATGCTTACCTACATCACCAGGCCGCATTAATGGTACCAACGAATCCGGCCTTAAGCTGCAGTCAAAACGTCATATACAACGACCAGCTATACTGCGACTACTCTGTAATTTTTGATCCTGCTTATTGTGTATTCGCTACTGTAGCATTTCTGTCGTGGTATTTATATAAATCCACTTATTATTATTATTGAAGCCATGAGCCATAGTCTGGTACAACAGTTTTAGGGTTTCTGATGTCATTAACATATCGTTTAATTGTACATGGCCGCCCGTTGACTTTCACTACGAATTTTAGGATAGCGCTTTGTCAGTTGTCTGAAAAACAGACAAAATCTTACCGATTTAATTAATATATTATTATATGAATTAATTTATTTAGTAGAGTACATTAACACATTAACCAAGTATAATATAATTACACAGAATTAAGTTTATTCATAGAACATGAATGATAGCAAAACATTCTCACGAGTACAGTCCATACTTAAAACATTTAGTTATGCTCAAAAAATCGAATAATCTAATTAGACAGGATATCATGAGATAAGCCAGAAACAGTCTGAATCTAATCATTAAAATTGCCATACTAATACGAACTATATTCTACAGATCAAGTACTATTGATGTTGACAACAAAACTGCTTCTTGCAGAAGGCAGGTCAAGTAACTACAGCATAAAAGTGACCAATGAAATAAACAATAAAGCTAATATCGAATGATACATAATGCGCCCCTTACATCATTTAAGAATGAGGAAACGGACCTCAAACCTATAGACTCTATTATTATTATTATTACTATTATGATTATTATTACTAATATTACTAGTATTATTACTACCATTATTATTATTATTATTATTACTATTATTACTACTATTATTACTATTATACGCCGACTATAAACTTTTAAAAAACAATTAATATTATATAGCACAGGCAATAAACAAGAATCTAAAGACTTTAATCAGAAAATCTTCTCCCCCTAAGACCTTCTACGTGGCATTTAAATAATACCATCATCTCATCACTTCAGTTCATTTCGTTTATTGCCAGGAAAAAATTAACTTTATAATTTTAAATATATTTATTTTAATTTTTTATCTAGCATATTTGTAACTAAATTTCAGAAAACGTTTAAAAGGAAGAGCAAAAAAACAGCATTCCGAAGACTCCATAACAATGCAATACGATTATACGATGCAACGCTCCCAATGCTAAGGATAGTACAATGCAATACTCCCTACAATGCAGTAGGGCCGATTACAATGAAAGCTGCCCCATACACATTTAACGCAGTTTTTGTACAGGCAATGCAGTGAAAACAATAGCAAAATCTACAAGTATTTACAAACAATACGGATATTTCATTTTACGACAGACGAGCGCTTAGCACGATGATTCGTATCAAATAATAAACAAGGCAATACAAATACACGAAGATTAAAGGAAGCAGCAATGAAATATGAAGAGAATGTGTTCCAGGAGCGTCTACAGGCAATTTCGACTACGCAGAAAGAGTAGTCAAAATCTGAGGGGGGGATTTCCTTAAAGATCTAGGGCGAAATTTTTCTTACTAATTACTACGAATAATGTAAAGTATATACCGTCATTAATGAATGTAATTATACAGGATTGTTCCTCCGGTGTCCTTTGCTTGAATTACTATAATAAATTAGAGAATTTCCACCTGACGTTTTAGACACTGGGGGAGGGATGTGTAAGAGGATAGGGGGATAGGCGCTCCTGGTTCGTCCTAATAATACAGTATAAATACACGTACAATTATACATAGTATGTGTAATATTATACATAATATCTAATATATAATACATATTATTTATAATTTTATAATTGTAGATATTATTATATTATAATATTATAATTGTACATATTATATATAATTATATATAATATTATATATATATATATATATATATATATATATATATATATATATATATATATAATATACAGTATATATATATATAATATATTTATTTATATTTGTATTATATTATATTTTTCTACAATTTTAGATATTATGTATAATATTATAATTTTAGATATTATGTATAATGTTAGACCTACACATTGTATATACACATTTGATATTCACTATGGCCATGAAGGATCTCGTCTGACCTGGGCAGCAAAAAACAAGTACAACACTTCGACGTCAATGTGAAATAGTAAAATAAATTGCAATTAAAAATTACAATCTTACCAGAATAACTACTATAGTGAAATTGTCGTATGCATACATATCCTGAAATTGTCGACAAGAATCTGCTAAAAGTTCGATCAAACAAGAATCCGTGTTAAATTACGAATTCTTACAATACACAAGTAACTAAGATGCGTAATATGCAGGCAGATAAAGTGAGTTCAGCTCGTTAACAATTTATCAGTTGATGGTCTAGTATGTAGAGAACTTCCTATTGTCCGAGATTTACTCTCCAATCAGCTTTACCGGGGATTGATCCCAGGGTCTTAGGAACGGAATTTGAAACTTCATGCCGTTACCTACCGCGTTTACACACTGAGCCACCGAGACATTCGCCGATGTCAATGGAGATTAATATTGTCAACATCTACAGGTAGGATGCCTCTATTTTCCGGTGTTTTTCAACTCTGTCCTTTCAGCAGTTCAGTTATAAAGCTCACATAGTCTACCGAATATTCTCGAATGTCGAGAGCTACAGGTTAATTAGAATGACTAGTTTAGATGTACTAATAACATATTAGGTGTACATGTACGACAATATAAATATCTGCATTAACCCAATTACGTCATCTGCATTAACCCAAATTTTGATAAATTAGATTTATCAACATAGCACCAAATCAATCAAATAGTACATCAATTAAATTATCTATCGGTCAAGAAATAAACTATTAGATGAACCGATCAAAATATCGACTAAAGATGTATACAATTCTTGAATCAATCAAACTATCGACTAAAGATTCAGACAATTTATAAACCAATCAAATTATCAACAAAACATTTAGGCAATTTATGAATCAATCACACAATAGCACTCTACAGAGTCTACAGAAATATAAAAGTTAAGACATTCTTGCGACAAAACATCATTAAAAATAGTGCAGACCATCAGGAGAGATGCAGCACGGCATCCTTCCCATCTCTTCATATCCCAAGAAAATATACCAAATAATCTTGAACGTGTTCCCAGAATAAAATAGATTTACGGTTACAAGGAAACTATAAATACCAGAAAATTAATCCCAGAATTGACTCACTCCCAGCTATTTGATCAGAGATTGAAAAGACAGTAGATAACTGCCTGCTAAATCGAAATTCCCTTATTCATGCCAGGAGCTGGCTTGGACTTCAAAACAGAGAACCGTCTTGCAAGTTTAAGCTAACATAAAGCAACCACGCGTATTTCTCTCTATTAGAAAATCATCGCTTTTAGAACATTTAAGCACACTTACTGTAACACACTATGCAGTAGTGAAAACACAAAATAATTTATAAAATCAGAATTTTATACAAAAAAATCTAATAAAATCAGATTTAAAATCAAACTGATAAGATAAACCTAAATTCAGCGATTTTAATTGAATCTGATCCAACCATTACTCCTTCAAGCAACTTAACATTAATATCAAAATATGATTTGTGATTCATGACTTTAGGGAATCAAAGTAGAGCTAACAACTCGTTTAATTACAAACTTATATGGAATCTCGTAATATTCACATTCAGACCAACTTTAAACAAAATTTTTAAAAACATTGTTTGACTTTTTACAAACAAAAAATTTTTAAGTCCAGCATTTTTTCCAGACCAAACACGCAATAAGTATGTCAATAAAAATTGATAAAAGATACATTCTTAGAATACATTTGTGTTTCAACAGCATACTGTATTTGCACAATCTACAACAAACGGTCTTCCTTAGCTCAGACACTTCGTCAAAATTTTCAGGCGTCAAGGAATCCTGCATTACAGACGCTGGAAGCCCTACTATGCATAGGAGTGACAATCAGATCTTGTTAGATATATATGAGATTTTAAACGAAGCCAGTCATAAACGTTGTAAATAATTCAAACTGTACAATTCAAACTTCATTGATTGCTATGAATAAGATGTAATGACACAAATTCACGATATAATTATTACTACCACAGCCATAGCCACTGTCTTAGTAGTAATAATAATAATAATATTAATAATAACAACAATTGCAATGCTACTGTCGTCCATGACAACATCGAGCACTATTGAGACAAATCCATGTGGCCAATTCTGAAATTAGGTTTTTTCAGTTCAGTAGTCTAATCAAATCACTAGCTCATTCGGCGTTCATTATATCACCTAACGATGACAACACGAACGTCTATATAATCACACGGGTTGTGGTCTTTGACAGCTAGTATTTGAGGTCTTTGTTGTCCATGTGGCACTGTTACAGCATAGAGCAGCATTTGGCACAGAACAGAGCATAGCACAGCTGTGGCATATGATACTAAGCAGCGCTTTGTTTTTACTATACTATAGTTATTAATAAAATTATTATAGTTATTAACAAATTATTGACGTCCCAGACATCATCCTTGTATGAGAAAAAGGACGTTAAACCTTTATTATTATTTAATATCGATCTACAATATTATCTGCATGCGAATTGAATGCGAATATCAATGGAATTTCCAGCTTCCAGAAAACTCCAAACACATCGACACTCATTAACACGAAACCTAATGGGATAAATTAAATTAACAACATAACTTTAACTTATAACTTACATAAACGAAACAAAACATTCTACAGCAAACTGTCTAAATACCTGCTAATTCTGTCATTATTATAATCTTAGATTAAATAACATAGACTATTTTTTATCTATTAGTTAGTGAATACACTGATCAAGAAAGTAATAGAAATTCAGCGTCCTTGCTTTGACCCAGCTTCGACATTAGACAAGAAAAGTTTAGAAAAACAACTAAAGTTACCGATTTTAATGAACCAGTACATTAACACTTTTGCACGCATTTTAGTAAAATAATTTTAACAAAAGTCACCATAATTTTCACAGATTAAAAATTATTATGTTATACTACAAGTATTTAGAACAATTCCTCAAAACTTCGAAAAAAACTAATCGTAACTATCTATTATTGCTTAATACAATACCACAGTCATGTTGATTATTTGTTTAATTTAAATATTATTTATTAAATTTGATTTAATTATTCATATAAATAATATTTATAAATTTATATTTACATCAAGTTATAAGTTTATCAAGTATTATAAGTATTATTTATCAATTTTAATTATTTCAATAAATATTTATTTATAAATTTATATTTATATCAAGATATACGTTTATCAAGTATTATAGGTATTATTTATTGAATTTTAATTATTTATATAAATATTATTTATAAAATAGCAGATTAGTTCAGGTTGAACAAATTAATTCTGAACACCAAAACCTGAATTACCTTTCAACCATATCAGCATTTAAACTTTTACCCAACAAACCGGTTAAAGGCAATTTTAATTCGATTAATTAACATCGGTCAACGAATATAAAAATTGTTAATAAATAAATAAAGAACACTTTGATTACAATCATTTACCAGATTAATTTTAAATTTTAGTAAGAATGTATGCAAATTTAAAATATCTTACGCTAGTTTAATTTCTATGGGTAGAAAAAACACATAAATACTAATTTACAGATGAGAAAATCAGTTAAAATTCATAAAGTCTAAATATTCCTCAAAATAGCCTTTAAAATAAATTTGAAGAGAAGCGTAACAGAGAAAACAGTACAGTAAAATCACGAAATCCACGACCAAGCAGTTTGATAGAAATCTTACATGAATAGTACTGGAATTTGTATTTGATATATATTTGATATAGATAATACACACTTTGAAGAGATAAAATACACAAAATACTACTAAAACATGATATGATTAAAAACACAAGAGGTAAAATAGTTGACAGAATACAGTCACGTCTCACCACAAGCAAACCCTTACATCTATGTAAAAAATAACAACTTGAAATACTTGATGTGCCATGATCATCATCATCATCATTATCTTCCCTTAAATCCTGGTTTAACCAGGGTCATGATACGAATAGATTTTCTTTTATCCATTCGCTAAGTTTTGATGTGCCATGATTGAATTTCATAAATTTATTAAAGTGGCGTTATTTTTTATTATTTATCAGGACAACAACGTCACTAAGAGTTCCTCCATATCTCATCTGCTCAAACTCTTCTTTCAACCAAAACTCTCCAGCACCAGCCACTGTTCACAGAATTCCACTTACATAGGTTGTAGTGTGTTTAACGTTAAGGTTTGAGAAGCACAAGGCTTCTCTTCAAGACGACTTGACAAACTCGAGCTACCGTCACAAAGATTAATGTAACAGTAACTTACTAAAGAACTTGACTACATTGCAGTTGAATTGTACGTATCAGTTGCTCAAGAACCCCTAACGTTTATAACGACTACACTAAATTCATTCATCTTCTTTAACAGAAATTCATTATACATGACCACCCAGGAGATCGACCTTAAGTCTACTCGTCAGATCAATTCCGTCAGGACTATAGCCATTTCAACATCGAAAGAAAACTTGGAAATGATGTTCAATCCTACTGCTAACATGCTCAAACTGGCAAAGTACTCATTGAAAATACTGTCCAATAACAAAACGAGAGGAATGCCAACAGCGTATTATCTATAGTCCACAGGGTAAGGGTGCGTGGGTTGACCGACAACAAGCTCTTCGCCTATTGGTTGAGTTAATCGACCAATAGCAGATGAAGATGGAGACCTCCATGATATGTTTTGAGAACTGCTGCCGTTGATTGGCTTCATTCCAGGAACACTGCGCAGACCTAGACAGGGAAAATAATATGTAGTTTAAAACAGATACAAGCTCTAGCCAGTTGTATAATATTATACATAGACCCATTGTTATGTGACGGCCAGCTTCACAGAGTTACTCTGACCGTTACGAAAAACTACAAAAATTGCGATTAAGCGAGGAAACTGTATCATATGTGGCAGTCATGTGAAATCATCATCATCATTATCATCTTCTCTTGTATAGCAGTTTAACTAGTTTCATTTAATTTTTAATTTTACTCTTTAATTTTTAGTTTGATTTAATTAGTCAAATTTTTAGTTTAATGATTAAAATCATACGAACCAAGATATAGTCTAAGCAATATTTACAAGACACAACGATTGCTCAATTTTCAAAAAACACAAAATGCTTTGGATACCACAAAACAACTGCAGCTACTTGAGCTCTAATTCTGCAGAAGCAAATATTGTCAGTGAATCAGCAACTGAACATACTTTCGCTTAATGCAAACGTACTCAAAACAACATAAGACATCGCTCATTGAATATGTCTCTCAACACTGCATTGGTCTCAAGTGTTCAATGGTTTAAAATCAATGTCTGTTAAATTAAACATTGAATGTCCATACCTAAGACAATACCCAAGCAGATAAGCTATTCATTACATAACACAATGGAGCTATTTATTACAAAACAACAGAGTTTTTCAATAAATAATACATTGAATCTATTCATTACACAATACACGGAAGCTATTTATTACATATTACAGTGGATCTATTTATTGCATAAATAAATAGCTTATAAATATGTTACATATTACAGTAGAGTTATTTATTACTTAACACAATGATGTTAATTGTTATATAACACAATGATGTTATATAATAAATAACACAATGACATCATTTTATTACATAACACAATGGTGATATTTCATACGCAACACAAATGTTATTTAATACATAACACAGTGATGCTATTTAATACATAACACAATGATGCTATTTAATACGTAACACAATGATGCTATTTAATACATAACACAATGATGTTATTTAATAAATAACACAATGATGTTATTTATTTAATACATAACACAGTGATGTTATTTAATACATAACACAATGTTATTTAATACATAACACAATGATGCTATTTAATACATAACACAGTGATGTTATTTAATACATAACACAATGTTATTTAATACATAACACAATGATGCTATTTAATACATAACACAGTGATGTTATTTAATACATAACACAATGTTATTTAATACATAACACAATGATGCTATTTAATACATAACACAATGATGTTAATAATAATAATAATAAATAACACAATGATGTTCTTTATTACATAGCACAGTGATGTTATTTATGAAGCAGCACAGAGAAGCTGTTGATCACATGAACGATGCAGTAGAGGTTATAAACCTTGGTCAGCAGGATGACCGGTACGTTTAACAACCAGTCGAATGCTGGCCGCTCTGCTCTGTATAAGTTCTATAGCAGCAGCGTGGCTCATGTTTGTCGCGTCGTGTCCGTCTATCTCTATCAGTTCATCTCCTACCTATAATTAATCAATCAATCTATCTATCTAACTATCAATCAATCAATCAATCAATAAGTCAAGCAATCAATCAATAAATCAATCTATCACTCAATCACCTAGTCAATCAATCAATAATAAAATCAACCAATCTATCAATCAATTAATTAATCAATCAACCAACCTATCAATCACTCAATCTATCAGTAAATCAATCAACTAGTACATAAATCAATCAACCAAAACATAACTCAATCAACCAATACATAAATCAATCAATAAATCAATCAGTCACTCAACCAGTCAATCATAACATATATCACTAATAAGTCAGACAATCAATATATCAAGCAGCCAACAAAAAATTAGTATTATATAATATAAGTGTCATGTTGTACAATAGTCATTAACACAAGTAATAAAGAAATGAAGGGCCATTATATGTGATCTGACAACAACAACACTAGCAGTGAGCGGCCATGATTGAGATATGACAACAACAACAACACCAGCAGTGAGCGGCCATGATTAAGACCTGACAACAACAACAACACCAGCAGTGAGCGCCATGATTAAGACCTGACAACAACAGCAACACCAGCAGTGAGCGGCCATGATTTGAGATCTAGCTAAGATTTTATAATGTTATTTCTTAAGTTGCTTATTTTACCTCATTAGTCATACTAACAGAAATTGAATGGTAGATAGATTAAACTACGGATATACAGACTGCTCCATGAATTTCATTTTTTAAATTGTGGAACAATATACCGTTAAGTTTAAAAAAATGTAAATTACTTGACTTTGCCTTCAAATAAATTTCTCATTAAATCAGTTTCTTGTTATAAATTTCTTCGTTTTGTTTGATTATGTTGTTACAATTATATGAACGTTTTTTAAATTACTTTGTAACGCTATTTTTGTTAAGTTATTTTAGTTACATTTGTAACGCTATTTTTGTTATTTTAGTTACGTTATTTGCTAAGTTATTTGTGGTTGTTATCATCAGACCTGTAATGACCCCTCCTCATGGGCTGCTCCCCCCTCAGCTATCTTGAGCACAAAGAGGGGCATGTTGTTGAACTCCCTCCCCCCTCTGATAGAGAAACCGAACCCCCGAGAACTGCGGGGCAGCGTCACAGTGTAGTACTGATCAGACAACGGTTGTACCGGGTGTTGTCTGTACGGTGAACTGTTGCTGTAGTCAGTGGTTGTCACGCGTGACATGTCACTATCTGAGAGGTAGCCTGGTGGGACACTCTGTAAATATACACATAGAGATATAGTGTCACACGTGACATGTCACTATCCGAGAGATAGCCTGGTGGGACACTCTATAAATAAACACATAAGAGATATAGTGTCACACGTGACATGTCACTATCTGAGAGGTAGCCTGGTGGTACACTCTATAAATATACACATAAGAGATATAGTGTCATACGTGACATGTCCTATCTGAGAGATAGCCTGGTTGGATACTCTATAAACAAACACATAAGAGATATAGTGTCATAAGAGACATGTCACTGTCTGAGAGGTAGCCTGGTGGGATACTCTATAAACAAACACATAAGAGATATAGTGTCACACGTGAAATGTCACTATCTGAGAGGTAGCCTGGTGGGACACTCTATAAACAAATACATGAGATATAGTGTCAAGCGTGATATGTCACTATTTGAAAGGTAGCCTTGTGGTATACTCTACAAGCGTACACATAAGGGCAATAGTCACATTAGGTAAACAGGAAAATGAAATGATTCCTACTTTAAAAATATTAGAGTCTGAATGTACTTTCTACATTTTATTCACTTGCAACCCTTCAATTTTGTAATTTTATAAAATAACAAGAAATACAGAGCAGGGAAATTTAATAAGAGATTGCAGAATCGTTTAGCGATAAAGTAATTGAAAAACATCTATTTACATCAGCTACTTACCGCTGAGCGAAGTGTTACTGCACTTGATGAACTCGACAAATTGTCTGCAACAGGCAATCACGAATAAATCATCTTTAATAAACTAAAATCACAACGGTAAACTGTGCCTCTGCAGCAGTCCAGAGAGAGAAAGCTACAGTAGCACACTAGAGCTACTTCTTACTACTACCTACACAGTAGCCAGTGGTATATCACCACGGTAAAACGAGCTAGTGAATAAATAATATTGGCTAATTTTATGTAGAACTTATAGATGCTAATCGACGCATTTGGAATCTAAAAGTAGATGCTAAATCCGTCGATGAGCACACAGTTTAACAAGAGTCGGCATACGAGGTAACCTTCTCCACTCCTCTCAGTCCCATACCATATCATCAGTCAAACCCCTTATTAAACTCCCATATTTAATTCATGTCCAATACTAAACATTGAAATAAACTTTCATATTTTGTACAAAACACGACTAAATATATACAACGCCTTCCTGCACCCATTTACACACAAAACCACACGCTCGCTCACACACAATAACATAAAACAGCTGGCAAAGCTGTTTTATGTTTTATGTTAACGTTAGATTCCTTACTCGAAAGCGATGTCAGTTACGGGAGAGCCAAGGATTTGAACCCCACACATACTTATCCGCGGTCGAATATCACACACACACACAAACAAACACACACACGCATATAAACACACACACACGCACGCACCTACAAGGAACAACAAGACAGACATACCAGGAATGCCTATAGTAAGCGTGACGCTGTAGCCAGACTCTCTGACCATTCTCACAACGTCCTCGTGTCTCATGTGAGATATAGCAACACCGTTAACAGCTAAGATCCTGTCTCCCACTCTCAAAGCACCGCATCTATCTGCCGGGCTGTCCTCTATCAACTTACCTGTTAAATAGTAACCGCAACACTACAACAGTATTATAACAATAGCTCTCTCTTAGTGCACTGCCTACTGGCAGGTGCATAGTATATAGCGCCTCTAATCTTCTCTGTCTTTCGCTTTCCTCTTCATGTCCACATTTGAGTGGATCTTTAAATCATCTAACATTATAATAACAGTAAAATAACTAATAAAAGTACTCTCAATCACCACATCGCTATTGTGCGCCGTCTTCTATCAACATACCTGTTACATAATAACAATTGTCTTGTAGTGGTTTCAATGCACAACCACTAAAGCAAGGGAAGATATTCTCCCTTTGTCTACAGACATTAAACAAGGCAATTCAAGTCAACCATATATATTATAACACATCACTAGTTCAAAATGTATTTGTTCAACGTTTCAATTCTAAAAGCCAAATACTCCCTTCCGGGTACTATTACAATTAAATTACACTTACTGTTTTAGAAACACAATACCATCATCTCATCATCATCAGCTTCCCTTAAATGCCAAGTTGGCTAAGGTCAGGATACGAATAGACCTTCTCCACTCCTTTCTATGGAGTGGGGAACTTTACAATTCGTTTAAAAATATTTTGTAGCAATTTCAGTAGCCTAGGTGCTTGCAACCGAATGCCCTTTCTGTCATTGATTTGGATCTTAGTGATGTGTCGCCTTTTTACGACACGTCCAATCTATGGTTGGTCTATTCTTCAGCAACGCGGACACAACACGGAACACCACACAATGCCATCATAAATGATAAAAACATAATTAGTACCTATGACCGATCCTGACTTAGAGACGGAAGATATGACGACAAAGCCAAATCCTTCATTCTCTCTGCGTCGTAACGTGACGTCATACGGGTAGTTGTTATTGACAGCAGGGCGATATGCTACACCTGCATATGTGGGCAGGGAATCTGTGCGTGACACAACACATGAAATAGCAATGAGCGATTAGATATATAGATTAGTTTCATATATTTAGGGCAGCCAGTGTTAAATAAGATAAAACTTTAGTTTCCACTCTTGAAAGTGTATAAACAACTGGACGAAAGCAAAATTTGAACCCTGAACCTACTGATCTGCAGTAGAACACCTAGCAGATCAAGTAACAGCTACTGAGTCAGCTCAGAGCCCTGATACTATGATCTCTCTCTCTCTCTCTCTCTCTTAGTGCACTGCCTACTGGCAGATCCACGGTATTTAACACCTTCACTCTTCTCTGTTTTCCGTTTTCCTCTTCATGTCCACATACGAGTGAATCATTAAATCATCTAACATTTATAATCTCCGTCTGCCTCTGCTTCTCTTTCCTTCAATTATACCGTTTTAGCAAACTATCTCCTTTTAGAAGTCTTATCCAAACCTTCTTCCTATTTCTTACAGCGTTTATCAACTGTCTATATGTATAACACGAGCAGTCTAAGTATCCTATATCTCTTCAAGACTTGTTCATTTGTAACTGCACAAAACATATAAAGACTTCATTGCCATATTCTAAACTTCGTTCACATAGGTCCTGCATCACTCCTATGGCTTCTCTTGTTCTGCAGTCTTTCGTAAAACTAAATTGTGTCTTGCTCAAAATCTTATCCGCTTTCGACTGAATGCGATTAATTATTACTGTAAATAAGATCTTCGACGTATGAGGTACTAAACTTATTGTTCTGTAAACCAAACACTCCACATCATTGGCTTTTATGGGGATCGTTATTTTCGCTGATTTGGTAAAGTCGCCTGGCCAAATACCTGCATTGTACACTTCCATACATATTTAAATTATTTTGTTCAATGTCCCTCCCTCTAACATTTCCAAAAATTCTTCTGGGATATTATCTATCTCTGCTGCCTTTCCTTTCCTCAAGTTATTAATTGTATTACATCACTCCCTCCTCCATTATATCTGAGCCCTTTTCATCACTTCCTACTACATTTCTTCCCCCTAGTTCAAGATCAATGACGTATAACATACTTAACATTACTGCATTTCAACGCAAGCAACCTGTCAGTTATTCAATTATCTCCAGAGATTTTCTCACCTATTGGTTGAAGAGCTTGATGACCACGCCCATCGACCCGCCTCCTAACCCTCAGAGTGACATGACTGACAGCTGAAGCCTGGCCCATCAGCTGAACGACGTGTCGGTGGGAGGAGCCAAGCACTGACAGACCATCGACGTGGGTTATCTCATCACCTACACGCAGGCTTCCTTCACTATCTGCGGCACCACCTGGAACTATGAACCCCACCGATACCTGTCAATCAATCAATCACCCAATCGCTCAATCAATCAATCAATCAATTAATCGCCGCCTGGAACTATGAACCCCACCGATACCTGTCAATCAATCTATCAATCCATCAATCAAGCATCAATCCATCAATCAAGCACCGCCTGGAACTATGAACCCCACGGATACCTGTCAATCAATCAATCAATCAATCGCACAATCAATCAATTAATCAATAGATCTAGTTAATCAGTCAATACCCTGTATTTCTGGGAATTTTTAAATTTATTTCTATTAAATGTTTATTTCTATTTGTCTTTGTCAGTGATTTGGTGTTGATGCTGAAATAAACACATATCTCTCTCTCTCTCTCTCTCTCTCTCTCAAGCAATCAATCAATCAATCCATACAGTCAATAAATCAATTACTCAATCAAGCAATCAATCAATAAATCAATATAGTTAATCAATCAATTAATCAACCAATCATGCAATCAAACAATATAGTCAATCAATTAATCAGCAAATCAATTAATATGTAATTTAAGGAACTGATGAGACAACCACTCACTAAATCAATCAATCACTGAAATAGCAGAAATATATAAGTATCAATTAGACAAATTAATGTTACGAGTATTTTTGTAGGAAACTTCAACTAAACAATAACTAATCAGTCGATCATGAATATGTTGTATTAGGCATTAAGTGACGTGTAAAGCTAACACGACAAGTCTACGATGAAGAAAGTCAAGTACAAGTCTACACACACACGCACACACACACACACACACACACGCACGCACACGAACATACACATCAAAGTAGATATACAAACACATACACAAAAGTAAACACAAATAATAAGTAGGCAATCCCAAAAACCTGTGAGCCCTCCTCCGTTCCACCAATGATCCTAAATCCAAACCCTTCTTCCTGTTTATGTAAATTCACCGTCAGCTCATACTCGTCCACGCTGGCATCCAGCACTCTCGCTCCTGGGCTATGCAGCACGGCTCCTGGGACAGGATTGACCCCCTTGTACGACGACTCAAAGTATCTGTCAGTCTGAACTATAGCCCCGCCTCCGCCTCCCATGCCGACCAATGGCGTCATAGACCGCCCCATCAAGCCCTGATATCTGTTAGCCACGCCTCTACCACTGCTATAAGCCCCGCCTCTTCCTGGCATTATGACAGGTGAGTGGTGGGAGCCTACGCCCCCTATCTGTGCCGCCGCCCCATCTCCACCGCTACTCGAGCCCCCAGGTGAAGAATGCACTGGAAAACTACCCGGGTAAGCTCCTCCTACCACAGTACCCTGCGGAGGATTCCTGGCATCATACAGTCCATATCTGCCGCTGGGAACGCTGGAATCAGATCTATAGGGGAGTGAGCTTTGCTTACCCCCCCCTAGTCCAGCCTCCTGCTGACCCACACGATTAGACGTCGGCGATGTCTTCTGAGGTCCCACTTTATACTGAGACGCAGGAATAAAATCCGGAGTACCGCTTATCGGTTTTGAGGGAGGAAATATTCTTACGTCACTTGTCGGCGTTTTGCTTCGACTGGCTACTCCATGACTGGAGGAGTCTGTGATGAATTCAGAGCCGCTGGTTCGCATCATCTCGGGCCCTGGAGTTCTGCTGCGCGAATGAACGGTGGGTCTTTGATTGACAGCTGTCTGTCTGTCATATTCACTGAAGCTAGCCTGGCCCTGTCGTGAAACTCCTCCTACTTCCCTATAAGGATTGGCCGAGGAAGACTGCTGAGTGACTGACGGAGGCTCCACCCCTCTCACAGAGAAATTCATCTCACCGACTGCTATGTAACGAAAAACAATGGATTAAACTTTTCTTCTTCTTCTTCCCTTTAATCCCAGTTTAACTAGGATCGGGATACGAATGAACCTTCTCCACTCCTCTTTCTCCCATATCATATCGAAGTCTCTTCCATTCGTTTACATTTTGTAGAAATTTCTGGAGCCTAGGCGCTCGCCAACCGAATGCCCTTTCCGAAGTTGAATGGATTAAACTTTTGTTACAAAAAAATTAAGCTTATATCTAATAATCGTGATAGTAACAGATTTGATTCCATTAGTACTTTCAGAATAAACATCTTTCCAGATTCTGATTAATGATTTAAAAAAAGTTCTAATAAATGAAACTAGTATAACGTTATATACTACAAGTTTAATATATTTAACCATTTCCTGACTGCCACGTAAATAACCTGATAAGGTGCAGTTACTGGTACCCAAAATTAAATGCACGATTGCGAATCCATACACGCCGGGTTCGAATCAAGGCATATCTTACACTAAGAAGCTTTCAAATGATAAATTTACACTTAAAATAATAAACAAAGCATGAAATCGTCAAGAAATTGGCATCAGGGTTAGAGCAGTCAGATATTACAGTTGCCTCTACACGATGCTGTTTCAGTCAAACAATATGTGCAAATCGAAACATGCGCAAGACGAAGAATAATTTCTCGTTAAACAATCTTCGACCGCATCCTTATGATGAATAATGAGACGTAAAGCTTAAGTTCTATTATAAAGTTTAACCTAAATTCAAGTCTAAGACAAATGCTATAAATATTTGGTGAAGGAACGACTAATAATTCTCTTCAGAATATACATCATGAAATAAACACATTCTTCTACATTTAATGCTCTTGTTATTTCACTGATAAACGAAAACTTAGACGTTCTCACCAGGGAAATAGGTTTGCTTAGAGCCCGCATCAGCTGCCGTATTATCCCATCTAGGATCTGCTGCAATAGCACCTTGTGGTCCCATAGGCTGCAAGATAACCAAATCACCAGTCAATATGACGAATAATAACATTCAATAAGAATTCAATCAGCTAATAAGAATTTAACGACCGGTTCCTCGCTATAGGGCAATGTCAGGGACTACATTTTATAACTACAATGAATTTCTACACTATGACTTATAATTATAAGTGGTTTTACGCAATATATTTCTTTGTATGACAGTCACTCTGACCGGGTCCTGTTTAAACCGTTTTATATATGAGCAATCATTACTTTAAGTAATAAAAACATAGATAATTATAATTAGTGACGCAGTGATGGAAGCTGTGGTGACGTCCCATACATCATCCTTGGATGAGGAAGCGGATATTAAACCTTTATTATTATTATTATTATTATTATTACTATTATTACAATGTATTACAATGTATTACAGTGTTATTAAATTGATTAAATTGATTGAAGTAGATTTCTTTCTGCTTCACCCACAGAAAGAAATCATTTCCCATTTTTCTTGCTATAGATGTACTTTCATTGCTTTTTCTTTCCATTTATCTTATTTTAAAATAAGATAAATACCTCACTACACCCCTCACTACACCACAAATGACCAACCATTTCACTGGCAGTTCCATTGACCATATTTCTTCCTCATGCAAACTCACTTACCAACCTATACCGCATGCCTCCGTTTGTCAATGCCTTGATTCTTTACCTTTGCCATACTTTTCCAAATCCTATCTTCATTTTGTTTCACTTAATCTCACTTCTAAACGACATTTAAACTTCTTTCTTTCCTTTCTCTTAATTCTAGCAGGCGATGTTGAGTTGAATCCTGGCCCTGTTTCTTCTTTTTCTAACCTGTCCACTTAGCCTCAATGTTCGGTCTGACACAAGTTCATTGATATTCTGTTTTTGACAGAATCATGGCTCCCTCCTGATAATCCACCTGGTGTCCTTAACTCTCTCACTCCCCGTGACTATTCCATTCAACATACCAGTCGTTCTTCTGGTCGTGGCGGTGGCATCGCTGCTATATTTAGGTCAACTTTTTCTTTTTCTGTTTGTAACTGTTCTCTGTTTTTATCCTTTGAATATATGTCTTTCCATCTTGTATGCAAATCCAAATCCTATCTCTTTTTGATTGTCTACAGACCACCGTCTTTATCCAAGGCCAATTTCATTTCTGATTTTTCTTTGCTTCTTGAAGACATTGCCTCATCACCCACTGATTTAATAACTATGGGTGATTTCAACATCCACCTAGACTCTAATGACTATTATTCTTCTTCCCTTTTATCAACACTTGATGCCTTTGATCTCAAGCAACATATATCTTCCCCTACTCACTCCTCTGCTCATATTCTTGATCTTCTTATCACTCCAAACAGCATGTCATTTCTTGATCAAGATCCTTCTGATAGTGAAGGATCTCTGATCCTTCACTATCAGATCACAGTGCGATTTTCTGTAAATTGCCTGTGACTGTTAATATACACCCTTCCAGAACACTTAAAACTTATAGAAAACTCTCTTCTATTAACATTGATGCCTTCTCTGCTGATATTGTGTCCTCTTCTTTGTATTTTAATCCGTCTTCAACTGTTGCCGAATATTCTGCTCAAATTAGCTCCGTACTTTCTTCCATATTAGACAAACATGCCCCTCTCAAGATCATTCATTGCCGCTCAAACCCTAGGAAACCATTCGTTTCTGAACAAATCCTTAAACAAAAATCTGAACGTTCAAAACTCGAAACTAAGTTCAGGAAGGATCTGAAAAATCCACCTGAACTAAGAAATCCAGACATTAAGTCCAAGTACCTCAAGCAAAGAAAATTATTAAATAAAATGATTATTTCTGCTAAAGGTTTGTACTATCAAAATCTAATCTCGCAGAATCAAAATTGTCCCAAGAAATTATGAGGAGCACTTGACTCTCTGCTTGATCGCACCATACCAAGTCACTCCCCTCTGCCACCTCACCATCTTCTCTTGCTACCTCTTTTCTCAACTTTTTTGATGACAAAATAGCCAAACTCTGTAGCTCTATACCCTCTAACTCCATTGACATGGACAACTCCATTTCTGTAAATATGCCTGAACCACCACTACTTTCTAGTTTTGCACCAGCTAAACCGGAAGAAATACACAATTTTATTCTTCGCTCTACCGACTAATCTTGCTGCCTTGATGTTATTCCTACAAGCTTACTGAAATCCTGTATTGATGTTTTAGTTGCTCCTATTACTTAATCAACCTCTCACTCTCAGAAGGTATCTTCCCGACCTCCTTCAAACAAGCAGTTGTATCTCCTTTGCTAAAAAAGCCTTCTCTACCAAAAGATGATCTTTCCAGTTACCGTCCTATTTCCAATCTTAACTTCATCTCTAAACTTCTTGAAAAGGTAATTTATACCCGTTTATGCACTCATATTGATTCTTTCCCTTCTCTCTCTCATTATCTGCCTATAGAAAACTCCATTCTACTGAAACCGCTCTTCTTCGTATACATAATGATCTTTGCTTGGCCATGAGTAGTAAATAGGTTTCTGCCTTGGTTCTTCTAGATCTCTCTGCTGCCTTTGATATAATTGACCATGGCATCCTAATAAATAGGCTTAAATCTTGTTTTGGCATATCTGATTCTGCTTTTTCCCTTCTCACATCATATCTCTCACGTCGCACACAATCTGTAGTTATTGGTCAAAATCGCTCTTCTGAACTTCCGCTCCTACGCAGTGTTTCTCAAGGTTCAGTGTTAGGTCCATTGCTCTTCTCTTTATATATCACTCCTCTTAGCTACCTGCTTGCTCAGTCATCCATAAATTTTCATTTCTATGCAGATGACACACAACTATATATTTCCTTTTCTAATCATGATTCTGATCAAAAACTGGCTCATCTCTCATCCATTCTAGACAAGGTTTATTCCTGGTTTTGTGCTAACCGTCTTGCTGTTAATCCTTCCAAAACTGAATACCTTTTAATTGGCACTCCTTTGCAAAGAAGTAAAATTACCTATAGCTCTGTTAATTTTCAGAATCTTGCTCTTTCACCTTCTCGATCCGCCAAAAACCTTGGAGTCATATTTGATGAAAACGTTGACTTTAAATCCCATATCTCTTCTGTTTGTCGCGCTTCTTTCTTTCAGATTCGTCAGATTAGAGGCAAATACGTGCATCCCTTCCTAAAAATTCAGCCACTATCCTTGCTAATTCTATAGTTCATTCAAAGCTCGACTACTGTCATTCATTATTACATGGGTTGCCTACTTCTTCTCTCAATCGTTTGCAACACGTCCAAAATTCTCTTGCACAACACGTGTTGTTTGTAAGTCCTCTCCACTTCAATTTCGCTCTCTTTCTATACTTCACAGTCTTCATTGGCTCCCTGTTAATCAACGCATAAAATATAAAATAGCTCTATTAACTTTCAAAACTCTGCGATTTGGCAAGCCTTCTTACTTATCTGAAATTCTTCTTCCCTATCGTCCCTCACGTGCACTTCGCTCCACCGATGCCAATCTTCTCTCAGTTCCAAATATTCTCAATCATTGGGCAGACGTTCATTTTCTACGCAGCACCCACAATCTGGAACTCTTTACCTGCTAATCTTCGCTCTTGTTCTTCTCTTTCAACATTCTGTAGCAAGCTTAAAACTTACCTTTTCCCACCATAGACATAATCAATCTACCTTGACCATTTTTTTATCACCGTACTGGCTTTCGTTTAGGACCTTACTTCTCCTCAGCACATTGCTTTCGCAGATTGGTCTGGGTGAATTGATCTGTAGTGATGTGTGCTGTTGGGGACGTCCCTGACATCATCTTTGGATGAGGAAACGGACGTTAAACCTTTATTTATTTATTATTTTATTTATAAATGTTTATTGGAAAGTAGGTATCAAGCTTAAGTTACAGTGAATTGCCCACACATTGCAAAACTCGCTCTAGTGCTATGTAGGAGTGCTGGTTCAAGACTCAAATTCTTACAGTCGACTTCAGTAGTTTATTAATTGAGTGCACAGTCCACAGTGTAACAAGACGCCTACAACTCAGGGCCATGCAGTAGCATAGAACTTTGTAACACTGGATATTGTTTAAAGTACATGAGCGCTTCTGAGCTTCACGTTGCGTAGCTCAGTCACTGCGCAAGTAGGTTCTGCACAATGCATGTAACTTAAAGTGGGAAGTAGACCTACTATATTGCACATTTGGTTTAGTTGCACGGAAATAATCGAAATTATGCTACATCGGCCTCGGTTAGTACTTTCTGGGCTACCAGCTTGGAAGACCAAGTGTTGACAGCTTTGAAGGAAAAATCCCAGGGTGATTGAAGGTTATTCTTAAATCCGCGTCGGCTACAATTGATGCGCCATCAAAAGGCAAAGATTACTGGTAACCATTGAGAGGAAGGAAGAAATGGTGGAAGAAGGGCCTTAAACAAGCATCTGTGCTTCCTGACCCAGTGTGCCGTTACGTCAGATTATATGTTATAAACGCATAGCTTTAGGCCAAAATATTCTCACCTTTCAGAGATCCCAAAGGTGAAACAGTAAATAAATTTAGGAGGAATACTAGAGTTAATTTCAGGCACGTAAAGCGAGACAGAAGAAGCTGAAACAGTAGAAGCAGTCGATCAATGTTCTACATCTATTTGTAACACAGCAAATTCAACAGACCTACAAAGTTTGATGTTAGAATATTACTATACCTAAAGAATTACATATACTTACACTTGGTGATTTTCTAAGCTTTGACTTGGCTGGTAAGCCTGAAAGTAAACATATTTAAACTAATATATTAAACACATCCACAACTGACACATGAACATGTATATTAAATATATTCACGCTAATATATTACCCAAAATGTAAAACAGTTGAAGGTATGAACAAATTAAAAGTAAAACAATTGAAGAGGAGAATAATAGACAACTATAGGGAATGTTGAAATTATTACTTCAAGTTATAATGACGTCAGACCGCACATTTTCACAGAGTATATTGTCAACATAACACAATCAAAAAGACCATCATCATCTCCAGTACTTTCAGCTTTTCAAACTAACTAAATGACTGATTAATATTCTTGAACTGTTTTGTTTAGCATACTCGACCGCGGATCAGTATGTGCGGGGTTCAAATCCTGGGTTTGCCCGTCAATAACATCGTTTCGATTGAGGAAACTGACGTTAACCTTAGCTTTAGTTCTATATAATACGCTTTGACAGATTAATTTTCAATACTTGAATACTTTCATTTAGTACACTGACATTGCTTTACTTAATTTCAACTACAGACATGCTTACTGATAATACACAACTCACACAATATAATACTGTGCTAATATAAAACTCATACAATACAATACTGAGCTAATACAGAATTCATACAATACAATACTATACTAATACAGAATTCATACAATACAATACTATACTAATACAGAATTCATACAATACAATACTATACTAATACAGAATTCATACAATACAATACTATACTAATACAGAATTCATACAATACAATACTATACTAATACAGAATTCATACAATACAATACTATACTAATACAGAACTCATACAATACAATACTATACTAATACAGAATTCATACAATACAATACTATACTAATACAGAATTCATACAATACAATACTATACTAATACAGAATTCATACAATACAATACTATACTAATACAGAATTCATACAATACAATACTATACTAATACAGAACTCACGCAATGCAATACTGTACTAATACAAAACTCATACAATACTTTATAGTACTAATACAAAACTCCAACAATACACTACTACACTAGTACAGAACTCACACAGTACACTAGTACAGAACTCACACAGTACACCACTACACTAGTACAGAACTTACACAGTACACTACTGTACTAGTACAGAACTCACACAGTACACTACTGTACTAGTACAGAACTCACACAGTACACCACTACACTAGTACAGAACTCACACAGTACACTACTACACTAGTACAGAACTCACACAGTACACTACTACACTAGTACAGAACTCACACATTACTCCACTACACTAGTACAGAACTCCCACAGTACACTACAACACTACTACACTAGTACAGAATACTAAACTACTCACCGCCTCGCTGTACCACAATGATCGACTCCTCGCCCATTGGGCAAGCCTTCAGAGCCGCCACCATGCCTGTGTGAGCGAGCTCTCTAACCACTACGCCATTTATCTCCACCAGCAGATCGCCTTCCTGCAGAGCCCCACATCTTGATTTATCCAATATCTGCTTGATCCGCTGTCCTCGAGGACTCTCCGCAATAGTAAACCCAAATCCCATCGGACCTCTAACTATGGGCACCCGGATCAGCTCCATCTGATCTAACTGTCCATCAACATCACCAAATCTTCCATCAGGAACAACACTTGAAGGACGCGTGGAAGGTTTTCCAGCACGAGAGGCGTTGGAGGAATTTCTGCTGGGAGGGGCAGCAGGGTGGGAAGAAGGGAGGGTTACCGCTACCGTGGTAACGACCTCGTTGTTTGGGTCATCAGGGTTAAAGGGCAACGGATAGCCACGACATATTTCCAGGGTCACATGCTCACCGACAGAGATGGACTGAAACAGCTGGATAACATCGTGATGTGTGTAGCCTAGAACACATTGCTTGTTCACATACACCAACACGTCGCCTGCAATACAACACACACAAACTCATTATTTTCGTATATTACTTATTACCAATAACACAACACACACAAATACATCGATTATTTTCATATATTACGTTAAACAATAGTAATTAATTATTACTTAAGAGAATAATATCAGCCTCTAGACAATGATAAATATTACCATTATTATAAACTGCTTAACCTACCTATAATATTTGCATTTTAAATACAGCAATTAAATCGAGCTTAGTTATATGCATTAATAGATACTTTTTCATTGAACATTTCACTATAAGAATTAATACAGATAGAGAATATTATTATAAGATGTAGCCGTGATAGTAAATATTTTCATGAACTAGATTTTTAATAAAAATATATAATGAGACAAATATTCAAGAAGCTAAACAAGCAGAAAACAATACTACCAACACTAATACTGATCCGTCGTCGAATGTCTTACCGACATCGCCACTGCCTCCAGTCAGTGACATCAAACAAATAATAACTAAATGTTGTCATATTAGTTACTAGCTGGAGCCAGAGGCGATATCGGTAAGATATTCGATCACGAATCAGAATGTGCGAGCTTCAAATCCTGGGCTCGCCCGTCATTGACATGGCTTTCGAGTGAGGAAACTGACGTTAACATCAGCCTTTTTTTATAGAAACGTCTCGTACTTCTGCGCAGCTTGCCGTCGATATAGGCGGGCCCATTGGCAGTGATGCTTTTGATCTGCAGAAACTCCTCCCTCTCTCCGTCCCCACCCACTATCGTGAAGCCCAGCCCCCGCGGGCTCTTCACCAGTGTGGTGCTCACGAACGAGCCTCGCAGCTCTGTGGGGTTTCTCGTGAAAAATGGTAACGCTTCGCCTGAAAATAGATACGTGCATATATACATGTGTATATATATATATATATATATATATATATATATATATATATATATATATATACGTGTATATATGTATACTATTTATATATATATATATACTATATTTATATAATATATATATATTTATATATATAGCTAAGTTAAAGATACTCGACCACGGATCAGTATGTACGGGGTTCCAATCCTGGGCTCTAAACAATGTTTGTCTAAAACAAACATTGTTTGATTTAGATCCTGTTGTCTAAACAATGGTTGAACGAGTGGGATATACGCTAAGAAGTTTCGCTTAATTCGTATTTGATCAAACGAAGAGTCGCAATCATAGGATTAAATCCCACTGATATACTGCGACCATTCCAAGTCCAGAATCATACAATAAATGGACGAATATGAAGTATTTATCTCTCTGTGCAAGTTCCACTGACAGCATGCAGAAGTATGTGAAAGATCTGTACCTGATTTATTTCCATTAGCCGGCTTCCTGTCTCCAGAGCTAGCGTCTGACATTACGTCAGATCTTGGACTGTCCAAGGCTTTACCGCCGCTCTGTCCTGTACAACAACAGTGTCAGTAGCATTACACTGCAGTTCAATTCAGTTAAATGATTCAAACCTATAGCAGAGAGACAACAGTATCAACAGTAGCATTACACTGCAGTTCAATTCAGTTAAATAATTCAAATCAGCAGAATAGAGACAACAGTGTCAACAGTAGCATTACACTGCAGTTCAATTCAGTTAAATAATTCAAATCAGCAGAATAGAGACAACAGTGTCAACAATAGCATTACACTGCAGTTCAATTCAGTTAAATAATTCAAATCAGCAGAATAGAGACAACAGTGTCAACAATAGCATTACACTGCAGTTCAATTCAGTTAAATAATTCAAATCAGCAGAATAGAGACAACAGTGTCAACAGTAGCATTACACTGCAGTTCAATTCAGTTAAATAATTCAAATCAGCAGAATAGACAACAGTGTCAACAATAGCATTACACTGCAGTTCAATTCAGTTAAATAATTCAAATCAGCAGAATAGAGACAACAGTGTCAACAATAGCATTACACTGCAGTTCAATTCAGTTGAATAATTCAAATCTATAGAATGGAGACAACAGTGTCAACAAGGAGCATTGCATTGCAGCCCACTTCACTTAAATAGTTTAAATCTACCGAATAGAGACGTAGTGATGGCTGAATTTAGTATGACAGAAAAGTAATACACAGGTTCTTAGTAATTCTCTCTCTCTCTAGTGATCAGGCAAATGGCAGGTCCAAAGTACATATTTTCACTACAGCGTGATTTCACAATCCACAAAGAGCATTCCATCGATATAAAGGAAAATCCCTTCACAAAGGTTAGCCTTTATCCACACTTTAATGTAGCCCGTATGAAACACTTTGGCTGGAGTCAGTGGCGATGTCGGTAAGATATTCGACCGCGGAACAGTATGCACTGGATTCAAATCCTGGACTCGCCCGTCACTGACATCGCTTTCGAGTGAGGTAAACTGACGTTAGTATTAGCTTTAGCTTTTACCTTATCATGAGAAAATATAATTTTCGAGGTGATTTCCTTTTTCCTTCCTCAATTCTTACTTATTCGCCACTTTGAGCAACATAATCTACGAGTAAAAAATAAAATAAAGCCCATACTAGACCTTGTTGGGTTGCAGAGAGCTTGCCACTGGCTGCAACATGTGAATGACCTCCACTGGCTGCAACATGTGAATGACCTCCGTGCACTGGATTCTCAAATTGAGTTCTCTTGTTTATATGGCTGAAAAACACACCACACAATACTACACGTATAGCACGACGACTTGTGCTACACTACTGCTAAATTTCTTCACTTGTTATATGAAACACTAACATTAAATTAAATTAAAGTATATAAAAAGCTTTATATATATTTCCTCACTGCCAAAATCTTGCTGTGTATTTTGAGGTCTTCTTTTACATTTAACTTTGAGTAAAACCTCCTACTTTTTTTATTCAAACAACTTTACGCCTTAGTATGAAAGGAGTAATAACCTAATTTTACATTAAAATGCAAAACAATTGGTCAATAATTACAAACCTTAACTTGATTGGACACATAAAATTGAAGAACAAGGACTATCCCTAGGCTGCAACGTGTGTTTAGCATCATGGTCAGAAGCTCAGAGCTTTTCGTCAAAACAACTCAATACAATCGAGTTATATCCAACTTCTGATCACATGATCTTGCATACAGCGTAACACTTGATTCAACAAGATCTTCATTAGAGCCTCACTAAAGGAACGTATTTGATAGGAAATCACAACTTACTCGATGTAGTATATTCCATAGCGAGAGTCCTCAACTCTTTCCCATCCATATGGTAACTCTGCAATCATAAAGACAAACACAGGCTACAGGCTTCACACAATCCACAGAGTTACGGTTTAATTTTCTGCGCATTCAGCAAGCCTGTTGCGGTGCCAACAAACAGATATCAAGTAACGTCACACTCTGTCAATACATTATGTCATAGAATTAAGTCATATGCCAATAGACAGATATCAAGTACGTCACATTACGTCATTAGTTTGCGTCATATACCATTAAACAGATATCAAGTAACGTCACACTACGTCATTAAGTTACGTCATAGAATTACGTCATGCCATTAAACAGATATCAAGCAACCTCACACTACGTCATTACATTACGTCATATTACATGCACTTGGATGCTCAGACACAGCATGATGTTCAGATACTCTAGGTCAGGGTCTTCTTAGACAAGATAAAAACAATTAAAATAAATACATACATGAATTAATTCAAAATATAAATGTAATAATACATGAATACAATAAATAGCTAAATACATTCATGAAAACAATAAATACACGAATCCACTCTCAATAAACAAATGATTAATTACGTCTACTTCAGCTGCAAAGCCTACAGAATAAATTATAGCCAGTCCTATCCCTCCTCTCTTAGATATAGAGTCACAAATCTCCGACCACTAAGAAGCCATGGACTGGTAACCAGTCTGAACGATTATCCTCACAAATGCTGACACTAAACTTCCATTTAACTTTACTTTTATTGCCAATATTACAGTATTCATCAATTTACAGGCAGTCATAGATGAGCAGTAGGCTGTTAGTTCTAACTAGATGCACGACAGGAGCTTGTAGAGAGAGAGAGAGAGAGAGAGACAACCGGTTGTCACGTGATCAAACTATCAGCAAAACTCTATCCAGTGCATTTCATAGCATTGACTGAATTACGCAGTTCTATTCTACTGAAATGCACTTGCAATATTAAAGCAGCGCTAGATAAGTTATGGTAAATTACACCACATGTATACATGCATATACAATATATGCGTATAATAATAATAAAACTATATCAATAAATGATATATAATATATACTAAAATTATATTATAATTTAGTATTACAATAGTAACACATTATAATATTATTATCATAATATATTATATAATAATATAACGTATTATATTATTATAGCATTATATTATATAGTACAATGTTCTAGTATTATAACAATTTAAGTATAACCCTTATTATCACAGAATGCAAAGCAAAATTGAGCAATATACTGCAACAGCTATCATTAGTTAAATTGTAATAGCAAGCCAATGAACAAATTAATCAATCGACGCTGAGGATTTAAAGTTGAGGCTATGATCAAAAGTCACCATCTGCAATAGATTACCTGCTATTTCAGAATATGCTCAACTGGCAATGGACGGAGGCATTTATCATTTACTGCAATGAAAGGAAAACAGAATTTAAGCCAAGGCCAACGGTACAAAATGATCAAAAAGAAACCTTCAGCTGTTTCGTCAGTTTTATTTCTTGTACCATTTGATAGACCTGATCTACTGCCATCTGTCGTATCGCCTTCCTCAGCTCTGCAACAACAACAACAACACTGCAACAACAACAATAACAACAACAACAACAACAACAATGCAACAACATTTAAAACGTCACTTTTAAGTAAAGGGGCATGGTAAATTATGCTTTCAGACGTCGATATGTTTCGCTTACCAGAGGGTCGACAGCAGAAATGGCTACTACATCAACAGCATATATTAACCGTTTTTAATAATAATGCAAAATCTTAATCATACGAGGCTCTTCTAGTATTAAAGAGCTCCAGTAATCCTCTATTCAATTTAGACAAATATTGAAAACACTGTAGCAATAAGATAAAACGTTGTATTGTTAGTATGTTATTTTCTAAATCATTACCACACTCAAATAATAAATTATAATGCAATTATGAAAAACTAGGCCCTATACAATATACTCTACGACAATATACAACAGGCGCTAATATAATTAGAGTCCGATCTATAATATTTGAAAGAGACTTGTTTGCTAAGTCAAGAGCATTCCTTTAACTTTCAATCTCTAAGACTTTTAGAAACAAAACGAAATCTCTTGTCCAATATTAATCATCTGAACATGTTTACAGACTACTGATACGTAAGAGATCACAATGCATTACAGATTGCTGATAGTGACAAAAAATACACACACACACGCACAAATACACACACAGGCACACAAACATACACATCCATAGAGACATACAAAAACACACATTGTAATGAAATGATCAACTATGTTGATAACTATCACTTTTAACACCACATGTTTAAACCGTTGGGCAATTTAGTCATTTTCCGTATAACCAGTCTAGTGAATGTCCGAGATTTTACTCTCAGATATTTACTCCCAGACAAGCGTGACTGGGATTCGAACCCACGAGGGTTCCATTCACCTCAGGAACTGTCACTTAAACCTTCATGATGTTACCCCTACGCTATTAAGACATTCTAAAACACAAGCACGTATACACAAGCAAACACACACACACAAACACATACACACGAACATAAAATTCATACAGACATACAAACACAAACACGTATACAAAAGCAAACACACACACACACACACGCACACACACACAGAGACGCCCACACCAGTATGCACACTTACCCCCGCGCTGTAGCCTGTCTCATCTTAGTTCCTGAACTGTTGGCTCTCTCTAGTGACCTCTGTCTATATCTCGCTCTATCATTCTCACCACCAGACGCACCGCTCCCCCCTCCCGTCCCATTTCCTCTCTCCACCGCCTCCACGTTCGACCTATTTCGCTGCCTCTTGCCCTCAGACGAGGGGTGCTGCCCAGGGGCGATGTCCCCCGCTGAGCCGGGTTGTTTAAATAGTGAATTAGGAGGGGGGCTATGAGGAGGTTTAGGGGTCCCATAGTGGTTATCTGAAATACACACGTTATATAATAATAATAATAATAATAATAATAATAATAATAATAATAATAGTAGTAGTAATAATAATAATAATAATACTAATAATGATAAGAATAATAATAACAATAATGATAATAACGGTTTAACGTCCGTTTCCTCATCCAGGGATGATGTCAGGGACGTCTCCAAACAGCATGGATCAATACAGATCAATTCACCCAGACCAATCTGCAAAATAAATGTGCTGTGGAGAAGTAAGGTCCTAACCGAAAGCCAGTCCGGTGATCAAAAAATGGTCAAGGTAGATTGATTATGTCTATGGTGGGAAAAGGAATAATAACAGGACTAGTTCTCTGTGTTGTGTCCGGGTTGCTTGAAGAACAGACCAGCCATGGCTGTATGTGTCGTAAAAGCCGACAAATAATCAAGATCCAAACCAACGTCAGAAAGGGCGTTCGGTTTATGAGCGCCTAGGCTTCAGAAATACCTAAAAAACATAAACAAATGGAATGGCATGGGCATATTGTGATTATGTACGACAGAGAGGATTGGAGAAGGTCTGTTCGAATTCCGACCCTGGTTAAACTGCGATTAAAAATTCTCTATGGTTGCATTCTCAGTCTCCCCTACTAATTCATTCACTGAATCAAATTGGTAGACACACCCACATATCCATAGACACATCCACATATCCATAGACACATTCACATATCCATAGACACATCCACATATCCGAAGACACACCACATATCCGTAGACACACCCACATATCCATAGACACACCCACATATCCGAAGACACACCCACATATCCGTAGACAAACCCACATATCCGTAGACACGCTCACATATCCGCAGACACACCCACATATCCGTAGACACGCTCACTTATCCGTAGACACGCTCACATATCCGCAGACACACCCACATATCCGTAGACACGCTCACTTATCCGTAGACACGCTCACATATCCGCAGACACACCCACATATCCGTAGATACGCTCACTTATCCGTAGACACGCTCACATATCCGCAGACACACCCACATATCCGCAGACACGCTCGCATACCAGCTCAAATGTTTAACGATTCAATTTTGTTCTTACACATTCACGCTTACCTCAATCACACTACAGCAAATTAAAATCTTCATACTACATTCTATGCATCATGTGATGTAAAGAGTTTCCTCATTGCAATAACAATTATCAAATACTTCCAGCGTAATATAGTAACTTCTAATTAAGCGGTCTGACTTCTGTTATTCACGATATTAGGCTCAATTCTCGATGTTATGTAAAATAAAAAATTTATCAATTTATAATAAAAAATCAAAAAATTATAAAAATAATAAATTTATAAAATAAAAAGTAGATTTTGCACCGGTGTGAAAATAATGTGATGCCTGCTTTCCTATAAAATAATATTATATAGGAAAGCAGGCATTAGTTTAGAATATTAGGCATCATGCAGATAAATAATTTCACCTCACTATCACTAAATTCTTTCTTCGTATTTAATTGAATCCATTTAAAAATAATTAATAGCCAACTAATTGCCCAACTAATTAATTATTCAGTTAATTAATATGCATTTAATTAAAATGCAGCTAAATAAAGAACAGATAATTAATGCACAGTAAATTAATTCTTCGTCACTTAAATCCCAGTTAGGGTCGGGATACGAATGGATCTTCTTCACTCCTCTTTCTCCCACACCATATCAAAGTCTCTTCCATTCGTTTAACGAAATTTTGTAGCAATTTTTGGAGCCTAGGCGCTCAACAACCGAATGCCCTTTCTGATGTTCGCTTGGATCTTAGTGCTTTAGTCGCCTTCAACGACACTTGCAGTCACCGGTTGGTCAAATCTTCAAACAACCCAGACACAACACGGGAGCACAGTTAATTAATAGTTAATAAATGAGCAGCTAATTAATGAATAGCTAATTAATTATAGTTAATATGGAACATTTATAATCATATTTTCTTCTATAGTGTATTAATTAGCAAGAGATATAATGAGCATACTGTCATATATTCCACTCTCCAGCAGAGCTCCACTGCGCTCCAGTTCCAGGAACTCTTCCACTGAGAGGAACCTGTAATCCACCCCATCCACTTCACCTGGTCTAGGGGCTCTTGTGGTGCCTGCAGTAAATACAACACGTCAATACAGTACAATGTAGTACAACACGTCAATACAGTACAATACAGTACACTATCACAGTACAATGTAGTACACACTAACACAGTACAATGTAGTACAATATCCACTTCACCTGGTCTAGCAGCTCTCGTGGTGCCTGCAGTGAATACAACACGTCAATACAGTACAATGCAGTACAATACGTCAATACAGTACAAAGCAGTACAATATCACAGTACAATGTAGTACAATATCCACTTCACCTGGTCTAGGAGCTCTTGTTGTCCCTGGAATAAATACAACACGTCAATACAGTACAGTATTGTACAGTAAGATACATCAATACACTACAATAGCACACAATAAAATACGTCAATACAATACAATAGCACACACTACTAGACAACAATACACTACAATATCATACAATACAATATATTATGTAGATCAATACACTACAATATCATACAATACAATATATTACATTACATCAAATACATTAAATCAGTACATTACAATATACCACAATATAGCATCGATACACTACAGTACTATACAACATAATACATTACGTCAATGCAACATAAATGATAGTGATTGAAAATATGACAGAAATAATATTTCATAGTTAAAATAAATTAACAAATAAACTAACAAATTTACATTTTTAAAATGATATTATTATTTGACAACAATGTATTGCTTTTCAAACATAATTCCAGCCAATTGATTAATCAAATACACTTTAGTGTGTAAAACATTCAACGCCAAAGCTTTAAAGAAGGTCCAAGGCTTATCTTAAGGACGGCTCGACACAATCGAGCTACCGTCACAAACACTCAGTAAAGTACTGAGTAACGAGCCAAAATATTTCAAGCCTAGGCGCCTTGGTAGAGTGTGAGCCTTAGAACAGCGAGAACACAAATATAACAAAAATAACAGAAATAGCCACTTCAGCAAGAAAAATCTAAGAAACAAATTTATAGCAGAGGAGAGGACAGTAAAAAGGGTGTTTAGCACACTGAGGGACGATAAAGGCGTTACTAACAGGGCACGGTCCTCTTGTAGATGTTGTTACGTATGGTCTGCTGAAGCTCGTGGTCCACTGATCCTTTCTGAAACCTCGTGTTCAAAAACTCCTCGAGATCTCGTGTCAGCAATCCTACAGTAACACAGTTGAGAGATACAATTAATCAATGCCAACTTGGTCTTACTTACGCATTTACAATTATACACAAGTATACAATGACATACACGTTTTCAATGACATACACGTTTACAATGACATACACGTTTACAATGACATACACGTTTACAATGACATACACGTTTACAATTACATACACGTTTACAATTACATACACGTTTACAATTACATACACGTTTACAATTACATACACGTTTACAATTACATACACGTTTACAATTACATACACGTTTACAATTACATACATGTTTAGAATTATATAGAAAATTTACAAGTTTGTATACAAGTATGATTTATTTATAAAAAGCTAATAAAGATAATGGTAACGTCAGTTTCCTCACTCGAATATAAGTACTACAAGTAAAGCGCTAAGTAACTACAATTTTCTCTTCATTTTGTTCTATGTTCGTTTGTTGCTCAAACAAAAGACTCTAATTTATAGAAGAAAATTTAAACAAAGTATCTGATAATGCAGAAGTCCAATCACGAATTAAAGAGAAAATAAAGTTCTATAAAATACTAACAGCATCTAAGCAAGGAAGCTCTGACAATTGCGGTATGCGCTATGCGCACAAGCAGAGGAGCAAAAAAGTAAAATATTTTATTACATAGACGAAGAAAAAAGTTAAATTGTCATTTATAACGATCTAAAGTTGTATATACAATCAGTCACAAAAATATCAACTATAATAATTACAGCAACGTTTTTAGGTCCGTTTTCTTCTCAAAGAAGGCTATCCAGTCAGGTTGTGAAGCATATATCAGTTAAATATCAATTAATACTTATAACAAAGGTTTAACGTCCGTTTCTTCATACAAGGATGATTTCAGGGACGTCCCCCATCAGATGTTACTACACATCTATTCACCCCAAAACGATCTGAAAAGACATATGCTAAAGAGAAAGAAAAAGATTCTAAACGGTGCTGGTAAGGTTTTGATAAGCTTTTGTTACATTGTTATATTACATACTTTAGGATTTTACAATTGCGCTGTTTCTCTAAACTACAATTCATCATTTCTATCACAAATATATTGTAGTAAGTAATAGAACAAACGTTTAACAATGTAATACAATATTTGACAATCAAGAGTATAAATTTATTCAATTGACATCATCATCATCATTTTCCCTTGAATCCCAGTTTAACTAGGGTCGGGATACGAACAGACTGTCTCAAATCCTCTCTGTCCTACATTATATCACCAGTCAATCCCCAATTTGAGACTTTTCTATTCGTTTAAATTTTTGTAGCAAATTCTGGAGCCTAGGCGCTCACCAACCGAATGCCCTTTCTGACGTTGGTTAAATTTATTCAATTAACTGTCCACATTAAAATTAACTGCTCAGCTACAAGCTTCAAATATTTTAAAGATCAGTTAATAATACAGAAAGATTCGATTAATTACAAGAGAGTGCTAATATACCGTCTAGTCTCAGTGGCATAGTTTATACGTGTCAAGCTTCTACAAAAAGTGTCCATTAATGCATCAAACAAAAACCAAATCAGAGAATTCTTTCACTGATTTTAAATGGATGACAAATATCCGCCATCGCATAATCGGCTAATGAAACAATGGATTATTGGTTCTAATGAAAAGATCCTGTTAGATTTCTATGTATTCTATAAAACTCGCTTAGTTATTTGTTCGCAGATCTTAATTTAGGTATGAATTAGGCTCAAGGTATCAGTACTAGTGTATTAGCAGATGTTAACGTTGTCTTCATTCTGGGTGCGTTTGCATGTTCAGAGTTTTCCTGATATAAAATTCCGGCTATTCTATTCTATTCAGTAAACTGTTTAGGATTTTTTTCGGGATTTTCAGTTAAGAAAACTGCAAAATCTCTTTATCTCTTTCTCTACTAAATGATAGATGTAACATTCCTAATCGCTGTCTCCGTTCACGCTCTATATATAAAGCCAAGTCTAACGCCTGTTTCCTGCTGTCAGTGACGGGTTAGAGCACTGACTTTGAACTAGACACCTACTGCTGATCTGATATCGAACAACTCGCCAACAAGCCATCCGTTCAGCCCATCAAAGAGGCTTTATCATCTTCTAGTCTTAATGTAGCCTAACGACAGCGTCATTTTAAATTACCTCCACACGACTAAAAAGCTTAAAGAAATGAACTACACGATTGCTCAGAGCCCACTCTAAAGCTATACAAATACAACAATAACTAAACCTAATCAACTTACAAATAATAAGGCGATTAACTAGCACGAACTTAGATAGAAATCACTAAAACAAAGCTCAGACTTAATTAGCCATACATCTTTAGTCTAAACAGCGGTCTTGATTACGATATACTGTAGATGTATTTAAAAGATTAGTAGATTGCAGGCAGCCTAGCGTCTCTGTTTGCATTAACAGAGCTCTAAGACTCAACTTTGATTTCATTACATTTATACTAAACGGCAGCACATAGCCGGATGTAACATAAGAATCTGAATAGCCGTTCACGACAATATCAAGCACAATGAATCCAACGTCAAAACGTGGAACGTTCACTCGAGTCCAGAATGCCGGACCTCAGATGAATTACTAAACGAAGGAGATGTAGTAACTAGTATTAACTAAGTTAGTATTAAATTAGTAGTAATTCACGGCCATCAGATACAAACAGACACGAAAAGACATCGATTGCTGTAAGCAATTTATTTCTTAAAGAATCAACAATTTAATCGCCTATAAATTTTTAAATAGCTTATGAATTCAACCACAATAAAGTCGAGGCCGCTCTGAAAAACAAGAGATTCCGCTACTTCAACATGACCGTGAGTCACTGACATCAATATTCCTCAGAATCCTTGCTGTTGTTTGAATGATTTGTTCCAGAGTGATGTTGGTTTGGATCTTAGAGTTAAAAGAAGCATAACACTAAATAGTACGAAGCAGTACTTTGTATCGATTTTCTGGAACTATATGCATATCAGGTCTACTAAGAGAGGTCATAGAAGGTAGAATGGAAGGAAAAAGAGGCAGGGGCAGGCCGATATTAGGTATGATGATGTAAAGACCCACATATATGTGGAAATGAAGAGGAAGGCGGAAGACAGAGAAGAGCGGAGGCGCTATATACCATGGACCTGCCAGTAGGCAGTGCACTAAAAGAGAGATGCATATCAGGGGCGGATTTGAAAGATAATACAGGGTGGAACAGAAGGAAGGATCGCTCCAGGTCTCACAGCCAGGCCACGGGTTTAGATGAATCGGGAAATGAATTCCCTGTGGATGCGGATGTAAGGAAACAACTGCTGGCGATCCGTCTACATTAAAACTCCACAAACAGGAGAAAGTCCAGATCAACGAAGTGGATAGTAGGAACAACGTAATGACAGGACAAGTAAAGTAAATGAAATATCCATGCTAAGCACATACACTAGATTACCTTTACGATCATACAAATGTGTATCAACTTAGAGTATTCTTCATCAATAGTATTCTTTTATATCTTATCATTAACAAACATGGTCCAGTAAATTTTTAATGTTTCATTTCAGAGACAAAACTTCCTTTAGAAAAGGAAATAAAATAAATACGGAAAAATCAGTAAGTGAACTTAATAAATCTCTCAGTAGTAGATTGGTTTAAATCTCTATAACCATAGAATATAATGTTATAGACAGTTCCAAATAATTAATTAAAATTACTACATCTACACGCCATTCGTATCCCGACCCTGGTTAAACTGGAATTTAAGGGAAGAAGACGATGATGATGACTACATCTACACCCCATATATTTTTAGCGGCAGTTGTGATAAAAAAATACATATCAATATTTATACGTACACTATAGCGTTGAGATATTAAAAGGGATGTTGATTTTTGAACCACACTCCGTGTGTTGTGACCGCTATAATTATCCGGCAACTGTGCCGCATTAAACAGTAATCATTGTCTAAATTCTAAATCAAGCTCATAATGTTTATAATTAAGCATGGACTGATCTCGCAGCTCTCCACATTTCATCCAACCCCTTCACCTCTACCGTGATGGACTTTAGAGCACAGCCGATCCAGTGATGGACTTTAGAGCACAGCCGATCTCGTGATGGACTTTAGAGCACAGTCGATCTCGTGATGGACTTTAGTGCACAGTCGATCCAGTGATGGACTTTAGAGCACAGCCGATCCAGTGATGGACTTTAGAGCACAACCGATCCAGTGATGGACTTTAGAGCACAGTCGATCTCGTGATGGACTTTAAAGCACAGCCGATCCCGTGATGGACTTTAGAGCACAGCCGATGATGGACTTTAGAGCACAGCCTATCACGTGATGGACTTTAGAACACAGCCTATCCTGTGATGGACTTTACAGCACAGCCCATCCAGTGATGGATTTGCTTAGAAACAGAATAGGATTCACTTTAAAATAAAAAGATAAGCAGAGCAAGCGAGATAGGTAGAGACAGAGAGCGAGAGAGAGTGAGCGAGAGAGAGTGAGCGAGAGAGAGAGAGAGAGAGAGAGAGAGGGAGAGATCTAGTCAGACTATGTGGCAGAACGGATTGGTTAAAGGCTGAAGGTGTAAAGTTACACAATCTGACCAGGCATTCGATAGCTACCGGTACCCTTATTTCAATCACTAGAAATAGACCAGCAATCCATTTCAACGGTTTTCTCCTAGCCCACATTCACTAGCGATCAGGAGTCACTACTTAAAAACAAAGATTCAGAGTAAGTTTGCCCGTCTACCTATAGTGCGGAAAAACAGAACATTTGACTAGATCGATATAAAATTTTATAACATTAAAAATCGTCATCTACCACTCAAAATAAATCCTATAACAGCTTTGAATTTTGTGCTGCAAAAATATCGAATCCGGCAAAAGTCAATCTTTTATATTGAAAGAAACGCGTGTTTACAAATATCTATCAACATGATTACTCGAATCATCATCATTACTCAAATAAATACCATTATTTTATTTCACTTTTGTTTTAGAAGTTTACTATCTAGAATGTTCTACTTGTATATGACAGTTTAAATGTGGACTGTGACCGTTCAGCACAGAAAGAAGTCAATCAAACATAAATATTGACGAGAACAGTGAAATTTAGATAACAACAAGCAAATTAAGGTAAATATTGTACAATACTTTTACTAGTGGAAAGACGCTTGAAAGTTAAAACGAGAAGTACATAGAGATAACCATGACGTTATTAGTTTTATCTACTCGAGAGATGATAAGTTAAAACGATAAATAATAAATAAGCAGAGTATGGAAAATTGCAGGTTGTTACTCGAGTTGTTTAATTAAGGAAGCCTTATCTTTCAAATTTAGCGTTAAATAGCAATAAATACGACATAGTAGTGCTTAAGAATTTAATAATCAAAAGCAGCAACCGAGTAAAGAGTAGACGACAGTTACAATTAGACCTGGTGATTGATGCCATCTATGGGTTTTGAACGTCAACAGAAGTCAGGATTCCAGGACAATCTCCTAAACAAAGAGTTTCCACTTCCGGTATCAAGATTTCAGAATATGGTAGTAATTAGCTAGTAATTAAAATATATCCATCATGTTACAATACAACTGCCATTGTCGACCACAATAACATGGAACACGAGTAAGTCTTGATAGGGTGCTTTGAGCACACCTGAAGTAAAAACACAATTAATTCCGTCAAGCTCATTCCTTACAAATAACAGATGGGTAGATCGGCTAATAAGATTTGTAACGATCATTCTGAGTTTATAAGACCCTCGTATGAATTATTTCTAAGACTTGAATATTTTGTTTCTCGGCATAATGCAGTAAAAACAGTTATCTATGAATGCGATAGAACTTGAAAGAGTATGTACATTTGATTGATTGAAAGAGTACGTACAATTGATTGATTGAAAGAGTACGTACAATTGATTGATTGAAAGAGTACGTACATGTGATTGATTGAAAGAGTATGCACAATTGATTGATTGAAAGAGTACGTACAATTGATTGATCGAAAGAGTCGATCAATACAATTGATTGATTGAAAGAGTACGTACAATTGATTGATTGAAAGAGTACGTATAGTTGATTGATTGAAAGAGTACGTACAATTGATTGATTGAAAGAGTCGATCAATACAATTGATTGATTGAAAGAGTCCATCAATACAATTGATTGATTGAAAGAGTCGATCAATACAATTGATTGATTGAACCAGTCGATCAATACAGTTGATTGATTGAAAGAGTAGGAACAGTTGATTGACATCCGGTCCCCAGTGCTTAAATGGATTGTACAGAATGTCGCATTAGCAGCCTAAAGAGTAAAGTGAACAGAGCTCGCGGAGACGGGCTACAACAACCATACAGGCTGTCGAAATGGCCCGTAGATGGATTGTATATACTACTAATTAATAGCACATGTTCACTTGTGTATTATGATATAGTGCCGTTTCGCTATTTTGAATTGAGACAAGTATAGCGATTAAATGCTTGACAATTGATTCCTAAAACCTTCACTCGAACCAATCAGAAGGTTCACACATCAATAAACTTTATTTTATAGCTTTACTCTCTAACGAATAATTTAGATGAATATAATGCCACAAGGACACTACTTTCATATGATACAAGGACACTACTTTCATATGATACAAGGACACTACTTTCATATGACACAAGGACACTACTTTCATATGACACAAGGACACTACTTTATATGCTACAAAGACCTTACTTTCATATGACACAAGGACCCTACTTTAATATGCTATAAAGACCTTCTTTCATATGCTACTAGGACTCCACTTTCATAGGCTACTAGGACACTACTTTCATAGGCTACTAGGACACTACTTTCATAGGCTACTAGGACACTACTTTCATAGGCTACTAGGACACTACTTTCGAATATCTTATGGAAGTTACTATCATCGCTCATCATCGCTGTTCGCTGTTATTCATCGCTTTCGAGTGAAGAAACTGACGTTAACCTTAGCTTTATCAGCTTTTTTACTGCTGTATGTAAAGCAGACTTTTATCTGAGGGCTGATAACCACCAGTCGTCCTGACCACAGCTGATCCCACTTCTCCCCCCACTAAACAAAAATTAACATCTAACCCGAAAAACCTTGCTAAACGAAGCTATAACCAACGCAGCTCCTTGAATGAAAAAACTGGAACTCGCAAGATACTAAGTGATGCTAGCCTATAGCTAATTTAATCTGTGTTTGTATGTTCCGTTTTATATGCTTGTGTTTATCTATCAGCGGTTGTCAGATAGATCAGAAAACCAAAACTTGAATTCTCGACCTCGTGATTCATTTTAGGCAGCGCTACTAAACCAATAAACCACTCTAAACTGTCATGCCATCGCTGGTCAATATCAAGCCTAAATACCACGCCAGAATCTGCATGAGAATATTAAGCAATGTATAGTACGTAATATCGTAAGTCTAGAGAGATGCAAGCCTGCAGGCGAGGCCAGGCGGTAACTCTATATCAACGTCGTCAATACGCCGCCCAATTTACTACAACGACATTACACCGCCTCAACAAGTACGAACTGGTGCAACTTAGATCACGAGAAGGATTACAACATAAGTTAACAACAACATAAGTCCTACCAGCTGACAACATAAGCCCTACCAGCTGACAACATAAGCCCTACCAGTAGACAATATAAGTCCTACCAGTAGACAACATAAGTCCTACCAGTAGACAACATAAGCCCTAACAGCAGGCAACATAAGCCCTACCAATAGGCAACATAAGTCCTACCAGCTGACAACATAAGCCCTACCAGCTGACAACTTAAGTACTACCAGCTGACAACTTAAGTACTACCAGCTGACAACTTAAGTACTACCAGCTGACAACATAAGTCCTACCAGCTGGCAACATAAGCCCTACTAGTAGACAACATAAGCTCTACCAGCTGACAACATAAGTCCTACTAGTAGACAACATAAGCCTTACCAGCTGACATCATAAATCCTACTCGCTGACAACATAAGCCCCACCAGCTGACAACTTAAGTACTACTAGCTGACAACATAAGCCCTACCAGCTAACAACATAAGTCCTACTAGTAGACAACATAAGCCTTACCAGCTGACATCATAAGCCCTACCAGCAGACAACATAGGCCCTACCAGCAGATAACATAAGCCCTACCAGAAGACAACATAAGTCCTACCCAAAGACAACATAAGTCCTACCCAAAGACAACATAAGCCCTACCATACGCAGCCCACCATTGGCTGGAGTCAGTGGCAAAGTCGGTAGGCTATTCGACCGCGGATCAGTATGTGCGGGGTTCAAATCCTGGGCTCGCCCGTCACTGACATCGCTTTCGATTGAGGAAATTGACGTTAACCTTAGCTTTATCAGCTTTTTTACCAGCTGACAACTGCATATAAGCTTCCGATATCATTCTCAAATGAGGAAATTTAAGTAAAACCTTATTATATATTGTTAATAATGTTCTCGATATAGAATGGAATTGCCAGTGATATTTGTATCTGTAACAGCATCGTTCTGTAAGCTATTAGTCGATAAAAGACAATGCCTGTATGATCTAACCTCTCAAGCAAGAGCAAAGCCATAAGTTATCTCAGCAAACAACCGACAAACAGAAAAAAAACGAATTATTAACAGAGTCAAACAATTGACTGTAAATTATAAGATCGAACCAACGGAAGAACCGCCTTGCGATAAATTCATTCATTTTACTAATCTATCCATTCTATCCGCCGTACCAGACATCTCTATACATAACATTTAAATAAAATCATCTCAATGCTAATCATCTCTTGTGCTTGAAAATTAATCCATAGAAAGCGTCCAAATATTAGTAAATGACTTCACATAAGAAAGAAATCAGTACTGGTAGGGCCTATAGCTGAAATAATTCATCTATGTTCTAAAGGTTAGGTGTTCTCAGTTAGATCAATTTTAAAGACAATTACACAAGACAAGCGATAATTAATTAATTAATTAATTAATTCCAGCCACACAAGTAGTAATGTAGAGAGGGGAAGAAGCTAAGTTAGTAGACAACAAATGACTTCCTGATGTCATAATATCATCGCTCTGTCTTCACTTAATACGTCCCACACCCATTCATCAATTAGTCTTATTACACTTACATCCGATTTCATTACAACCGGCAAACTAAAACCAGGAAACCGAAAAATGTTAAGATTGATGCAAGTCATTCAGAACTTTATTTTAAAAATTCAAGTAATATTAATTTTATAAAAGCCCCAATATCTTCAAGTATTTTGCATAAAAAATTAGGCAATATTACATATATGAGCAAAATACCAGAAATATAAATATAACCAGCTCCACTAAAAATACATCATTTGGCATACACGTTTATAAAATCGTCAGTTGCTGATAATACAAACTTAGACATAGCTCGTGATTGATACAACAGTTCGTTTCTAAGTTCTGCTAATTGATGGAATAGACAATATCAGCCAGAATCAATAATTTTCATCGACAGCCGGGCAATAGAGCTTTGTTTATATTATTGCTAAGAATTTCTACCTGCAGCTTTCAACAATACATTCTGTTGCCTAAGCAACCGCACCACACACCGCCCCATAACTTATTCATGTATATATAAAAGCCTTCATTCCATGGCACTATATTATAAAGCAGCAACACAGACACCATAACTTGTACGTGTTGATATAAAGCCTACCATCCATGGAAATGCATTACAAAGCAACAACACACACACTACACCACTGAATTACATCTCACTTCGTTGCTTACATTTATAAAAGCACGCATCACTCCACAGTTTATCAATGCAAAATCGCACGAAAACTCAATGTGACAAAATTTATATAGTAGAAATAATAACACATTGATATCATGGAAACTGAGACGTTAAATCACATCGGAATAAATGCTTAAAACTTTTACTTGCCTTACTCAATTTTACAAATTATTACAAGTAAGTAGAAATTACCTTAAGTTTAAAGAATTAATATTAAGTTAAAATGGAAGACGATAAATTAACATCGTTTAGCGATGTGGATATCATCTTTCAATGCAGCTCGTAATAAATGATCAATTCGCCAGACACTGATAGAAGATGTCAAGTCAGATCTAATGGGAACCACATGTCGATACAGCTGCGCATCTTCTTAATGTTAACTAATTATAATTCCACGTCAATCCTTGGAGCATTGCAGTTATACAATTGCCTTCAAATCAGACGGGCGTTACGACATTTCCGGCAATTCAAATTCTCGCAGGAATTACTCAGTTCCCTAAATTCAAACCAAAGCTAATGAGTACAATTTGCACGGTTAGAAAGTGCCATCTACAGGGACTTGATACACAGGCAATGCAGTAATACAACAGACAATGCAGCAATACAACACACAATGCAGTAATACAACAGACAATGCAGCAATACAACAGAGACTGTAGCAATACAACATACACTGCAGCAATACAACAGACACTGTAGCAATACAACAGACACTGTAGCAATACAACAGACACTGCAGCAATACAACAGACAATGCAGCAATACAACAGACAATGCAGTAATACAACAGACAATGCATCAATACAACAAACAATGCAGCAATACAACAAACAACGTAGCAACACACCAGACATTACTACAACATAACCCGCAATGTAGTAAAACAGCAAGCAATGTAACAAAACAGCCGGCAATACAAAATAGCAACAGAAAATGCAACAACACAACAGAAAATACAAAAACGCAACGTACAATACAACAACATAACAAACAATAACACAACAGACAATGCAAAAACACAACAGACAATACAACAACACAACAGACAATACAACAACACAACAGACAACAACACAACAGACAATACAACAACACAACAGACAATACAACAACACAACAGACAACAACACAACAGACAATACAACAACACAACAGACAACAACACAACAGACAATACAACAACACAACAGACAACAACACAACAGACAACGTAGCAACACAACAGACAATACAACAACACAACAGACAACACAACAACACAACAGGCAACAACACAGCAGACAATGAAACAACACAACAGACAACAGACAATGTAGCAACACAACAGAGAGAGAGAGAGAGAGAGAGAGAGAACTATATTTATTTTGATACACTCAAAATACACAGTGACATACACAAAAAAGACCGTCAAAGAGGTCACAAGTAACCTATCTAGTTGACCACCCCTCCAAACTACAGACAATGAAACAACACAACAGAAAATGAAGCAACAAAACAGACAACGAGGCAGCACAACAGACAAAGTAGCAACATAACAGGCAGTCACTACACATGCAGTGAGTTTGACTACATTGATAGAGAGTTAACTTCAGGATTCTGAAATCGAGGATTCGAATCTCATCCGCGCTATAAACATTTTCCAAACTTTTGATTTATATGCATTTTTATATTTCCCGGGTTAGGTCTACAGTATGTTTAGTAATAGTTGAAAGAAAGGAAGGGCAAAAAACTTGAATTTTGAAATAACTATAGTAATTTCTAATACTTATTACGCACAGGTGGAGATATTAGTATACAAATATAATCAATTTTCCATAATCGTTGTCGTAAATCACGTGATTGTACGTGAGCAAAACACCGCACACTGCGCCAAGCAAGTCATTCTACATAAATTACGAGCCTTGAAAGTACAAATCCGGTTACATTATGATGACAAATATGATTAGAATAAGAAAAGAAAGCAACTACTTTCACAGTCACTAATCTCATTGTAATTGAATTTATACACTAGAGTATATTACAATATAATTAACAGCACAATTGTTATACAAGCAATTACTTTGCATTCTAAAAATACACGGTTTACGAGTCACACCACGTCCAAAAACAAGTGTACTACAAAACAGCAGAAGTGCAGAAGAGCTTCAGATCAGGAGACCAAACTAAAGAGCAGACCGACAAGCACCCATTCTTTTAATTTCTCTTTAGGTTTACCACATTACAGCCGAATGCGATATTGATTCTTTCTTTGCTTAAGATGCTTTTTGTAGTTTTCATTATTTCCTTCCTTTCATGATTGTCAGTAATCTTTGCCTATAAAGACTCGACAATGCACTGTAGTACACTGCACTTAGCGCAGATTAAGAGTAACTTTCTAACACCCTAGAGATTTTTATTAAATCCTGTCAGCGCTCGATCCTCCAAGGTGACCATCCAAGTACTAACCGCGCCTAACGTTAAATAACGTGGTTTACTGGATCTAATGTTAGGCCCTATATCAACAGTGCTTAGCCCCCAAATTAGTTATAAAAGTGTTAACGTTTTACTATTTAAAGCACATTTTTATAAAGTTTTTTTTATAGAATTAACTATAATATATAGTTTTGAACACTAGTTTCTAAACATACGGACGGAGCATTATACATTCACAATATAATGCCATTGGTGCTTGTACCAGTATTCAACCGCTACACTCAGTAAATTAAACATCACATAAGTATCCATGTGTTATATCTGGGGCTACAGATATAACACATGGATACCATTGGATAATTATCACATATAAGCGTTGATAGAACGTAGAAATATTCGATCAACGCACTCGTGGACATATCAATGGCTTGAGGTCAACAGCGAGTCACCTAATAACCATCTGCGCGGCAGAGCCCATAAGAGAATAGAAAGAATGCTGAAGAGAATTCTTGCAGTCAGTGTAACGACACGCAGCTACGACAATGATCGACTAACGACTTTATGAATACCGATCACTATATAACACGTTGGTATTCCACCGCCCTATACTATTGTGCTACTCTATCGCTAATGTATTCTCAATAAAGCTCTGCAGATATCGTCGTACGAGCGACTCGCGAAACCGAAAAATTACTCTAAGTTAAAATGTTAAGTGTTTTTCGAGTTGTGTCAGAATCACTAAAGAATAGACCAACCGTAAAGAAACAGGAGATCACCTCATAAGCCATTATTCCCAAGCTATAGGCTACATTAAAGTGTGGATAAGGTACAGACTTCTGTGAAAGGATTAACTTTTGATAGATGGATTGCTCTTACTGTGATAGAAGATTAAATACAAAAATGTACGTAAGATCTGTCACTTGGTAAAACACAAAAAGGATAGAAAAAAGTTACGATTTTTTCGAAGACATAATAATAATAATAATAATAATAAAGGTTTAACGTCCGTTTCCTCATACAAGGAAGATGTCAGAGACATAAGACATATAAAAACTGGAACAGAATAACAGTTGTCATTATTTTAGCTGCGAGAATGAATTTTGCTATATTATTGCTTGCTAAAAGCTGTATTAAATTAGGATCATCCTACATAGTGCTCTTCAAGTGAGCGTGAAGTACAAGTTCTGTGAGAAAGATTGCGCTCAGGACCTCCCGTTTAGCAACCAGATACCAAACTGTTTTTAACAGATCAGTTGAACAGGTGAGCGATTAAGAGAGCGAGATAATTTTAAAAAGCTAATGTAAAGCTTCTGTTAACGTCAGTTTCCTCACTCGAAGGCAACGGCAAACCACCTCAGAATCCACAATTTTCCCAAGCTGTAGGCTACATAAGGTATGGATAAGGCATAGACTTTGTAAGGGATTAACTTGTTGATCCAAGGAGTACTCTTTTGGAGCGAGAAAACCGACTTTGAGTATGAATATGTACCTTGAACCTGCCACTTGGCAGTGCACTGAAGAGAGAGAAGAGAGACTATATAACAGATATAATGACTTTTAAAATTTATAGAGAATTGCAAACGGAGACGGATATGAAACAATCACAAATCGCTTTCAGTAGAAAACTCTGCAAACATAAGAAATCGCTGGTAAATCAACACAATCAACATGGAGTACATCTTTCACTGTTACCCACTCGTTTAATGAAATCTAACCTATCCGCTATCCTGATAACGCCTTTACGATGAAAGACACTCACTGCATCATGCCAAACCTTCAGAATGCAAACTAGATTCAATTATCGCAATCCTCGTTCATTCGCAATCAATCAACATCACTATTTAAAAAATAAAAATTTAAATATATGATTCTACATTCTCCAGAAATCTTAGTTCTCTCCACATTCAACATGTTGGATATATAATTTTAGTATGTCAAAATCTCCATCAAGCGTTCATTAACGTCATTTATTAAGCTGCTGCCATGATCTGTGAAGATAAATGTCATGATCTGTGGAGATAAAACCTCCACAGCCAATTTAACAATCCTACTTAACCAAGATTCGACTATGTCAAATAGTCTTCAATAAGGAAATAAGCTTCTGAGCTAGATGTTAACATAATACAACTTACTAAGGATACAATCTATTAAAATGTTACACATTGTAGCACCACAGCTCTATGAAATGCTCCCATTCGAGCGATTAAGATTTCATAACCTTGAAATGGATTCTTTAAACAGTTGCAAAATTGTGCCCAGTCTTTTCCAGGAGAGATTTCCAAAATCTTAACCTAACATTTAACACATTATAGCCTGCAGACATTACATTTTCTCCTCCATTGACTTGTAACTGATTTCTTAGCACCCAGATTATTTTTAAGACTCTGAACAAATAAACTGATCAATAAATCAATTAAAGAGCCTCAATCAAATAGAAGGCATTACTGAATACTACTAATCACCACAAATTCACTGGCAGCCTCAGTACAGTGTGCTCTCATATATTAACACTATGCTCATATACTCATGTAAGAGTTTATCTTGGTACAAGTTAATTAATATGTATCTATGTATGAAGATATGAACGGTGGAACATGGACACTAGTTATGAAGTCAAACACTTGATATGAATTCATGAATACATGCTTCTATATACTTGTATGCAAGACGTATACCATATTGTGTAAAAAGTTAATAAAGTCATTTTACCCTGCTCTATATCAAGTCAATGACTGGGTGAGCATTAGATTTGAACCCTGCACCTGCTGATCCGCTTAGCTCATTAATTAGACATGATTACATAATGCATATCAACCTATACCTCTAGACCTTTTAAGTCAGTTTGAATGTTAAAAAATAATTAACCTCTAGAGATGGGAATTGAAAACCTATCCCCTGGTCTAACAGGCATTTATAAACAGAACTTTAACCAGACTATTCAATTACTCGAGACTATTCAGCAGCGGCATAATATTACTGAAATTACAAGGTTAACTTTAAGAAAGACCAATGTTTATACATATGACTCGCTAGTAACAACATTCTCATCAGATATCTAATCAAAATCTGATCTACGCAGCACTGCAGCATACAACATACCACCCTAAACATGTTCAACAAACATCTGTGTGGTGAAAACCTTATCAGCATCTGAGTATCAATTCAACATAAAAACACACCCAGCCTCATCCACAGTACATAAAAACAAGCCTAAGACTAATCCACAGTACATAAAAATACATGCTAGATGATAAGTTTCATAAAAATGCACGCTTATTATTAGCTTACACTCTTGAAAATTAAAATATGCATTTAATGCAAAAGATATTGGCGTTAAATAGCACTGTATAGTTATACAAGTCAAAACTAAACACCTAGGACAACAAAATTGCAAATAAATAATTACTTCACCTGTATCTTTGTTTCAGATTATACTCAGAAACAAGAAAACACTTTTGTTTAATTCAAGCAATGCTCGTAGACTCCTTCAGCTGCTGACATGAAAGTGTCATAGGAAACAACTGTTTGAATTAAGCTCATTACAGGATACTATACTATCAAATCAAACTAGTATAATCAGCCAGCAGGATTAGTGTCTGTGAGACAGTAGATATTGTCAATTAGTATCAGACCAGCGTCTACAGATGTTAAGACTTTACTTTTTTTAAATTATTATAAAATAAAACTCAATTTCGGTAGGTTCTGTATGACACAAAATTTATGATAACCCATATACTGCAAAATTATTGATAAGTTATAAAGTTAGCTGGTTATCGTAAAATAACTCTTGACTGGTCTTTTCACGTTAGGAAAATATATCTAGATCTACTCTATGTAGCAAAATAGATACAGCTATCTATCTATATCGCTAACATCAATTAAAACATGCTTATTTAAGTAATGGATTAGGTGAATTAAGTTAGGTTTTCCACTCCAGCTATTTTATTTTATTAAAAGCTTTAAGGAAAATTGTCACCTAGATGACCAGTGCTTCAACTAACTTATACTTTTATAAGCAATCTATTAAGATGGCCCTCTCAAGTCATAGTTCACAAAAAACTATATTTCTTTCTTTTGTCTCTAACTGACTATTTAAGTGAGCTTTTGTAACATAACATATTTAAGCTAAAACATATAATAGATAAAGCCCATTTAAATGGTACATGTGCTTCAATCAGATATAATTTAAGAATTATTCCAAATATTTCAATAGATCTCAGCTAATTTTTAGGCCTTGTACTGTATATCAGACAACAGAAAAAGAAGGATAAAAAGTACTTTTTTACAAAAACAATAAATCCCCAAATGCTAAAATATTTAAAATTTTTCGTCTACCACTGTAAATGTCATGACTATTAGCAACTATTCTGCTAAAGATATTTGAATATCAGTGCCAGCCTGCTTATAGATAATTTGTTACGAAATTTACCCAGATCTGAGAGAATATAAGAGATAATTACTTTCTTAACCACATTTGACTTTACATCCTTTACAGTTTCATATTTCTACAAAGCATCACTACTCCATCAATTCCAAAGTCTAAATTAATTCATTGTTAGAACTTTGTAATCAATTTAATTTTGCCTTTATAGATCCAAACACAGATAAGAGATACATATTGATATTCCTACTGATAAAAATCCTCTAGTGCTGCCAAATATGCCAAATATGGACAATAACTTAAATTCTAGTCTGGCTCTAGCTGTAACTTAACATTCAAAATGAGTCCAGGGTTCTCACATCAACAGCTTGTAACCTTCCATTCATCTGAACAATTTTAAAAGTAAAAACAATATTTCCACCACAGGCATGAAATGGCAAATCTGAAGGTAAACTTTAAAGCTAGAAATAGTCTGCTAAACTTGTACAAGAACTGAATTTCAAACTGTTCTAAGCAATCTAAAATAACCTTGCAAGCATTGTGAATTAATGAAAGAGCTTAGAAAATTCAACATTGTAATTTGCATATAAAATCATAAAACCTTGAGGTATGATTTTCAATATAGCAAGATTATTAATTTTACATAAACTGTTGCAAAGTATCAGCGAAGTCATGGTGTCATTTTGAACGCCGTAAGATTAATATACATTTAAAATAATGAAACTCTGGGTAAGGAAGCACAGATGCTTGATTTAAGGCCCATTTCCTCCTTCCTCTCCATGGTTATGAGTAATCTTTGCCTTTTGATGGGGCATCAATTGCAGCCGGTGAGGATTAAGGATAACCTTCCATCACCCTGGGATTTATTTCCTTCACAGCTGTCAACACTTCGTCTTCCTAGGTGACCACCGACAAAGTACTAACCGAGGCTGATGTAGCGTAATTTCAATTACTGATGCGCAACTAAACCAAGTGCGCTAAATCCTGCCGTCAGATCAGCAAATAAACTCACACAAACCTCGCGGAACAGTTTTGAACATGGCAGGATTGTTGTTTCTCATGACGAGACGGATCCACTCGTAGCAATCGCCCAGAGTATAGCCAGCGATCTTCTGACCCTGCACCTCCAGCAGTATATCATCAGCGTGCAGCTCTCCCATGTGGTACGTCATCTCAGCCTTCCTGCTCTCAACGTCTCCTATCTGAAAGAACACGATAATGAGTAGCAAAAATATTCTAAAAATAACAATATACTAAAAGTATACTAATAATAGTATGAAAATGAGTAGCAAAAATATTCTAATAATAAAAGTATATACTAAAAGTATACTAATAATAGTATGAAAATGAGTAGCAAAAATATTCTAATAATAAAAATATACTAAAAGTATACTAATAACAGTATGAAAATGAGTAGCAAAACAACTAGGCTAAGTTCCAAGCTGGTAGTCGTGAAACTTTCAAAAACCTTCCCATCCGAACCATGGCTGGAACCAGTGGCGATGTAGGTAAGATATTCGACCGTGGCTCATCAAACTCATCGAACCAGTATTAACTAAATAATGCATAAAACACCATATCAGTCGGTTCATTAAACTAGTATTAACGAAATAATTCACGAAACACAAATTTTTTTAAAATACCATTAACTTTGAAGCAAAACAGAAATAACATCAGTTTGCTCCTATCATTTTACTTTTATTGGATTTTCAAGATACATACCTCTATTCATAGAGAACTAAAACTTAAGTACATACAAAGCTGGTAAAGCTAAGGTTAATGTCAGTTTTCTCACTCGAAAGCAATGTCAGTGACAGGCGAGCCCAGGATTTGAACCCAGCACCCACTGATCCGCGGTCAAAAAAAATGTTACAAATAAAAAAGTCATAAACTTGTAATAAGTTCGTTATAAATAATGAATGCTAAAATTAATTCCTACCCAGCAAAACAGGCCATTTTCTGCACCTCCAAGCACAGAAATGGCTTCTGCCCCAATGTCACCGGCAGACACCAAGGTTTCTTCCACACATTCACTCCAGTGCTTCAGCACAAGAGATCGCACGTCAACCCCATTGGCCTCTCTCATCACCGAAGAACTGCCTCCCTTCATTGCGGCAACGTTAGAATTGACCCCAGCTGAAGGCCCTGCATTCCCCCTCGGTCCACTCGCAGAAAGTTTCATGAGTTATTTAAGCATAATCACAAGCAAATAATCCAGAATGATTTAGATGACTTGATGACTTTAACTGCCGTAAGTGACAAAATCGTATATCCGTCAAGAGATAGAATTATTGTGATTTATCCGAAGGAAGAAAATAAATTCAGGTATTTGATATGTTAGTTGATATGCACGATATTGACCTCCAGAAATAAAATAAACAGATATTTCAGTCAATTTTCTAAACAGAACCTTCAAAATTCAAAGGGATCAATGGACTAAATTATTTTGTAGTATTTAAAATGAAAACTCAGCGAAGTTGGCAGCTTGTCAGTATGGGGTTAAGTTGAATTAAAGTTATGGTCAAATAACTTTAATTCAACTAATCCGAATAGGCTATGCAGGAGTGTTCAACGTCTTTATATTCTCAATTTTACAGTACAATTTACAGCAACAATAATTCTGCTAAAAAAAATTTCTAACGCAATATTAAAAATTCCATTTCAATTTATTTTCCCTCCCAGCAATTGTAAAAATTATGCATCAGTAGTCCATGCCTATTCTAATACCTTTTAATTTAATACTCTCTTAGAATAACTCAATTTTAAAGCATGTTCAAGAGTTAAAACTATATACCCGCATACCTTGTGAAAATGTACTTTCTTAATAATTTTGAGTTATTATATTAAATATAAATACTACTGAATTGGAATTTCTTAAATAAGGAAGATAATTAATCTTATCTCTGGACTTTAGATGAACACCTACATTAAGTAATAGACTTCTGAATTCATAATTTAAGCGCCTAGTAAGACCCTAGTTTAATACAAAGGTTCATAGATCAATATCCCATACTTTACACATTAAATAATAAATAACACCTAAACAATATTATTTTTCATAAAATCTTAAATCTTACGGCAGAAAATAATTTCTGCGAATCAGTACTCCAACTTAAACTAAAGAGAGATCAAAATTATTAAAGCAATAGGTTCATTAAAAATAGTAGTAATACATATATATATGTCTCATCGAATTTGTAACATAGTTTACTAGTTGACTGGAGCCAGTGGCGAAATCGGTAAGATACTCGACCGCGGATCAGTAGGTGGGGGTTCAAATCCTGGGCTCACCCGTCACTGACATCGCTTTCGAGTGAGGAAACTGACGTTAACCTTAGCTTTACTAGCTTTTAGTTTCTTAAATTATATTAGCGTTAGAACCAAGGTTAATTTTGTAGATATAGCATTAAAGATCCCTTTATTTTACTTATGATTTAATTTTAATAACTTTGATATACCGAATAGGGCAGTTTTCATCAATTTCGAATTTAATCCATCAACTTTCTAAGCTTTTCTAGCAAAATCTATTTTTCCACCAGATCATCGAGTATGGTAATCCACGGACTAAACTCGCCTATTTTTTTCTAAAAATTCTGAGTTGTAAATAGAAATTAGACTATAATAGATAAATATTTCTAAATAAAACACAACTTTAAAAACAAAAACAATCTAAACATTGAGAGTTAGCCTTAGTCACTGCCTCTGTTATTTGACAAAAATTATAACTCGCCACTATATCCGTAGCCTTTAACTATAATTATCGGACTTTAGTTCTAAAACTCAATATTCAACGTTCTATACGCGCTGCTATGTTAACCTTAATCATGCATTCAATATTAATTAGTGTAGAAACTGGAAGATCCTATACTTATAGAACGATATGTAAAATAAAATACGTATTAACTGACCGAGTGACGGCATTTATTTGTATTTGTAATCTGATCGCTTGCAATCTGAGATCTATCACATCACCATCATTGTGCATTCAGTCAACTGATTAATTTTGTGTCAATTTAGAAGAGTTCATAAAATCTGCCAGATTACAATGCTTCAGTAACTCAATATTGTAACAATCCCTCCAAAATCATAAAGTAAGAAATGCATATTCTCTTAATTTGTATCTACTTTTTCTTTTTAATTTGCAGCAGTTAGCAAGATAAATTGTCATGAAGTAAATAATTTTTTAAATCATCAAATTCTAAAGGCTTCAATGCTACTGCAACATAAATGCAATATTTTACTAGATATTATGCCGCTGTCATACAGCTTATTAAATTATTTAATAGTTAAAATATTTAAATATTTCATCTGATGAAATATCATTCCTCCTAGTGGATTGTCATGCAAGTTAATCTTAATTTTACCTTATTTTATTTTAGCATTTTAAACTATATCGTCCTGAAAATAAAATTATTTTTATCCTGTTAATGTTAATTACATCTTTCTTTTCGCTATGCTATTTCACGTCACTGTCAGGAATAACGGTAGTCAGTAGTCGTGAATTTTGTCCCTTGAGGGTTGAAACTGGTACATCAATAACAATTAGGTCCTTTAAACTAGTCATCATCATCGGATTCATCGACCTTCTTTTCTGTCTTTCCGTCCAACAGGCTATACTTTGATTCATTCTCCTCGTTATTGTATGAAAAAGTTCTTGTATGTAAAAGTAAACACGCACTATAACGAAACAATCAATTATATTGATATCTATCACTTTTAATATCACATGTTTAAACCGTTAGTATATGTATTAGTATATAAACCGTTAGTTTACGTGTGGCAGTAGTAATTCTGCCCCTTGAGGGTTGAAATTCTATGATTTAATTGGACTCAAGGAAATTAGGATTGTTTTGGGATGTAAAGAACACGGAGCTTGATAAAAACAATTCGAGAAATACGTGCTAAATCACAGCTCGGCCACTCGAGCAAGGTCGGTAGGCTAAACTCTAAACTTCCTGGCTGCAATAATATTTATTTTTATTGTTTTTATTATTAGTTTATTACTATAATTTTTTACTAACATTACAATTATTATAATTACTAATGATTTAACAATCATTCTGAGCCAAGGATATTTTCAGAGTTACGTTAGGGCCCTTATAAATCAGTAAAAATTAAACCACAACCAATCCTAAACCTGATGAATAGTGTCATACAGGCACATAAGTGCATTAATAACACAGGATACGGGGGCAGCTTCCCCCTGAAATGAAAGGGCTGCCCCCAAAAACCCAAAGAACTCAGTACAGAATATCCACTTGTGCCTTATCCAATAGCATTTTAAGCTGCCACCCCATCATTTTAAGCTGCCACTCCATCATTTTAAGCTGCCACCTCATCATTGTACCCTGCCACCCCATCGTCTTAAGCTATGATCCCATCAGTTTAAGCTGCCACCCCATCAGTTTAAGCTGCCACCCATCTGTTTAAGCTGCCACCCCGTCAGTTTAAGCAGCCACCCCATCATTTAAAGCTACCATCCCATCATTTCAAGCTGCCACCCCATCATTTTAAGCTGCCACCCTATCATTTTAAGCTGCCACCCCATCAGTTTAAGCTGCCACATCATCATTGCACCCTGCCACCCCATCAGTTTAAGCTGCCACCCCATCAGTTTAAGCTGCCACCCCGTCAGTTTAAGCTGCCACCCCATCATTTAAAGCTACCATCCCATCATTTCAAGCTGCCACCTCTTCATTGTAAGCTGCCATCCACTGCCAACTTTACAGGCCACACCACTGTAGAGTGAGTCATCACGGTATCCCTGTAATGACACACCACTCAACTAAAACACTACACCGCACAGCACAGTGTCCCTGCAATGACACACTACTCAAATAATACATTACACCACATCGTAGTATAATTTTTCATAAGCACTACAACATTACAATCAAAGCACACATACAGCAAAAGAGTTAATAGACTAAAATTCTAGAAAATGAGAGAATGCGGTTAAAACTAAAATATTTAGAGTTAGTTAATTACGGTAGGAAATTGCTACAGTTCTAAATAATTTTGACTATTGAAAACTTACGACATCTTATTTTATCAGTAAAATATACAATGAGAAATTTGATTATAAATATACAATAATCAATGGATTTAATTTTCTCTTCATTGCTTTTATGCTCGTGCAATCATTTATAGATTTGAGAACAATTTCACAGATTCGAATCTCATCTGAAATGCCATGATATTATTATTTAAAACCAAATAATAGCAGAGAATCATCGTTCAATTTTAGTCAGATATGTAATGAAAAAATTATTTTACTTTAGGCACCAAAATTTTAAATTTCTACAATACATTAAGTTTTTAATTTAAAAAATGTACTTCTACTGTTAAATTCTATATTAATTGTTACTGGACTACGTACGTAGTAGTATAGAGCCCTTAAAATTTAATATTAACACAAAATACTAAAAATATTTTAATATGATCAATAAATCTATGACGGTGTATTTTATAAGAGCTACAAGGATCCGTACACAGAACATTAAATTCTCCACTTTAGCTATCGTCTATAGAGCTTCAACTCTTTCTTTAAATAGCCTGACGTGCTTTTCGACTTCTTTAGTTAGCTCCTCCTCTCTTGCATTGGGGTGAGACTTGACATAATCTACAATGCCTCCAATACACTGAGCCTAAAATGTACAAAAATTGAATATATATGCACTACTATAGTCTACAATGACCTCCTTACATAAGTAAAAAATCCTTAAAGTTGCCTACATCGACCCTGTTAGCATCAACAATGCTTCCAATGCTTCCATGCTTGGCTTGCCCGTTACTGACATCACTTTCGAGTGAGGAAACTGACGTTAACCTTAGCTTTACCAGCTTTTACCAATGGAACTGAAATGGAGTATAATGACAGAATTGGAACTGAATTGAAATATAAAGACAGTATTGGTACTAAATTGAAATATAATGACAGTATAATGACAGTTATAATGACACTATAATGACAATTTCATGTCAATGATCTTTTCGTTGCCATCTCCGATGTACTTCATTTATATTAGTCTTCATATATTTCACCTAAAGTAGTTATTTATTTCATAATCATTGTAAAGACTGGCATTTTTAGACTGCTAGGAAAAAATTTGATTTTAAAAATTAACAAATTGGTAAGATGGATCAAACCTTAAGAGCTTCAATGTCATTGTTAGAGGTAAGTCTGTTGTAGAGTTCATACAGCACTCTGCCTCCAATGATCTTCTGATACAAATCCTTATGCTCATCACCCTTGTTCAGCCAAATATATGCTGCAGCCTGCCACGTTATATACAAAGTAAAGAAATTGACAATTAAATCTTCCTTAAATAGCTATTCAATGTTTAAATATATATACACCTGTATATATATATATATATATATATATATATATATATATATATGTATGTATATATATTATATATATATATATATATATATATATATATATAATATATATATATATATATATAATATATATATATATATATATATATAGATATATATATATATATATATATATACATACATACAGATACCATTAAAAGTTAATACGTTTTTCTGAATACGCATTCATTCTTCTGCATTCTAAATAATAGTGACATCGAGAGATGCAATGTTAAGCATTCGACTGCACATCAGCAGATACAGTTATAAAGTTATTAAAAAGCAGTATAAAGATAACATAACGATTACTGAGTGTTATCCAGGCTAGCTAATTTAAGATTCATGCATCTACTAACGAAATTAAGTTAAGTGATTTTTCAGTAAAAGCTTCAAATGTCAATATGTCAAAGCAACAACACCTAAGTTACGTAACTGTAACATGTCATACATGTGTATAACTTAAGAATAGGAATGATAGTTTACCTGTTGAATTAAATCAGCTGTACTTAACGACCACGATTCATCAATTAAATTTGCCATGACTAAGATGATGTTGAAAAGCTAAACAATTTCTGGAAAGGAAAAAATACACTGAAAAATTAATAATCATGTAAATTCATCAGTTAAAGTACTATGGCTTTGTAAGGTCATTCTAGAACAAATTTCTCACTCTAATGATGGTAATGATGAACTTAATTTTGTAGATGTAATGTACAATTAATTATAATAATAACAACAAATTAGAGTGCTAGAGTCATCAATGACAAAATTGAGCAATATTTGAGACAAAATCAAGCCGGCGAACAAACAAAAAGAATGTCCAAAAACAGTGCAAGTTCCAAAATCCAGAAAATCAGTTCAAAAGTAAAGAAAATTTAAGAAAAGGTGGTTTAAATTTCAGTCAGGCTATACTTTTATACTAAATGGCCAAACTATGATTTAAGTTCTGGTAATCAAGTAGTCAAGCAATAAAAATAAATTGAAAAACTACTCTAATAATTATTCGATAGGAATGAAGACAGAATGCAACTCTGATATTAAAGGGTCAAGGCATAAGATTAGAGCGAACAAAACACACGAACGGTACTGTTGATACAATGAAGAACTGCAACAGCTCGAAGGTAGTATCACTGATTAAATTGTATTTATAAATTATTAATTAAAATAATACTCATTAAGCACCTAATTATATACTGGAATTAAGCAACAACAGCAAAGGATTCTTTCCACATTAAATAGTACTAAATACTAATTGTGAATTTTATTTATATTTTCTTGCCGTTAAACGTATATGTAGCTATGTGTCCTAGGCTTAGTGTTAGGTTTAGATTAGTATTATGGTTGGGGGTCCAAAGATGTTTAGATTTTATGCAAAATATCATACGATATCGTTAATTAATGCGTTATGTTTGTAAACAATAATTGTCATTGCTAACATCTCTAAATTTTTATTATAATCTTCTCAACATTTTAGCATATAACATAACAACAATTAGAGTGATACAGTCATCAATGACAACATCGAGCACTATTGAGACAAAATCAAGCCGGCGAGCGTAAAGAAGGTCCCAAAACGGTGAAAATTCCAAAATCCAGATAATCAGTCCAAAGTATTAGATACTATGTGCAGTCCCAAAACGGTGAAAATTCCAAAATCCAGATAATCAGTCCAAAGTATTAGATACTATGTGCAGTACATAGGCGGTTGAAGACCTATCTTTTCCATTTTATTTGTAACGCAAAAAGATTCTGGGGAGCTGTTATATGAGATGGGCCAGATGGCGTGTTAAGTCACTGGAAATAATAAAATACAGTTAAAATTAATACCTGAAGTACAATTCAAAAAATTCTCAAAAAATTACAGCGTTCAGTTGTTAAAATGGGAACTGAGAGGCAAGGAAACGGCCAAAATTTGTCTGGGCCCTTGTTACAGGTCTCCTAGTATCTAATATGGGACCCTATCAGGAGGACGCAACTCGGAAAAAATGAGAGCTAGGTGAACGCCTACTTTATCCATTGTGTATTACTTTTTTTGGCATGTCTTGACATGTTGACACAGATACAATAGTGCGATTATTTTTTATATAAATAATACGTAGTAATTAATCAAACATGTGCAGAGGTCCGATTCAGAAAAGTTCGTCTATCATTCCAGCATTGAAGCCCACAGGTGTAGACAGAGATTGTTAAGGTAGGCCAATTATTAAAATACAATTATTGTTTCTATATATATATTGATGTAGTCTATATCTTTCTCGCTCTATTTCTAGTATTTCAGCTAGAGAAATGCCCACAACTTAATTTCCACATAAATTCTTTCAAATGTTATCAAATACTTTTATTATATGCTTAAACTATCACGCAGTTTACTTTTACTCCTATATCATCCATTCTCTGGTCCTGGAATACCTAAGATCCATCCTCTCTGACCAATAACGTAAATTAGCTTCCTGCAAAATAACAAAGGTAAACTATAAGCTATAGCGATTTTATGACTCCTTGTGATGCATGCTTAGATATAGGCCTACACTAATCTATTTAGACATTCGCTTAGAAGGAATTTACCACAAAATCAATTTAACCCTTTAGTACAATCCTAGCCTCTTACAATACTGTAAACTGCTGGTATTTACAGCGCAACATATGCACATTCCGCTATAGGCCTACATATATAATTAGACCTACCTTAAGTGATCATTTAGCCAATTAGGCCTGATATAACATCTGAAGTACAATTGACACAAAATAAACGGCATAAATCTCTTTTCTTTTCTTAATTTCAACTAAAATCAATCATGAGTAGATTTTAATGTTTATAATCTGGAAGAAGTTATGCAGTATTTACCCACAGTTGTTTAAGCAATAGGCCTATACAAGAAATCAGTGGCATAAATTATATATGCGCATCTGCGAACTATGTGTATGTTATATAGTACAAGCTAATGTTTCCTCTGCAGCAATGAAAGTAAAATAACGAATCTCATAAAATAGGTTTCGAACTAAAGAATTTAAATTTAAAATTATATTATGAGTTATCATAGCTGTTCAGAGAGTTCAATTAAAAATGTATCATCCACTCGATAAACTTAAACAGAATTTGTATTTTATGTCAATAGTTACAGGAAATGCACTCTCAGTTAAACTCTAAAAGGAAATCAAATAATTACTATAGGCTTACAGGTAAGATCTTTACGAGTGAGAATTTCCTGATAACATTTTTACCGTCAACTACTAAATCCTAGGGAAATAGAGTTACAAATAGCGTAGACAAAGGACAGGGCCAATCTTCTATCAGAAAATTGTATAGGGTGTCGCATAAGTTCGTATACCGTTTTCAAATTGCATTAACTCTGGAACTACTTAACCGTTTTAAACCAAATTTGGACAGTATGTAGACACGATAAATAAAATATATGGGTACAATTTAATTTGTAATCGTACAAGTAATTAAGTAGAAACTGAAATTTTTCTGAATGACGTCACATTTTCGCAAAAACTAATATTTTATAGTATTTCCCTTTTGCTTAATGACAGCGAGTATTCTATCCGGCATAGATTTGATTAATGTCTGAAGTATTTCCACTTTCACTGATCTCCAAGCTTGTTGTAGACGACGTTTCAGCTGCACAACATTCGTGGGCTCTGGATCGCGGTAGACACTAAACGACAGAATACTCCACAGGTTCTCGATATGAGAAAGGTCTGGAGAGTTCGGTGGCCAGTCCTTCGGCTTAATGTACGATGGAATGTTGTCTTCCAACCATCTTGTTGTTTTGGCTGATGTATGACATCTTGCACCATCCTGTTGAAAGATGCCAAGGTCATTGTCATTGAACAGCTTTACTCGAGTAACGTTGCCGCCGGTTACGATTCTTTTAAACGCTGGCTTGACGAGTTTATCCAGTATGTTTACAATGTAATAATCCGAGTTAAGTCGTGTACCGTTCGGAATGAAGTGCAGACTCGTTAATCCGTGTGCAGTCATCCCGCCCCAAACCATAACCGAGGGACTGAACTTCATTTGAGCAGCGGGAGGAACATTACTCTCCTGTGATCCCCACACAGTGTCGTTCTTGGGATTGGGTATGTAAAACACTTTGAAGGGTGACTCGACAGTAAACAGAACATTTGACCAATCCTGAACAGTCCAATTACGATGATCACGCGCAAACTTAATACGTTTCACCTTGTGAGCATCAGTCAACAGTGGAATTTTTTTGCGACGCCAGTTCTTCCACTTCAGGTCATTAACCATGTATCTGCGAATTGTGTCCTTAGAAGCACGTTCATTACGAATTTTCAGTTGATTTGAAATACGGCGCAAACTCTGTCCACGTCTGTATTTTGCGGATTGGATGAGACGCTTGGCTGTATTAGACAGTATCTTCGGACGTCCACTACGTTTCATATCCACTAGTTTTTCGTCAAATTTGCTTCGACCTACCCACTTCGTAACCCAACACTTACTCCGATTTAACTTTTGTGCAATACATTTATGCGAATATCCTTCTTTAGCCAATACTACTGCCTGTGCACGTAATTGTATTATTTTAATTTTATCCATATTATAAATTATACGCGGCCTCATCGAACAATAACATTGACACGTTGATTAGCCTTGACTGCGGTCCTGGACGACAACATCAGGTAATTTCCAGGCACGCGCTGCATGCAGCCACAGCGTGTCTCTAGCTGCGCCAGTCAGAAAATGGGTCACATTGCGCGACAGCGCCGTGTGACGTCATTTCCAGGTCTAATGAAAATAAACTTGCACCAACATCTAATTCACATCTATTATACACGAATACGAAATTTTATGAACATGCGACCTTTACTAGCCGAATTACTGCAATTTGAAAACGGTATACGAACTTATGCGACACCCTATATATTAAATCAGTCACACCAATATTTAAATCGATCTCCTCTGTTAAGCTATAACAATAAATAATAACCTCAGACAATTTCTATAGCGGTGTCCGGTCCTCGAGACCGCTTTACAAGTTCCTGGCAGGTTATTATTAATCCTTTATATGGTTAATCATATCTTTGCCATTCATAGCGATAATCGATACAAGCTTTGATACAAGATTAACCTTCAATGGGCCTAAGGGGATATCCATCATTACTTGATCAACCTGGGCTTTGAACCCAGGCCACATGTATCCGAGGCGAACTCTAACCGTTACGCCATATTCCCTCCCCAGTTATTTAGTGTTCTAACGCTGCATGACACTGTAACGTCAAATGTCGACGTCGAAAAATTATTTTCAAGTAGGCTGTAGTTCTGTAGTGAACTCTCTCTCAATATGGACTCTTTCCGAAAGATGTACACCAAAACAGCTTTTGATATATCGGACTACAGTTAACGATGAAAGCGCCTGCTTACAAACCTAATCATATATCCAATTTGCCAGAGATGACAGGGATCACTGTTGAAAGCCAAAGGCGTTTTCACCATATAAGCAATGACGCAGCTTGTGACAGGAACTTCACCTGGGGGTACCCTGAAAATCAAACTTAAGGGGTACCGCACTATAATTTGCTTTTAGTGTCATAGGTCAAATGGGGAGGAGAAGAAGACTCTGGTAAAAACTCTTGATAAAAAGAGATCAACAACCTTAAATTAAAATACCGCAAGAAGCAGACATTTTATTTCCATGTATTCTTTCAATTCATTTCTACAACGGATTCAAACCAATACAAATTTCCAGTAACAAGGTTAGCGCATCTTGGTTGAAAAGTCTACTTTTTTTACGAAAGATGACACACCAAATTTACATGCATACATGCGACCCTGTGAAGAACAATGGATTTAACGCATGTTAACCAAAACTATCCTGCCTACTTTCAGAATTAAGTAAAGTTTTTGAGGAGATGAATAGAAATAAACATTTAGACAACCCAACAATAGTGAACCACTGAATATTAAATCATCAGCCCATAACTGTTGAACCATGATATAAATGTTGTTAGCTCTTTGGCCCATCATAACTAATTATATTATATTAATTTTCATTATCTATTATATACATTCTGCCCGTGTTGTGTCCTGGTTGCTGAAAAATAGACCAACATGGTCTGTACGTGTCGTAAAAGGCAACAAAACACTAAGATCCAAACCAATGTCAGAAAGAGCCTTCGGTTCCTGAGCGCCTAGGCTCCAGAAATTGCTGCAAAATTTTATCATCCCGACCCGAGTTAAACTGGGATTCAAGGATTAATGCATATACTGATGATCTATTATAGACATTCATATTTTTACTTCACCACCAAACTGATCACGGAATTTTAAAGAATTTTTCACAAAATACGCAAAAAACATAATAATAAGACACACAAACAGTATAAAGTCACAGGTTATAGCGTCATGTTCCGCCCTTCTATACTGATCTTCGACGCTTGATACGATGACTTGCGCTTCTTATCAGCAAAACTGCGTGAACATTTTTCATATCTTGACAGCGTCTTCTTAGATGAACTCTGCAAATATCACAGAAATATTCATTTGTCAATAGAAATAAGTAACTACAATGAATCATTCGTAAGTATACTGTAAATTCAATTCAGGTCAAATTTCATTCGATTTTTTCCATAGCTAGAATGTCATAAGGAAAGCATAAAGAAATCATTTAATAAATCTTCATTAGTCATCAAATAGAACCTCATTAGTCAAAAAGTAAATCCTAATTAGTCATAAAGTAAATCCTCATTAGTCATAAAGTAAATCCTCATTAGTCATAAAGTAAATCCTCATTAGTCATAAAGTAAATCATCATTAGTCATAAAGTAAATCATCATTAGTCATAAAGTAAATCATCATTAGTCATAAAGTAAATCATCATTAGTCATAAAGTAAATCATCATTAGTCATAAAGTAAATCATCATTAGTCATAAAGTAAATCATCATTAGTCATAAAGTAAATCCTCATTAGTCATAAAGTAAATCCTCATTAGTCATAAGGTAAATCATCATTAGTCATAAAGTAAATCCTCATTAGTCATAAAGTAAATCATCATTAGTCATAAAGTAAATCATCATTAGTCATAAAGTAAATCATCATTAGTCATAAAGTAAATCCTCATTAGTCATAAAGTAAATCCTCATTAGTCATAAGGTAAATCATCATTAGTCCATACGGTAAATATTCATTAGTCATCAAGTAAATCTTCATTACTCATAAAGTAAATCCTCACTAGTTATAAAATAAATTTTCACTAGTCATAAAGTAAATCCTTGTTAGCCTTAAAGTAAAGCCTCATATTAGTCATCAAGTAAATTCTATTTACTCATCAGTTACATGAATGCACTCGCCCATAGAGAGACTCTTAGTGCTTTTAAAGTACTAAGAGCCTCTCAATCTAATGCTGTTAACCAAATATCGACTGCCAATATTAAACTTATTTAAAAATTCACTTAAAAGTTTTTGGCGTGAAAAATATTTTAAAAGAATTTAAAATTGTAGCAGTAGTTTTAAACCAACGATTGAAATACAAATATCGACAGGATAAACCTTAGCCTTTTCTTCAACTGCCCACTTAGGTCGAATGACGTAGTCCTTCGTAGAAGGCATGGGAACACGAGCTCTATATACGTAGCCAGGGTCACCTGGTCTTAGCACTCTAAAAAACAAAAATTAAAAATGTGCATTGTCAAGCTAGGCAATTATGTACGAGGGGCGCTACAAAATTAACAAGACTGACTTAATAAAATAATCAGAAGGCACAATCAAATAAAAATTGCTAGAAACGTGAAATAATAATAATAATAATAACAAAGGTTTAACGTCTGTTTTCTCATACAAGGATGATGTCATGGACGTCAACATTTAACTTCTACCTACATGTCCCCTATTGTTAGTAATAGTAACCTTCAACAGCGATGCATTTCTGCCAACGTGCCACTAGAACGGATTGCAAAGTCATTCAACAGATTGACTTAATTATAATGATAACTAAAAATCCACTGTCTCTATATGAAGATCTAACTGAAATTAGCTTGTGCCATAATATAAGTCGAGATGACCAATAGAGAATTAACCAAATTCAAAGTAATTTCCATGTCGACAGCACAGTCGGTAAGATACCAGCACTTGAACAGAGTGTGAAAGGATCGAGGCTAGGCTGAATCTTTCAGATGTTGTCGTCATTAAGTAAATAAAAGTTAAACGCTTCCATAATAAAAATAAGTACATTGAAAAAAAACGCTCCTTTATGCATCATGCCACAGTAGCGGTACAAGTGCAATTAGTTGTATGCTCGATCGAATATTGAGTTTTTTCGTCCATATAAGCGTTATAAACTATTAAACAGTTAAATTATAAATATTTAGCATTTAAATTAGTTAGCAGTAAGATCTGAAGTTAAAACAACTTACTTTTCATTTCCAGCCAAAGCTCTATCTATATCCTGATTGGATGATCCGCCTTCTAAGCTGCAGTTATATTATAAAATCATATATAACGTAAGTCAAAGAGACAATTGTAATTAACTGTTACACTTGATTAGTTTTCTCATATGACTAAATTAAGTTTCTAAATCATTGCAGCACAACAAACTCATAAGTGCACATTGATGCTATTTAACAAAATGCCTAAAATATATACACAATCTTAAATATGTTGAGCTCATTAAACAGATATGTATATAAAATACATATTATTAAATTGTGTATATATAAATATAAATAATACTATCTATTTGGAAGGAAAAAGAGTCAGAGGCAGACCTAGATAAGGTATGTTAGATGATTTAAAGACCCACTCATATGTGTGAACATGAAGAGGAAAGCGGAAGACAGAGAAGCGTGAAGGCGTTATATACCATGGACCAGCCAGTAGGTAGTGCACTAAGAGAGAGATATATTTAAGACAGAAAACATTCAAGCATTATTCTTCAATGAGAAGCCAATAGATCTTGTGGAATCAGCATTCCACAACATTCAGTAGCACAAAATATTTCGCTTTATTTCAGAAAGTACAATGCCAAACCAACAGCTTCCAAGTGAAAAATCACGAATGGAGAGGCTTTATCTAAACAGAGTTACTCATTATAGTTATTTATAAATAAGAACTACAGAAAATGCAACAGAACACTTATGAATGATTTAGAATATTGAAACAAAACATTGAAATAGAAGATAAGCATAACGAAATAACCTGCATTATAAAACCACTGGATCTACTGTATGTGAAATTGATTTAGATGCAGCAGCAGGAAAATGCTTACATGAACCGTGCGGTACAGTTAATTAGTGATGTGCTTAACGACTCATCTGAGAGAGCAGCATATAAACAACTCGCACATCCCAGTGAGCCGACTCTTTTGAGCTGCTCATCTGCACACTGTTTCAACTTGTTTCGGCACAGGCTTCAGTAACTGCATTGGGCCTATGTGTAGGCCTTCGTTAGATCTAGTAGTCTAGGACCTCTAGCAGTCTATTATTCGAGTCAGCACTGTTGCCAATTGGGCCGGTTACAAGCATAATTGAGCTATTTGTGGGCTAGCTGTGTTAAGGCGTTTGGCTATACTTTTTTGACGTCTGGTAACCCTGCATACGAGTGTTATAAACTGACAACTGTGAATGTATGTACATTATACAAAATACATACGAAGAAGAAATAGAAAAAATTGATTTAAAAAATCAATTACTACCATTAATATCACTATTGTATTATCCAAGGTCATCAGTCCTAACTATGTTTCATCTCTGAAATGGCTGTGTATGCACAGAAGTGTTTTTACTCAAACTAACTTAAATGTAGTTCCCTTAATTACAGGCCTACTTACTAAGTAGCTACATGTAACATTATTACAGATTTACTAAGAGTAAATAATACAAGCCTATTAGTGCACTATTGCAAAATATGTTTTATACAGTACAATACATACACCTACTGTCTGTTAGAAACAAATCGCCAGTTTGACGGTGGTAGATTTGCATTTAGAAAACAATTTCACACACTTCTGCTACATGACAGCCTGCTTTTGTGGCTACTGTAGTAGGCCTATATGGGCCTACTACGTGGCCTAGATACTAGTGATTTGCAGTTAGTTTTATCACAGAATGCTGCATGTCTATCTATACTGTAATATATGCCCATATAACTACACATTGCAGCATGCTGTATTATAACTGGCTGCATATGCTGCACTGTGTCGTTATACGACAGAGTACAGCATGCTCTAACAGGGCCGCATATGCTGCACTGTGTCGCATAACGACACAGTGCAGCATAACGACAGCATATGCGGCCCTGTTGTATTATAACACTCAACTAGAACTGCTACTGAGAGCAGCTCTTAGAGAGAAATGAGCTGTGAGCGAGAGCAGCTCACTTCAAAGAGCAGCACATAGTGAGTCGAAAGGGCAGTGAGCGGTCAACTCAACAGTTAATTACTATATAGACTGTATAGGACATACCTGATACGACGTTTCTTGGGCAGCTGCTCATAATCTCTCTGCTCTCTCTCCTCACGCGACAGGTTCTTGTAGTTAGATGTTAGATTAAATATTGGCCGAGACCATTCGTCTAACAAAAACATGACAATAGTTAATATCAACATGTACACTGGACACGGGATAACACCAAGGTAATTAAATATCGTTACTTAACCTCATCTATAAAAACAGCAATGATTAAATATAAACATTTCCTGCGGCCCAAAAAAAACACAGAGGTAATTAAATATCACTATTTCACTCACCGAGAGGAAATTGGAATTCTTTTAAATTTTATATATATCATCACCATCATCCTCCCTTGAATCCCAGTTAAACTAGGGTTGGGATACGAATAGAGTGTCTCAAATCTAATCTTAAATTATATATATATATATATATATATATATATATATATATATATATATATATATATATATATATATATTCAACAGAAATACTTAATTCAAAAGAAACAAAAGAAAACTCTCACTAATTAGTTTCATGGCAGTTTCTTTATTGCTCCTGATTTCTTTGGGATGTTTAGCCAGATACATCACAGCTTTGCCTATGCCGCTCACCTTCAAACCTTCTGTACTGATCGATGGAAACTACAGAAATAAAGTTGAAAATACAAATAACTATTTAAAGATTAATTTAAGTAGCAATCTAAAATCTAGTATCTCTTTAGAGAGTTTTACTAACATACGCTTTGATATAATCAGTAACTATTAGTTTTCTTGTCAATCACCAAGTGCTAATAAACTTTACAACAGTGAACTAATAAATAGAGTACTCTGACACAATATGGTGAATCACTAGTGCATCAAAAATAATTTCTTGCAGTACAGTGAGTGTGCTTATTAATGCAATTAACATTGTCAAAATATACTACTGACTACAGGCAAATATCAGCAATGCGAAACGAAAAACGAAATCTTCATAGCACGTGCAGTAACTATCACAATTAAGTTTGCGACATCATTTATTCATTAAGGGTTGCAGCCTACAGCAAGCCTTTCTAGTTGAATACATACATGTAAATATATAATCTTTTAAAGTAAGAGTAGAGAGACTCCAATATAAACCTGTGTGAGTTGCTTGAGCATGGCCTCTCTGATCTGTAGATGAGGTAGAGATTTATCTGGAAGAGGTGCCAACCACTCCTAAAAATCAGAGAAAAAAATAGAAGGTTGGGTTTTCTTGTGCTGCATCGAAGGGTAAGATGACAGAAGACGGGTTAACTTAATCGTTAAGATCAAATTAGTAATTCATAAACAGTACTAATTCATAGGTACTAATTTAAATTAATAATTCATAAGTACATATTTCAGTCCACTGCACTCGATGTTTTTAAAGAATCGAAGTATAAATACCGTTATTGATGAGAGAATTCCTCCGTCTAGGAATGCCATATGCAAGTCAGCTCTGAAAATTTTATAAAAGAAGCACAATTTTCATATTTACTACAGAATAAAGTAAATTGAAGTTGAGCTGACTAAATGGTAAACTACTAATAATATCGATTAGAACTACTAATACTAAAATATAATTATTAAATACTAACAGTATAACAGTGAAACACTGATGTGTAGCAGGGCAAAAAAATCTAATTTTGCACGACTAAAATTAATAATTATTAATACAGAAAAACCACTTTATTTATCTTTTATGTCTACAGTGTATGCAGTTATTCTGTTATTCTAACGTTGTCTAATAGAGACATCATAACTCAATATACCATCAATTACCTGCATGTACAACATTTAAACCAATTTGTCAATTTTTGAACTGCAAGAAACTGCACCAATAGCAGATTTTGAATCGGCTATGAACATAAGAATATAGCTTCAATTATACACATATCTGATGGAACTTTAAATGAAAGAAAAGAGAGAGACACATGCACTGAATGTGATACAGGTTTAGTACACTAGCACAAGTGATAGCATAAGAAATATGCTGGATATTCACACAAGTGATAGCATAAGAAATATGCTGGATATTAATTTTGTTAAGCAGATTACATGAACTTAGAATGCTCTCTATCTACCTTTCTCTTTAGTGCTCTGCCACTTGACACGTCCAAGGTATACCTTCATACTCAGAGTCAGCCTTCTTGCTTCGTAGAGAACAATCCATAGATCAACATTAGTCCCTTTAAACAAGGATATGCCTTGCTCATTCTTTATAGCCTACAGTTTTGGATAAAATAAGGCTTCTCAGAAGGTTTTTCGATGGCCTCCTTCAGTTTTTGCTTTGCTGCCTCTTATGACACATGCAGTTAAAATATTTAAAATATTAAAATAAAATATTCAACACTTAAAATATTAAATGAACTAATGAATTATAAGTTCACATTAGTCAATTTACAAAACAAACTTTTTAAGTTGAAGCATGGCCTCTGGCAGCATCTTCAGTTTCTTCACAGCAGGTTTCTTCTCTTGATTCAGCTGTCGATCCTCCTGCAATGGTCAATTATATTATTAGATCAATATATCAATTATATTATTGATCAACATTCAAATTATTGCTAATTCATTCTTATTATTATATGGAGATATTGATTAGTAACATATTTCTAATCAATATCTCAGACACTGGAAGTCCTAATTAACATATGTAATTAAAAGATACAAGTTTAAAACTGGCTTATAGCATGATCGGTTAGCATCCAATAATTTGTGTGGAGAATAAATCAAATTAACTTGCACTATTACACTATAAGCCCAAGAATTATACTAAGCAATCATAAGCTGGTTCAACTAAGTTTAATGAAAACTATGTCTACTGCACTCCTACACAGCTCAACACATTATACAACATTAAGAACTACCTCTGCAGCCTCCTTCATTCTCTTGATAAGTTCATCGATGAGGTCATCGTTGTCGTTGATGATGTCAACGTCTTTCCTCTTCCTCCTCCTCTTTGAATTCTCCTCCTTCTTCTTCATCATCATCTTCTCAAAGTCAGACACTCCATCTCTACAACACGCCATTAATATATATTCACTGATGATCCAGTGATAAACTGGCATGTCGCAGAGGTAAACATATACATACAGTTCAATAAAATAATTAATATAGCAGAGCATACTATCTATACAGAAACAGCAATCATCATCGTCATCATCATCTTTCCTTGAATCCCAGTTGAACTAGGGTCGGACTTAGACATTTTTAGCAATTTCTGGAGTCTAGGCGTTCAATAACCAAATGGTTTTTCTGAAGTTGGTTTAGATCTCAGTTCTTTGTTGCCCTTTATGACACGTGCAGTCCACGGTTGGTCTATTTTACAGTTAACTGGACACAAAACGGGTAAGATAAAGTAATATTCTAATTTTAATTAATTTCAATTTATTGATTTGTTGAAGTGATAGTATAAGAACAATGACTAACTCAAATCTCTTGCCACCTCTGTCGAATTCTTCATCTGATGACTCACCACCAGATTTCTTATCAGCTGATCCCTCATCTATACATACATTTATAACAAGCATTCCTATTGGCTAATCCTGAGATCCTGCCCTCATCTAAACACACATATATATACAAGCATTCCTATTGGCTGATCCTGAGATCCAGCCCTCATCTAAACACAGACATATACAAGCATTCTTATCAGCTGATCCCTCATCTAAGCATACATATATAAATTATATATATATATATATATATAGCAAATATAAACAGAAACAAGCATTTCCTATTGGCTGAACCCATCACCCTGATCTCATGTAAACATACATGTCTAACAATCATTCTTATTGGCTGAACTCATGATCTCATGTAAACACACATATATAACAAGTATTCGTATTGGCTGATCCCATCACTCTGCTCTCACGTAAACATATTAACAAGCATTTTTATTGGCCGATACCATCTCCATGCTCTCATGCAAACATATATAACAAGCATTCTTATTGGCTGATCACATCATCTTGCTCTTATGCTAACATACACATATTACATCAGGCGTTCTTATTGGATCTCTACCTTCATCTAAACATACATGTCATACATACAAACATTTCTTATAGGCTGATCCTGTAAATCCGCCCTCATTACATCCTTGATATATACAAGAATTTTTATCAGTTGATCCCCTAAATTACGAGATCAGTTGATTAGGAATTTTGTGATTTGAATGTGCAAACAAAAATCATTGACATATGTTGGAGCACCCCTACACATGTATTTAAAACTCAGATAAGGTTCCAGTCTAAATAACTTTTAACTTAAATAGTTTACAAAGAAATTATCACATTTCCAAAGGAACGTTTTCATGTTTGTTTTACAAAATTAACCAAGTGAACTGACCGATATGTACTGCCTAATCATGATAAGCAATCGAAGCAATGTCAACGTTAAGGACTGCATTATGTATATACACAACTTATACTAAACCAGCCTAGCTTGACATCATCCCTGGATGAGGAAATGGACGTTACACCTTTATTATTATTATTATTACTGTTATAAGAAGAAATATAATATGATAATATAACGCAAGATGCAAATGCAATTAGAAACTCAAACCTGTGGATTTCTGATCTTTTTTCTTCTGTGATTCTACATCGACACCAAACCCCTACAAAATGTAATCATCACATTCAAACTAATTAGTGGCGCCACTAACACTAAATATCTAATGGAATATTTGAATAATAAATGTTTAAATAGCTCAGTTTGTAGACCGTCAGTTAACATCCTGAAATTAAAAGAGACTGTTCTTGACACTCTGGGTTCATTCCCAGATATCATCATGGATGATCAATTGCATGCATGTGTCTTTATACAGTAAATGTTGTAATTATAAACACGACAAAATATATCAACATTTAGGATAAATCTCTACTAACAGAGTACATATCGATCTACCATCTCATAACTGTCACAGAGACACGATTACCTCTAAGGTCCTCTATTACGTGTATTCAATATAATTGTACGTATCCTCAGGCCACTAACAACAAATACTTTTATATACTTTGAAAATAACATGAGGAAATTAGTTTTGTTATCATTATACTTCGCGCAATTAGCATGGTGGTGTTCTGGCTTATTATAATAAGACACAACCACAGAGATTCCTTGTGTATTCGAGAAAGCATTGATTAATAAAAATAAATCACCTCAAACTCTTCTTCCTCGTCACTGGGGCCAAAGATATCAGCGATAAGCTCACCCACCGCAGATCTGAAACAAGAACAATTGCACTTCAGTTTTACAAAAATTATAATTAAGTTATGATTTAAATTTAATCAATCATAAATTAAATTAAGTTATATCAAAATTAAATTAAAATTACAGTTTAAATAATAGTGCAATTACAATGATAGTAGAATACTCTGGATAAAGTTAATAACCAATATCTAAAAATGGGTATAATAATATGCTACTTTAATTATAAACTTTTATTCATAGAATCTTTAAATAAGTCTTGTAAAACAAATTAAAAATGCTTTGCAGCTGCATTTCGCTTTACCAAAGTCATCACCATCATCATCTTCCCTTGAATCCCAGTCTAACTAGGGTCAGGACGAAACTTTTCCATTCGTTTCAGAAAGTTTTATTTAATCAAACAAAATGAAAATAATAAAATTTAACAAGTATAAAACTAAAAACTTCACTAGGCTACAAAATAAGATTCCTCCTCAATTTTTGTTTGAAAAATGATTTTAAAAGTCACAACTTTCATCATATATGACTTTAAGGTTTAATGCTGCAAAATATGAATACTCTGAACTGGTTATCTGACCCTTTACTGAGAGAGAGAGAGAGAGAGAGGTAACAATTCCAAGAACTGTTGTAACTGACCCATGTGTTTGGCCTGTAAGTATGGTAGAAGTATAGAAAAGCAATAAAGAAACTGTATCAAAAGTTATCTACTACTAATAACTGGTTCACTTGAAATCTGTAACGTTTTATGAATGTTTCCATAACTATTATAAAAAATACTTACCCTTTATCACTTTCATCTTCATCATCATCATCTTTAACTGTAAAACAACAAAAACAAATATAACATTAGGAATGTACATTTTATAAGAAATGTGAAAATATTACACTGATTAAGTAGACATAAGAAATTTACCCAGCAGCTATTCCAAAAGATATTTAAATAAAAGATATTTAAATAAAAGATATTTATCGACACTTAATCTAATATATAAATACTGTTAAGTGGAATCCAAGTAGTTTCCTATTGAACAAAGGCACATAAATTTAGAGTTTCAATTAGTATTTAAAATAATGTGCAAATCTGATATATTTTCAAACAATATCCATAGAGAATTGTTTCAGTAAATTTCCTCTTACAGATGACAAATTAGAATGAAGAAGGTGCTTACCAGCCTTTTTACGCTTTCTTCCAATGATGTCACTGTCAGCATCCGAAACATCACCATCCCGTTCAACTACGCTCTTTCCAATTGGGCTACCGTCTCTACTACCTGGTGGGCTGCCAGCCCTGCTACCTAGTGGGCTACCAGCCTTGCTACCTAGCGGGCTACCAGCCCTGCTACCTAGCGGGCTACCAGCCCTGCTACCTAGCGGGCTACCAGCCCTGCTACCTAGCGGGCTACCAGCCCTGCTACCTAATGGGCTACCAGCCCTGCTACCTAGCGGGCTACCAGCCCTGCTACCTAGCGGGCTACCAGCCCTGCTACCTAGTGGGCTGCCAGCCCTGCTACCTAGCGGGCTGCCAGCCTTGCTACCTAGTGGGCTATCAGCCCTGCTACCTAGAGGGCTACCAGCCCTGCTACCTAGCGGGCTGCCAGCCCTGCTACCTAGAGGGCTACCAGCCCTGCTACCTAGCGGGCTTCCCTTTTCACTGCCTATGGGACTGGCACTTCTACTACGCACTGACAAAGCTTCATGATTATCCTCTGGTCTCATATAATCTTGTTCCTGATCGTGAGCTTCCAAAGGACTTCCTGGTGTCTCCACCTCTTCACTAGTTAGTCCATTTTCTTTCTGGTCATCTAGCGCTGGACTACTAACATCTTCAGCACTTTGTTCCTGGTCCTCTAGCGCAGGACTACTAGGGCCAGCATCTAGAGGACTTGTAGGTCCAAGGACTACACTTCTATAATCCTCTGACATGCTTTGTAATCCACTGTTTCCTTCAACATCTTCAGGTCTCCCTGAAAACTCACTGTCCAGTAATTCAACATGCAGCGAGTCGTTTTCATTAATTTCCTCTGAATGTTTCTCTGCTTCTATTTTATCCAAATCATTAGAAGTATTTAATACATCTTGATCAGGGCTTCCAGGATTGTCACTTCCATCAAAAGCTTCAGGACTCTGAGGTGCATCTACCTCAGCATTTGCGTCGTCTTCCTCAGGGCTCTGAGGATTGTCACTTCCATCAAAATCTTCAGGACTCTGAGGTGCATCTACCTCAGCATTTGCTACATCTTCCTCAGGGCTCTGAGGATTGTCACTTCCACCAAAAGCTTCAGGACTCTGAGGCGCATCTACCTCAGCATTTGCTACGTCTTCCTCAGGGCTCTGAGGATTGTCATTTCCATCAAAAGCTTCAGGACTCTGAGGTTCGTCTTCCACCTCTGCATTTGTTGCACCTTGTTCATCCTCATCCTCACTAATGCGGGCTAGTTCAGCAGCGATGGCGGCACGCCTGCTTAACAACTCCTCATCATCATCATCCTCGTGTGTTGAGCCATCATGTTCGCTGTTACTGTTTTCTGAGAGATTCCTGTATTCAACATCACCACCTTCATTTCCACCGTCGTCATCATCGTCAGCTTCAGCAGCAGCTAATTCATCATTACTATATTCCTACAAAAAAATACACAGTTAAAATCTAATGTTAATATATTGGGTTTACAAAAGTCTTTAGGATTGGAGAAGGTCTGTTCGTATCCCGACCCTAGTTAAACTGGGATATAAGGGAAGATGATGATGATGATGAATATATTGGGTCCCAAGGAAGAATATCATGTTGTTTATGATCCATAATTACTGATGTTCCATGGAATTAATAATGGTAGAATATTTTTAATGAGACAAATAAAAGGAAAACTTGACGATACCTTAGGAGATTAACCTACTTTCAAGATTTAACTTATGATAATTATCATAAGTTAAATGGTAGATAATAAAGAATGCAAACTAACACAATTTAAGGGAGCACATCACAAACGGCATGTAAAATAGATTAAAAAAAGAACATAAATGTAACGAAAGCGCAATAAAGAAAACAATTCATATACTTACATGATCATCTATAGCGTCAACTTCTTCATTTTGTACCTCGTCCATAGACTCATCTGTAGAGAAAATATACTGGAAATTTAACTTTAAATGCTTCCATTTAACATACTCCCTACATCAGAGTCATCTGACTCTGAACATGTATTAATATTTACTTTCATATTTTTTAAAAGGAGAATATCAATAACTTAATACTACACAAATTAATATATAATTAAATTTTTAATTAATTGTGCGAGTTGCAATAATAAAATATTAATTGTATTAATTTAAAGGTAGAATTTCAAATTACTAACAGTCTCGTTATATTCGTATTAAAATTTTAATTATGTGAATTTACAATAATAAAATATTAATTATATTAATTTCTAGATAATATTTCAATACACTTACCAAGTCCATCAGTCCCGTTATATTCGTCGTTGATCTCCATACTATTTTAATTTTATAATGCAGATGAGCCAAATATTCTGTAAATTCATCAAATATAAATTTTAGCAGAAAAACTATGAAATTTCTTAATATAACATTAGATCTAATCTGAAGTTTATAAACAAAATTCTATCGCTTCTCTAAAATCGTTAATAAAATTAATGGTTTTAATGAAGTGATAAAACTTTAAGTTTAATTTATTTTCTACTGATAGGCCTATATTAATAGATCACCATCGCCATCTTCTTCCCTGGAATCCCAGTTTAACCAGGGTCGGGATACAGATTTTTGTAGCAATTTCTAGAGCCTAGACGCTCACCAGCCGAATGCCCGTTCTGACGTTGATCTGGATCTTTTTTGTTATAAATATTAATAGATAAAACACGAAAACCAAAGATTATAACTGCAGTCAGCTATTTCATCGGATATAAAATTTCACTTCAATGTAGCACAAAATGTAGTAGACATATAATTATTCGTCATACAAACAGCACTAATATTTCAACAGAAAACACCAACCTGTCTATCCGTATTTTCAGAAGCAAGTGTTCACCAAACAAACATGCCAAATTTAACTGGACACAATATTTATAAACAATCGACAACAATGGCGGCTAAACTTGTTCCCCTTCTTCACAAATTTATCAGAACTGTGGCCAACTGTTCTCATTCTCACTCTCCCATTTTAAAAGATATTTTGAGGTAAAGACTTGACTTCGCAATTTTATCAACTTTCAGGTTCAGTATTCAGAAGTCGATGATTGAATAAAAACTTGTGAATTATCCGCTATTGCAAAATTATTGCTTGTTGCCTGTTTTGTACGAAGATATTGAATATTTGTAATTTTTTATTTTATATGGTTTTGCGGCTTCAAGTACTCATATGTTACACGTACCTCTCTTAAAGAGTCTGCACTGAATAAAAGGGACTAAAAAAGTAAAAACACGCATTATAGTGAAATGATCAACTATGTCGATATCTATCACTTTTTTATAATTTTTTTGAATGTCTAAATAGCGTAGGGGTAACGTCATGAAGTTTTAAATGACAGATCCTGAGGTGAATTGAATCCTCGTGGGTTCGAATCCCAGCCGCGCTGATCTGAGAGTAAAATCTCGGACATTCACTGAACTGGCTATACGGAAAATGGACTAAATTGCCTAACCGTTTAAACATGTGGTATTAAAAAGTGATATATATCGACATAGTTGATCATTTCACTATAATGCGTGTTTACTTTTATACCACGTGTTTAAACCGTTAGGCAATTTTTGTCCATTTTCCGTATAACCAGTCTAGTGAGTGTCCGAGATTTTACTCTCAGATCAGCGCGGCCGGGATTCGAACCCGCGATAGTTCAATTCACCTCAGGATCTGTCATTTAAAACTTCATGACGTTACCTCTATGCTGTTGAGACATTCTATAAAGAATGAACAATTCATTATTTTTTAATACATAAATGCAGAATGTTCATAAGAATGTTCTTCATTCTTTATCACCTGGGTCGAGTGTGTCTCTGCAGGCGGGAGGCTGGTAGTCCACAGCATTACCCGGGTCGAGTCCGTCTCTTCGGGTATTTGAAAAGCGCCTAGGTCAAGTGTGTCTCTGCAGGCGGGAAAAAGATTACTAATTACCAGTTGACTATCAACAAATTTCACATCGGTTACACGGAAGGCCAATTATACTACCTTCAGCAACCGCTAGAGTAGAAATTACGGAAAGACCAAAGAGATAAGGAAGAATAAATCTAAAAAAAGATATTGGAAAGTTTTAATATGGTAAAGAAGAATTAAGTTCGTCGCAGTTAAAACAACAAATCATATAATTATCTTCTACAACTAGTTTGAAGACTCAGAAACATGGCAGAAATTCAACCGTCATGGCCTAAATACGTAGAAGACGTGGAGTCCGCACTCGGTCCAGCGTCGACGCTGTGCACCGAAATAACAATTAAACAATTACGAAGTAGGCAAGGGGGTTGGACACTAGCCTACTCAGTCGGAAACGAATAAGAAAGGCCTATCGAGACGGATGATACGAGGAAAGATGTATCATCTGAAGACGCAGCATCTCGGTTCCTCCTGACAAGCAGTACCCTTAGTAAAACATTCGACGATAAAGCTGCCGAAGCACTGCCGACCGGCGAGCGAGTCCAGAAGTAGACACCCGTTCGAGGACGAACAGGCAGCAAGGTTGTTCACGACAGTCTTGGTCTTAGTCTTGAGCCTCAATGTCTTGATCTTGGTCTCGTCTTGACTAAAAGGCCTAATCTCTTGGTCTTAGTCTAGGTCTTGAGATAAATGCCTTGGACATTTTGCAAGACATTAAAATAATTACAATTTCTATGAAACCTCAGTTTATCACCTGAAACCAAAGAATAGTGAGCACAAGGGCATTGAATAAGAAATCAGACCAAAGAACGGCAGGAACATTGTTAAGACTCGTGTTAGCTTCAACTGAGAGTGTTCTATCATGAAATTGTCTCTTTCCTTGTTAACTATTCTATTTTCATCACTGTTTATTTCTGTTTGAATTTTTGTCTAAATTTCGCTGTTGTTTTATTGAAGTTCACTAATTACAATTTTATCTGAATGCTTTCTGTAGGCCCCTTTTCTTTGAAAACTAATTTTTTCTTATATTCTTTATTATATTTCCAGTTTGTTTTTAATTAATAGGCCTATCTCTTGCTATTTTAGTTTAGTTACTTTCTATAATTTTCTAATATTGATTAAAGTTTTAATAATTTTTTTACCTGTAGGAATATCCTTTAAGTAGGCCTACATTTAGATGATTTATATACTTTACTTCATGGAGACGTTAGTGGCGGATCCAGGAATTTTTAAAGTGTGGAGGCGAAATTATTTTGGACACTGTCTAGATATCTTTGCCTATCCTACGCCCACGGCTTCTCCGGGACAAAGTTTAATTTTTTTTACTTACACCGTTTTCATACTCTTTAGTTTCATACTCGCATATTCTGTAATTAATTACACAGACATAGGCCTACAACCATGAACACAATAATAAATATTAACAATCACATATATAACCATGAACACAATATAAAATATTAACAATTTGATGGCCCGGCCTAAGGGGGCAGGGCCTTGCCCCTATCTAGATACTTAGAGGGGAACAGGGACTCTTCTCGCCTGGAGAAGATAAATTTGCTAGAAAGCTTCATTTTGTATGCATGCTTGAATGATGGTTGAGTAATATAATAGATATATTTATAAATATTGTATTAGCCTATGTACTGTTATTTAGGCTATATACCTCTCTGTATCTCTCTGTGTATCTGTTTAATGGCTTTAATTTTGATGCCTTGAAGTTTGTTTTGAGATAAAGTCTTGATCTTGAGACCCAAATATATCTTGGTCGCGTCTTGAGACTCTGTCTTAGTCTTGGTCTTGAGAAAATGTCTTGGTCACATCACTGATATGTGCAGCCTTTTACGACACATGCAGTCCACTACTGGTCGCTTCTTCAGCAACAACGAAACAACGCTGGTAAATGAGCTCTCATTTGGCTGGAGCCAGTGGAGATGTCGGTAAGAAATCGACCGATCTTCTCTTGTACCGCAGTCTTGCACTTTTCTAAAACCAACTTGTGTCTTGCTTAATAACGTAACCGATTAAGATTGAATGCGATTATTTATTATATTTAATAAGATCCTCGAAGCAGAAGGTATTCACAGCATAGGCAAGTACCTGAGCAATTTTTATCGCTTCCTATAACATTTCTTCCTTTATCAAATCCTTCTGAACTGACTTCCCAGCCCTATCATACAGTTCCTCTGCATATTCTGTTAACTTAAGAGATCCAGGTAGAAAATTTAAGAAACTTGTTGTAGACATTCACAGAATTAACGTGATGACTATAATTCTACTCTTGTGAACGTGCAGTCAACTGTTATTATATTTAAATGTTATTATATTTAATAATATTTATATTTACTATTTAGGTAGGCCTAATTAGGTATTCAAGCACATTCTTCTATACTGTTCTTTAATATACCATTATACCTTAGTAAAACATTTTATATATATGCTACTATATGTAGCCTATAATTATATGTATACGATTCCTCTAAAAGGTGAATCATTAAATCACCTTGTTAAGAACGAGATGTAACAAAATACTACTAATCGACACAAGATAAACAATCGCCTTTATTTCCAATTAATTAATTAGAATTTTAAAAAATCTGTCACGAGTAGATTTTAAATCTACAAAGTCTTTAAAAGTTAAACAGAGAAAAGTCACACGATCCAACAGTAACGTCACAGAGGTTAAAATTCACGCACGATTAAAGAGTCCAAAAATCTTAAAATTGAAATATCGCTAAAGTCCAGCTGGATTAAAGCTTCATCCCCCGCCCCTCAATGCTGACTTTCGACGCTTGACCTTGGGATTTCCGGTTCTTTTCAGCAAAATTGAGAACACATTTCTCGTATCTCTAAGCGTCTTCAAAGTACGCGAGTCAAGCGGGATTAAAGCTTCATGTTGCGTCCCTCAATGCTGACTTTCGATGCTTGAGCTGAGGACTTCCGGTTCTTATCAGCAAAGCTGCGAGCACATTGCTCGTATCTCGACAGCGTCTTCTTGGTTGAACTCTGAAAATATCACAGAAATACTTATTTGTCAGCAAAAAAATTGAGAAAAGAATTACAATTAATCATTCATATATATATAGGTCGTAATATGTATGTATATATATATATATATATATATATATATATATATATATATATATATATATATATGGCCTATATGCATATATATATATACATATACATGTATATATAAATATATATTATATATATATATCACTATATAATAATATAATAATATAATGATTAAAATTACTCTAATGTATGTGTTGCAATATAGTTATATAAGATGATATAGTAATAGATAATATAAGATGATAGGTCGTTGAACACTGGGGCTAGCCGTTGGAGGCTAGAGACTCTAAACTACTGTATTTCTCTAATCATCGTTCCATGCAGGATTTCTTAAATTTGATCTTTTCTGAGGAAAAATTAAGTGCTCAGTGTCGGTAGAATATAACTTACTCTCGGCGTTATAAAAAGGGTTGGGAACCACTGCCTTAGTGATTTTACGGAGGTTTTGAATGAAGTTTTCTTCAACCAAATATCTAATGCCATATTTAATTATAGTGTAACATTATTAATTATATATAATATTTATTTGTTGTTGTTATTGTCATTATTTAACTTTGGTCATTGCAATTGAAATCTTTCTGTGCACTAAATATATAAAATGATTTAAAAACTGTTAAGGTAAATTTTAAATTAATAATTGAAATGCAAGTCTGACAGGACAAACCTTAGCTTTTTCTTCAACAGTCCACTTAGGTCGAATAGCGTAGTCCTTCGTAGAAGGCATAGGAACAAGAGCTCTATACACAAATCCTGGATCCCCCGGTCTCAAAACCCTAAAAGAAGTAACTGAAAAGTTAGCATTTTTAAGCCTAAATATTCTGTACATGTCGAGCTAAAATCAGATTAATTTTTGCTTTAACTAATAAAACATTAGATATCATTAACAAAAATTGAACATTCCTTCATAAATATATACTCAATAAAAATTTCTCTCGCATCATTATAAAAATTAAATTAAACTGTCAGAAGATCAAATGGAATGATAAAATTAAGAACGAATAAGTGCTAAATTGGAATAGCATAAATTAAAAAATTTCAGAAGGCATAGAAAGAAGAACTGGATAGGTCATGTGCTCAAAGGAATTGGTTTATTGAAAGAGGTAATTGAACGAAGAATGGATGGGAAAATGACTTAGCAGTAAGATATGATGGTAAAACAACTTACTTTTCATTTCCAGTCAAAGCTCTATCTATATCCTGATTGGATGATCCACCCTCTAAGCTGCAAATATATTAAAAATCACGTAAAAGTTATAACATAAGTCAAAGTGTTATGGTAAATAAATGTTGCACTTCATTAGTTTTCTCATGACTAAATTATATATCAGTGATATCACCAAATCATTGCATCACAACAAACTAATTTATAATTTGTAACTTAACATATAGTGCGTATTGATGATATGTAACAAAATACCTAAGATATATATACTATCACAAATACACAGCAGACATAAGTATAAGCCTACATATATTACATGTCAACAATGAAATTGTGTACATTTAAATATACATGTATGCATTATGTCTATTCAATATACATGTATAAAAACACTCCTTCAGTAGTCTTCAAAAATAAAATTGAATCTTATATCGACATACATCTATGTGCTCTTTCAATTTACAGAGAATGAGATTAGAAATATTCCACGAGGGATCAGCGACATAAAATCGTTCTTTGAAAGGCCATCTCGATCCAACAGTATCCAAGTGCAACCACGAATGGAATGACGTTATGTATAACAGAGATTCTAGTTATTTATAAATAAGAAAAATAGAATGTAACTCAGAACTAGTTATGGACTATACTGAATATTGTAACATTAAATTAAAGCATTAAATAAAAGATAAAGATAAAGCTGGTTAAGCTAAGGTTAGCGTCAGTTTCCTCACTCCAAAGTGAAAAAGCATAACGATATAATCTGAATCGTATAATTACTGTTTGTTCTGTAGTTACAGGCATATATATTTAAATGCACCAGCAGGAAAAGGTGGTAGAAGGCGATAAAAGGTACCATGTGGTATAGTTAATTACTATATAGACTGTATAGGACATACCTGATACGACGTTTCTTAGGTCTCTGTACAAAATCTCTCTCTTCTCTCTCCTCACGCGACAGGTTCTTGTAGTTAGATGACAGATTAAATATCGGGCGAGACCATTCGTCTAACAGAAACATGACAATAATTAAAAATATCAACATCTACATTGGACTATCAACAGCAAAGCAGTAATTAAATAAAGCTACTTTCTCATTCCCTCCCTCTCTTCCTCCCTCTCTCTCTTAGTGCACTGTCCACTGGCAGATACATGGCATATAACTCCTCCACATATTTCTATCCTCTGCCTTTCTCTTCATATCAGCATATATGTATGAAGTAGTTATCAAAACATCCAACATCCCAACTCTCGGCCTTCCTCTAACCTCTTTTCGTTCCATCCTTCCCTCCATTACCTCGTTCAGCAAACCATTCCCTCTCAGTACATGACCCATCCAGTACTTCTTTCTATTGCTCATTATATCAATCAATTTATGCCAACCCTATTTAGCACTTTATCAGTAATTCTTGTCTCTTACTGCAGGTCTCTTAAAAACGCTATTAGAACACCCGTCATATCATCTACATCACCCCTTTATTCCCAGTTAAACTAGGATCGGGATTCAAAATACACCTTCTTCACTCCTCTCTGTCCCATACCATATAATCCGTCAATCTTCTATAATCTCTTCCATTCGCTTTGGAAAATTTTTAGAAATTTCTGGAGCTTAGGCGCTCACCAACCGAATGCCCTTTCTTATGTTGGTTTGGATCTTAGTGCTTTAGTCGCCTTCTACGACACGTGCATTCACCGGTTGGTCCATTCTTCAAACAACCTCAACAGAACACGGGGATAGAACGCTACTTCAAACGTCAAAATAGAAACAGTAATGAATAACATTTATGTCGACACTAGCTGCCACCCAAAAACACAGCAGGATACTGAAAATTGCGCCACTTAACTTAACGAGCTGATATTTAAAATTCAATTAAACTATAACATATTAAGTGAAGTAAAACAATATAACCATTAATAACTTCATTCAAAAGAAATACTTAATTTGAAAGAATCAAAAGAAGAAAACTACTACTAATTAGTTTCATGGCAGTCTCCTTGTTGGTCCTGATTTCTTTGGGATTTTTAGCCAGAAACATCACAGCTTTGCCAATGCCGCTCATCTTCAAAGCTTCTGTACTGATCGATGGAAACTACAAAATGAAAATACAAATAATTGTTTAAATATTAAATTAAAATAGCAATCTAATATTTAATATAATATATCTATCTAGACACATGACTTAGAATAATCAAAACAATTTCCTTTAAATTTTGTTAGTGTTACTGAATTGTTACCAACATATAGCCAATTATTGGCTATAGAACTACGATTTAACTGGCATTTATTGCGAATAGTTAAAGTGTATAAATGGGTATAAGGTGTTCAAGCGTGTGTGGATGCTCAGTTACAATAAAGCGCTACATGTGAACTACCAGCTATTGCTTTAAAACCAATAGCTAAAATAATTAATATTTAAATCCACAATATCATTCATTAAGGAAGGATTGCAGCCTACAGAAATCTGCTCCAGCTGAATAGATTAATTTAATTAATATTAAGGCAAGTCTATTCGTATTTATTATATTATTATCATTATTATCATTTATTTATTATTTTATATATTTTTTATTGTAGTTATTTATTCTATTCGCATCCCGACCCAATTTAAACTGGGATTCAAGGGAAGATGATGATGATGATGATGATGATGAATTAATATTAAAGCAAGAGTAGAGAGACGCTGATATAAACCTGAGTGAGTTGCTTGAGCATGGCCTCTCTGATCTGTAGATGAGGTAGAGACAGATCCGGCAGTGGTGCCAACCATTCCTGAAGAAAACAACCCAAATGTTTTAATGAAGCCAGTTTAAATAAAAGTTTATATAGTGATACATTAATAAATTCCATTATTAAGCTTCATTTTGGTCTGTTACTAATTATTTATCATCACTATCTATCAATTTGTACGTTATAATCTTGTCAGTTAAAAAACCAATTAGATATGCTTGCAAGTAAAATATTTCAAAGAAAAATGGCACATTGCTTACCTAATAGTATAATTAGGGTTAAAAATATACAAGTAGTATATAAATTCCGAAAGACATTTGCTTAAAATCCAATTAACATCTTGTCAAGAGTTTCACAAATAAACATGAATCAGAAAATATTAACAATACCATGAAAATTTGCTAAACCTAGTTTTCTTGAACATGCCTGAGTTTAATCATAATTTAATCGTTTAGAACATATGAATAAAAAAATACACAAACAATATTTGCAAATGAAGTACTAATTTCAGTCCATTAAACTCAAATGTTTTAAAGAATCCAAGTATACATACCATTATAGCAGTGAGAATTCCTCCATCCAGGAATGCCATTTGTAAGTCAACCCTGAAATTTTATAAGAGAAACATTATACACATGATGTCAATCATTTATAATGTCACCATTTATCTTTAGTCAAAATCTATCAATTAAATTAAATAATTAAATAAAATATGAACATTAATTTTAATTACTAACCACATTAATCAAATAAAATTATTTTCAATATTATATTTTGTAGCAATTACATACTTTAACGATCACATACTTAACGATTACATACTTTAACGATCACATACTTAACGATTACATACTTTAACGATCACATACTTAACGATTACATACTTTAACGATCACATACTTAACGATTACATACTTTAACGATGTCTGAGATGGGACATCTTTATCTTTACGTCTTAGTCGCTGCTGTTACACATTGCTTTATTAATTCCAAAACCGGTTAGTGCCGTCACGGCCTTTATTACTGATCACACATATGGTTGAACTTTCTGTCTGCGTGCATGTAGGCCTATGTTTGTCAGAATTGTATATGAGGTTATGAAAAAATAAATAAATTGATGTAGTTTACCTTTAAAGTGATTTATTAACAATTATTAATTAAGCTATGCTGCAATTATCTTTATTATAATTAAATATTTCCTTGTCGAGTAGGCCTATAAAGGGTCATCGATGCGCTATTTGAAGTAGCTTACTTAATCTCAATATTGCAATGAATGAATTGTATTATGTTGAACAGTTATCCTATTAGCTTTTCTAACTGTAAGATGCCTGTTGTGTAAGATATCATTTAAATAAACGAATGCATATATATACTGTATATATACTGTATATATATACTATATATATATATATATATATATATATACTATATATATATATATATATATATATATATATATATATACTATATATATATATATATATATATATATATATAATACATTTAAATTTATAAAACATTAATCAATTTATAAAACAAACTTGTTAAGTTGAAGCATGGCCTCTGGCAGCATCTTAAGTTTCTTTATAGCAGGTTTCTTCTCTTGATTCAGCTGTCGATCCGCCTGTAATCGCACAAGTAACATACTATTAACGAGTATCTCAGTCAATCAACGGTCCTAATTAACAAAACTAAAAGAAAGTGCAATTAAAGATAGAAGCTCAGGCCTATATTAACGTCAGTTAGCCATATAGCGTTATTGGTATATTAATGTTCAATCAATCAATAGCTGGTAAAATTACACAAAAGGCTAAAGAATTACACAAAAGATAAACTGAAGGCAATAAACTGAAATAAAGCTATTAGCAGCTTTCATACTAATTCGTTTTCTATATTTTATCAAAATTTGACCATATCATACCAAGTAAAGACTATTTTTCAAGTCAGTGTTGGATTAACGACAACAACGCCATTGTCTATTGCGCTCTTGCACTGCTCGACACAATTATATCAACTAGATGGCCTTTTATAATCTCTTTGACGGCATAGTGTGTGTTATTGCATATTTGAGTGTTTCTTGCTTAAACATAGTTCTCTCTCTCTCTCTCTCTCTCTTTATTATACAGGATCAAGAAATACCTCGGCAGCCTATTTAATATTTTTAATACAATTCTGTTAATAAATGAAGAAATACATAATAAATAAATGCGAATATACTGAACATTTCCAGGTGTCAATATAAGCACATACCTCTCCCCCACTAGGCTTTGTTTATTATTTGAGCAGAGCTACCACTACATAATATAAAAGGTCTATACAAGATCAAGAAATACCTCGGCAGCCTCCTTCATTCTCTTGATAAAATCATCGATGTGGTCATCGTTGTTGTTGATGATGTCAACGTCTTTTCTCTTTTGTTTTCTTCTAGATTTCTCATCCTTCTTCTTCTGCATCATCTTATCAAAGTCTGACAATCCGCTCCTACAAAACGTCATTAGCATACAGAGTTAGTGCTTATCTACTACTACATATAGTAATAATAATAATAATAATAAAGATTTAGCGTCCATTTCTTCACCAAGATGATGTCAGTGCCGTCCCCATAGCACACATCACTACAGATCAATTCAGTCAAATCAATCTGCAAAAGAAATGTGCTGAGGAGTATCTAACAATAAGCAGACAAGTAGCATAGGTAAAACCAATAGGCCTACGGTATATTATACGTTCAAACATAGTAATATTCTAATTTAATCTAAATTCGATGTAATGATTTGTTAATAAAGTGTTAATATGCAGATATATAGCAGAGGTAATATTTAGGGTTTTTCCTGTGGCAAGGTTGTCTTTTACCCATGAATAAAGAAAACTTTGGAAAGTACTCTCTGCAAATGACTCAGCAAATAAGTCACAGTTCAGTTAATATAGTGCTCAAGAATAATAATAAAGGTTTAACGTCCGTTTCCTCATACAAGGATGATGTAAGGATGATGTCAGGGACGTCCAATAATATAATAAAACATAGTTTACCATAGTAAAGCAATATAACAAATGGTCCGCATTTAACATTTTAAGTGAGGTAATATCATTACAGTATTTCAGATATACAACCTATATTAATCCATACTACTTATATTTATTTTAGTAGCCTAGACATAACTATATTAGCCTATATAGTATATGTCAAGACATGTTAAAGTCAGATTAACTAACAACAGAGTGCTTCTCTGCATTGTAAGTTTAAAGTTTTAAACTTATCAATTAATTTAGGCAGATAGAAAGGAATTCTATCAAATTTAGACTAAAACAATCTATCTGCAATTTCGAAATTCTAAAATGTCGTAATTATATCATGTAACACGATGAAATAAGAACAACGACTCACTCGAATTCTAATTTCCTGGCACCTTTGTTGAGTCCTTCACCGGGTGATTTTCCGTCAGATTCCTTATCAGGTGATTCTGAGGCCGCGCCTTCATCTAAACATAACATATACACATATATACTGGCTGATCGTTGTGACTCCGCCTTCGTTTCGTTGTAAATATACTATATAATACAATAATTTTTTATCGGTTGATCCGATAAGTTACGTTATTAGCCGATAAGAATGTGTGACCTAAAGATAACTGGTTGAAGTCCATAATATTTTATTATTCCATTTATTTATGATAGTATTTTTGTGGAATAGATAAACCGGTGTTTAACTTTCAACAGTGGTGAGACCACGGAATACAAACAATTAAGTATTGTATAAACTTTTATTATACCGCGATTTAGTTATACTGCGGTTTAGTTATACCGCGGTTTAGTTATACCGCGGTCTAGTTATACCGCGGTTTAGATTAGTTTTAGAAGAATTATGAATGTAGAATAATGAAAAATGTTAATGCAACTAAAAAAGTCGTACCACTGGATTTCTTATCCTTCTTCTTCTTTGACTCGCGTTCTCCGTGTTTTTTCTTCTTTGACACGCGTTCTCCGTGTTTTTCCTTCATAGACTCGCGTTCTCCACTTTTTTTCTTATTTGACTGGCAACCAAACCCCTATAAAATACAACCATCGAGTTAATGGGGTTACAAATAATAACTTCAAAGTTTTAATTACCATTAATATCTTAATTGAAAGTTATAAATGGCTCAGTGTATAGCGTCAAGTAATGTTCTGAAATTTTAGGAAACTGATCCAGAGATTCTGGTTTCAATCCCGGATTTTCAATATTGTTGCTCGTCCACATTAATGTGTTTTGCAAAACATGTAGCAATTTTAAACACAACATAATGTACAGTATCAACTGGTAAGATAAATTGAATTAACAGAGTACAGTTTACTGACAACTCTAGGTATGTTACGTAGCAGCTGAAGGTATGTATCTGTTGTAAGCCATAGAGATGCTTATATACCCTATTAGGCATTAAAATCGTAACTGTCACAGTACTGGATAACTCTAATAACTCTAGTACGTTCACTACAATACAAATTTTACAGCTCGACAGGTCATTAACAACAAATACTTATTTGTACTTCGCAAATATTTAGGAGAAATTGGTTTAATAATTATCACAAACACAGCTGCAGAGAATATCATGCTCTATAATAGGGGAGGGGACATGGCGTAACGGTTAGAGTGTCCGCCTCGGATACAAGTGGCCTGGGCTCAAAGCCCAGGTCAGTCAAGTAATGATGGATATTCCCTTGGGCCCATGGAAGGTTAATCTAGTATCGGAGCTAACTGCCGATTGGCGCTATCAATAGCAAATATATGATTAACAATGGACAGGATTAATAATAACCTGCCAGGAACCTGTAAAGCGGTCTCGAAACCGGACATCGTTCACGACACCGCTATAGCAATTATCGGAGGTTATTATTATTATTATTATTTTTTATACCCGGTGTAAAGAACCTGGGGTTTGATAAAAACGATTCAAGCATTACGAGCTGAATAGCCGCCCGGCTACTCGAGGTCATCAATCAGCTTATTATTATTATTAAAGTAGAAAAGTGAAATTTAATCAAATAAATTACCTCAAACCCATCTTCTTCCTCGCTGGAGCCAAAGATGTCAGTGATAAGCTCGCCCACTGCAGATCTAAAACAAGAACAATTAAATGTCAATAAATTTACACTTAAATTTTATCTGAATTACAATTTAAACAATCGCACATGTAGGACCTACAATTATAAATTATAGTTATCATAACATAAACAACCAAGATTTAGAAAGTAGACCCCAGGATATTGTAATAATTTAATTTATGAGCCATCAGCACAGAGATCTGAAATTCTTTATAAAAAAATTATTATTTAAAACTTTGGTATATATAATAATACTACTGTGTTCTGCGTAACATCACTCGGTCATCACCAGAACAGCCTCTTCAACCCTCTGCCTCCACCTATCACGATCCTGTGCAAAGTTATAAACATCATCATCTGTAAGACTGAATTGAGTATCTAATTGACATATATCGTTATTATATTGTTTAATTGACGTCTCTAACATCATCTCTGGATGAGGAAAAGGACGTTAAACCTTTATTATTATTATTATTATTATTAATGTGCATTCTTTTCCCATTCCTACCCTCATTTTATTGTTTATTTTTAAAAGCTTTTCCGATTGGAATATTTTAGTCTTAGCATATGGCCTATCCAACTATATCCTTTTTCCATTATGACTTGACTCCAAAGAGTCTCTTATGTTCTTTAGTATATAGCTATAACACTACTTGTGCATGGGTAGTTATATAATACAAATATATAGTTATATAAACCGCTGATTAATCTTTAGTTATATAAACCTAATCACATAAAAAAAACTTATATTATAAGAGAAAGAGGGGGAGAGAGAAAGAGAGAGGGGGAGAAAAGAGATAGAGAGAGAATGAAAGATAGAGAATGAAAGAGAGGGAATGAAAAAGAGAGAGAGGGGGGGGGATCAGCATCAACACGTTACCAGACGCACTGATAGTAGAACAGAAAAACCAATAAAGCGTGTAAATCAAAAGTGAATTTGGATTTAAAGCGGTAACTATGTACGTTTGCATAATTATTATAGAAGTACATACCCTGCGTCACTATTATCTTCATCGTCAGTATCCTTATCTGTAAAACAACAAAAACGAATAAAACATTAGGATTATAAACTTTATAAGAAGTCTGCAAAGATCCAACCAACACTAAAATTATTTATTAGATAATCATTTTTAAATAGAAATGCAAATGGTTTCTTATTAGATATCAACTAAACTTGAATAGGCCTATTAAATTTTGTAAATAGACTACATTTTCATGTAAGTGTTTGTGAACCATTCCTGTTTGAAATCAGTACATTGCCTACAGTCGGTTAACAGGCCCAACTTGCTATACTAATATATTATTAGGCATAGATATCACCTAGCAAATTTCAAGCTTCAATTAATATTTAAAATATGCACAATTTACAGACTTTAAAACAAATAGAATAGCTGCAGAAAAAATACGCAGGAAAATTCATGTATAATGTTTTCATTCCAGAGGAACTATCTTCATTTTCAGGAAAGTTTAAACAACTTTCACGATAGTATCTGATTGAAGTTAAAACTTTTAAACTTCTTCAGTGTAGATCGTTTGACCCTGAATATTGATTAATACTTATTCACGTGATTTTTCAAAGACAATAAGTAATTTAGGACTTCACGAATTAATCATTGTTAAAGTGTAATTAATTGAGTTAATGTCTAAATATTTAAATGTAAATGTTATTAATTCAACGGCAAAAATTTAAATATACTTACCAAGTACTTCTTTCTTGCCATATTCAGCATTATCCTCAATGTTTTCTTTGTTCTCCATGTTTTCACTATTTTCCATGTCTTCGCTGTTCTCCATGTCTTCGCTGTTCTCCATGTCTTCGCTGTTCTCCATGGTTTCACTGTTCTCCGTGGTTTCACCGTTCATCACAACTCCATTGTTCTTCATGGTTTCGCGGTTCACCATGGTTTCGCTCTTTTCCATGTCTTTACTCTTCTCCATGTTTTCACTTTTCTCCATGTTTTCACTTTTCTCCATGGGTTTTCAATAATTTGCTGATGCAGATGACAGCCAAATAATCTGTAAATTCGTAACATAAAATTTAACAGAACAATTAATAATTTTCTTAATATGCCCTCGATCATTTAAAAGCCTGAAAATTATATAGAAAACTATTTAGTCTATATCGCTTCACTAAAATCATAGCCTAATACAATTACCGGTTGCAATGAAATGGTTAAGCGCCAAATGTAATTTATTTTTTACTAATAGTTTCGTAAATATAGCGTAAACACGACAGCTTATGCAAACTCGACTGTACTACTCCACTAGACGCAATAATAAAATTTTATGCAGGCCTAGCACTAGGCTAAATGTGGTAGACAGAACAATAGGAGTATTGCTATATATTGTTATACGAGTTTTATTCTGTCATAGTATCAATAGTAGTAATTCTACAGGAATATCAAAATGTCTGTACACCACTATTGTCAGATAATTTAATTAGCTTAACCATTTCTTTACTGCTGGTAGTTTGAAGTCCTCCTCTTATTACAAATATTATCTGTGACTTTCAATAACCACCCTTTATTTTACCAGCGAAATTTGAAAGTCCACATACGCAACTAATATTATAAGTAATATAATAATAATATAATACTAATAATGATAGTATTATAACTAATATTATAAGCCGTTCTTGCAGTCTGGATGCGACAGAGACCAATTGCTCAGAATGCTTAGCATCCAAACTGAGCAATAGCGTCGTTTTATTCTAGTTTAAGAAATAATCCTTGTAAAGAAAGGTTAACTTAAGCAACTTTCCATTTTCTCTCGGATGACGTTCGTCCATGTTCAATAGTCAGAAGTTGATGATTGACAAGCACTTTGCGAATTTTTGCATTTTGGCAATAAAAACACTGTCTGCAGTGTGTAGAAAAAGTTGATTTTTAAAAAGATAATTTTAGTCACTTTGATAGAATGCTATCATTGAACGTTTACTAAATAAACGCACCTGCGTAAACGGCATTAATTAGCCTGCATTTAGCACGCCAAATTCATGATATAACAACCCCATAGCATGCAGGATTGTTTAAAAATTGTGGATAAGTAGCCTAATGCTAGTGTCTGTAAGAAATGTCTTCCCGTGTTGTGTCCGGGAATTGACCAACCGTTAACTGCACGTGTCGTAAGAGGTATCATGGCAAAAACTGAGAAAGGCAACTGGAAACCACCCAAAAGCCATATTTGCCCCAAAATTGTTGACATATTGAATGCTTTATACGGAGCGCGAGAGCAAACTCTGGGTACGAAATATTTGCAGACTGTCGTGCAAATTTTGCTGGAATATTTGCAGACGGGTGCGCGAATGAAGCATTTTTTTATTGAATGCTGTCGTTAATGTGTTTAGATATATAGAAATATCATAGAATAGGTGTTTAACGCGTGTATTTTAATTATCCTAGCTACTATTATGTCGTCCCTGACTTCATCCTTGAATGAGGAAAAGGACGTTAAATCTTTAATATTATAATTGAATTTAGTTTATAAACTTTACATTGAATAATACCTAATTCTGAATGGCTTGCTTGATTTACGCTTGCTTAATATAGTAGCAATTATGCTTTTGTAGATTTACTGATCTATCTTGTCTTTATAATATGTTAAATTCAATTTTTTTTAAATTAATTAAAACTGGTCTATAAATAACTAAAACAGGCCTATAGAGAATAAAAACTGTTCTATAAAGAACAAAAACTGGTCTATAATGAAATTAAAAAGGTTCTATAGAGAATTAATAGTAGATCATAAGGAATTAAAACTGGTATTTGTTTCAATGCAGATTAAAACTGGCATACAAAGAACTAAATCGGGCGATTGAAGCCAATAAAATATAAAAAATTGCATGATTACAACGTTACTATATAATGTATATATATATAGCACTAAAATATTTGTTTAAACTATATTTGCAATGCAGCTTTATTCACTTACCTCAAGTCAACCAGCTCTTATTATCCTATCTCAATATTACACAAAAGTAAGTCTATCGCTATATAATTCTCAAGTGAACGTACTTCTAACAATTTTCTTGATAACTTCAAAATAATCTACGATCTACATTAAATAACATCCGTTCGATTCCAATTTCTGCGGATACTAATGTTAGAGCAAGAAAAACATCTGGTATTCATACCCTACCGACCCAAGCCAAAGTGATTAGAGGGCAAAGAAGAAGCCGATCAGCAAACAGAATTAATTCAGAAGCCCAGTAATGTCACTGTCACACTATGGATTCTTAATTGGTTGGAATCCTATCCACAGAGTTATATTGGGACTCAGCACTACCCCACTGTACAATAGATATAAAGAATTAACTAACCGAAGCTATGAACTAGCCCAAACTATTATCTAGCTAAGCAATTAACTACACAAGCTATTAACTATCCAAGCTATTAACTAAACAAGCTATCAACTAGACAAGCTGTCAACCTACTCAGGACGTTATCAGACCGACACCGTTAGGATTCTTATTGTTCTATTCAAACTATGATTTCTTACCTCGATTTTGGTAAATTGTTGTGATACGTTGAGTCTTCCATAGATTTATCACGACGTCCCTAATATGCAGCGTTTAGCAAGCTCTTATAATTTAAAATCTAGTCGATTTAATGAGCAACTATTTTTCACAAGACTCCATGCAGAAAATCAACATTTTATTTAGTTAATACTCGTCAACACTGGCCATAATGCCTAAAGCTCAAACAAATATTATTAAAATTTGACGTGAATACCATATAAATCGGTAGTACAACGTAAATATGTAAATCGCCAACACATAAGCACTCGAATTTATTGGCAATCAAAGTAAGTTACTCTGCACATATTGAATTATCGTTGAAGTGCAAAAACTATTCGAGCAAATAGAAAATATAGTGACTACTGAATTTCTTTTATAGGCTTGTTTGCTATTTTGCTTGTTTGCTATTTTGCTTGTTTGCTATTTTGCTTGTTTGCTATTTTGCTTGTTTGCTATTTTGCTTGTTTGCTATTTTGCTTGTTGGCTGTCAACTGTTTGCTGGCTGTCAACTAGATAGGGTATGTATACCTTCTTTGATGACCTTGTGATTGTATATATACTTGTATGTGTACTTCAATAAACATAGTTCTCTCTCTCTCTTAAAAATTGTATCATTTTAGTCATTAAATATTTAGCCATCGGGAAAAACAATAAAAGTTTAACAATAAAACAGTAAAAGCTATCATTAATGTTCGTTTAACGCCTGCTTAATCATCTGACAAAAATGGAGAACAGAGAGAAAGAAATGCTTACGTAACAAGACAAACTTAACTAAAAAAAGTCTAATCGTTTAGAGTTCTATAACATATAAGTAACGGCGAATCTAAGCAACGTTTTCAAATGAACATTTAACATTGCCTAATAATAATAATAATGATAAAGGTTTACCGTCCGTTTCTAATACAAGGACGATGTCAGGGACGTCCCCGTCACATGTCACTACAAATCGATTCAGCCCAAAACGATATGAAAAACATGTGCTTCAGTTGATATCAGTTAAAATCATAGGATATACATCAGTACGCAACAATTTTGTAATATAAGCCAGAGTTACACTAGTATATATGTATATAGACGTTACTGCCGTCCAATTAGTATAGACTATAATAAGCAAAACGAAAGTTCGATAGATACTGATTTTTAAAAGTTAAGCTGCATCGACCTCGGTTAGTACGTTGTGGGTGACCACCTTGGAAGACCGAATGTTGGTAAAAGCTTAAGAAGGAAAAAATCCCAGGGTGATGGAAGGTTATTCTTAAATCCGCGCCGGCTGCAATTGATGCGCCACAAAAAGGCAACGAGAGAGAGAGAGATATATGTTTATTTCAGTATCAACACCAAACCACTGATAATTACAAATAGAAATAAACATTTAAATGAAATAAAATTTAAAAATTCCCAGAAACACAGTGCAACGATTACTAATAACCATGGAGAAGTTGGAGCAAATGGTTCTTAAACAAGCATCTGTGCTTCCTGATCCAGTGTGCCGTTATGTTTATGTTATGTAAATATAGTAACATCACATACGATGCGGCTTTTATTCGTTCGATCAAAATATAGAAAATTATCACATTTTGATTCATCATCGATTAACTTTTTTACCAGTGAATTACAGTAGTCTAGCCAGTCGCACTGATGCGGCAAGGCTGCCTGTATAAGATAATAGACAACTAACCAAGTATCCATAAGTACAGAAATATTTGCAAGGCATTGCAGTCAGTATCTATACTGATCATTAAAGACTGTTGCGAATTTTTCTTTGGTCGATTCAAGCTGGATGGTCAAGGTGTTAGCAAGCCCGTCTTTTATGCAGAACGTAACTGGCACAAAGCCGGATTGTAACATAAACAAGGTTTCACCTGTGATTTTAAAACAAGTTAAAACATTCTATTATCTTTAAACATTCGCTGGAAAAAAGATCTGGATAAATTTTAGTTATTATTTTAGTTTCTGTTCTGAGTTAATTGTTTTTATGGCGAAATTTATCGCTTATATTTTTTATCATGTTTTACTAGTAAGAATGTACGTGCAGTTAATTTATATGTTACTACATGAAATTTGAAATAAAGCTCTGTAATGTTTATATTTTATCCATGATTAAAGAATTAAATTGACACGGAATATAATGTCATCCAATGCATACATTGGCATTCGATGACATTCAATGCCAGCGAATCCGTACAGACTAATTTTGCTGCTGTCACTAAGGTATCGCTTGCCATCGCTTTCCAGTGAGGAAACTGACGTTAATATTACCTTTTTTAACGTCGTGTTGTCACAAATGATCCAGTATTTCATAGTGAAACAAATGACTAACATCGACTTGCCACATTTTCCATGTTTTACAGCGATGTTGAACTTTACATATCTAAGCAGGCCGAACGAGTGCATATAATTGTCCACAATAAATACTATTAACAGATTATCAAATAACTATATAATTAGGCAATGGTCACTTTAGAATGAGATGCTTGAAAACGACAATTCCTAACAGGTTAACACGGAAGTACTACAACGAAGTTAAACATCTGATTATGTTTCCGTTTAATGCACAGAAAAGACATTAGGCAAAACAAACACTTCAATACAGACAGAGAAAATACATTCTACTACTTACTTCAATATACTGACAGAATTGTCAATATTTTGCAAAATACACTAGTATTTCATTACGCAGAATGGCATTTCAAACAGATGCACTATCAAGTAGTTGCAATTACTGTAATTAATTACTGTAATTACTTAGCAAATGGCGATGTCGGTAATATATTCGACCGCGTATCACTATGTGCGGGGTTCAAATCCTTGGCTCGTCCGTCACTGACATCACTTTCGAGAGAGGGAACTGACGTTAACATTAGCTTTATCAGCTTTTTTTAACCACAGTACTGTGTAATTACTCATGCAGTATATAACAGGCTGATTCTCGTCCTAACACTCTCAGTTAAGTAAGGAATAAGTTAGGGAATGAGTAATAAGGACAATTTAAGAAATAACAAATAAATAATAATAATGGTTTAATGTCCGTTTCCTCATACAATGATGATGCCACGGACGTCTCCTCATGACATCAAGTTAGGTACATGTACTTGTAAATACTTTCGGAATAACATTACATATTAAACGCTACTTCAGGTAGAGTTGATAAGTACAAGACTACAATGTCAGTTACAACAAGTCTTCTAATGTGATTCTAATACATAATATAGCCTAGTAGATCTACTAGCGATACCAACAAATCATCACCATCATCTTCGTCCCTTGAATCCCAGTTTAACTGATACCAACATAATTTTAATTAATACACTTATTCACGTCGATTAACTGGATAAACCTTATCGTCGATCAGCACATCGTCGACCAATCAAAACTATAAACTATAAAAAAACTATAAACTAACAGATTGCAACCGCACATTAGTGAGCGCACCATCGATTACTTAAAATCTATAAGAGGCAGCCACAAGAGGAACTACAAGTGATAGTAAAGCTTATGAATTTAAGCACTTCCATATTTTATAGGTTCGATGACCGAGTGGATGGCATGCTTTTCCAGTTAAGAAGTAGACCATCGGTTCAAACCCGGGATGTAACTTTTTTTAAGTGGCTTTAGCGATAATAAACGGAAACCAAGATAAGTTTCAGACTTAATAAAGCGACATGCACTGTGTTGTGAAGACTCTACAAGTAAATAAATTAAATGTGGATTTAACGTAGGATTCCGCCATCCAAGATGGTGTCAGGGACGTCTCAAGCAATCCAAAGAAACAATCGAACATCTGAAACGTCAATCTCGTTAATATTAAATAAATTCTTCGTAATAAAAAATTGCATTCGTATACAGAATTAACAACACATTAAAGGTACACTAAGTAACACATGCGCTAGTGTATATGCCAGTGTATTAGTGAACACTAATTATATAGATTTAGTTGAACCGAGTAGACAGCTATCTGTTGCTTTCTCGGAGATGAGTCAATTTATTTGCAATGTTACAATTCATTGATAAATATCACAGGGTAGTCATCGCATATGAGGAAGCTGCGGTTAGATAGAGCATGTCATAGACACACTGATTACAGTGCGCAGTCAATCAATCAATCAAACGACCAATCCAACAAACATCAGTAATCAATCAATCAATTGCTCGATAGAGCACTATCATAGACACACTGATTAGAGTGCGCAGTCAATCAATCAATCAAACGACCAATCCAACAAACGTCATCAATAAATCAATCATTCAATAAATCAATCAATCGAGTAATAGTTTGATAGAACACTAGTAGAGAGTATTCACAGTGAAGTCAAGCATTATCAATCAACCAATAAATCAACCGCCCGACCCGATAACCAAACTAATCAATCAATAATTCAATGAGTTCGTCAAACTATCACCAAGGCAAGCTATCAACCAATCATTCCGTCAATCAATCAATCAATCCCATGAATTTATTCACGGATTAATTCATTATTTATGAGATATTGACTTAATCCGTTAGTCAATAAAAACGATTCAAATGTCAATAAATACAAAGTGGCATCTACAGCCTCTAGGTAAATACACACCTAACAGACCAAGCGTTTCACTTAGCGCAAAGTCTAACTACATATTATATAATACTATGTTTTATCGATGATGATAGTAATAGCAACATTGCCACAGATCACAATCATAAAATAGTACATCTTTGTAGACCGATGATAAACGTCTATCTTCATATCACCACGTCATGGCAGTACTAGATTAGAGGCAGAGGCAGTTGAGAGTCTTCTTATTTAGGCTCGAAGGTTTAATAGATCTTTAGTGACCTGTGACTCAAGACCCCAGATTCAGTTTAGGGTGCACGAACGTCTTTAAGGGTGCAGCCGACAAGAAGAAGGACCCGACGCCTCAGATACCCTAATATCCTCAACTGACGCCATCAATCCTCAACTGCCGCCGTCAATCCTCAACTGACGCCGTCAATCCTCCACAGACGCCGTCAATCCTCCACTGACGCCGTCAATCTGCTACTGACGCCGTCAATCCTCAACTGACGCCGTCAATCCTGAACTGCCGCCGTCAATCCTTATTGACGTCGTCAATCCGCAACTGACGCCGTCAATCCGCAACTGACGCCGTCAATCCTTCTAAGAGAGCTGTGTAGGTCTGCTCGATCAAGCGTATAGAGTCAGCTGAGGCATCTCAATGTCCTCCTCCTCACATGATCCCGCTGGGTTCATCGTTTTTGTGTCCTGGATCTCCGGCAGTGTACTTATCTCGCTCTGACCTCCGGACTTTTCCTTCTCGCTGCCGTGCTTCTCCAGGACCGGCAGCAGAGTCTCCGGCCCGCTCGTCGCTGATGATGCGCTGTCGGCCGAGGCATTGGAGACGTCCCCAGCAGCCTGTGCCACCAGAGACACCTCCGAGCTTTCAGAAGTGACGTCATAAGTTACCGACGATGAGTCACTCAGACGTTTGGAATGAGGTTTTGGATAGATCGCAGCACGAACGTTTTTCTTCAGTTTGACTTTTGAAAAAGCGGAGGTGGTCGTAGAATTCAGTGTAGCAGAATGCTCAAGAAATGACAGTTTCTCTTCAGCCGAGCCGGTGCCTTTAGCTTTTGTTTTGTCAGATGGTCGTGACGTCATCTTACTCTCACCGATTTCCGGTAAAGCTTTTGCTATTTTCTCAGAATGTTCACTCCACTCAGTGACAATATCTAAACCTTCCCCAGCGCACACATCCTGATCTACAGAATCGTCTGTCCCAACGCTATTACTTCCCGGCTCAGTTACACTCACCGCAGTGTTTACACTATCAGACTTTTTACTCGACAATCCCTTACACTTCCCCCCTTTTCTCGCACCCAACGACCTCTGGCTACAGAACTTCGGAATGCTCAGGATGATCGGACTCGACTGACTCTCTCCGGACGTCGGATTGTTGACATTATCCGCAGAAGTAGATCTGTTCAACAGCTTCAGCGTCGTTAAGGACTTGCATCGACTGCCACGCTTCTCGGTGGATGAAAACCTCGATACGCTCCACTTGGCAAAACCCGGAGCTGAAGATTTATCTATCTGAGATAGCACGACCTTGCACGGAGACGCAACTCTCCAATCCTTCAGAGAGGAGGACAATCCGTAGCAGGACCTACCGCTCGGGACTTCCGATCCGATATCAGGACTATCGACGTCTGATCCGGGCGCAGATTTCGACACGGCACCAGATCGATCCTTCTTGCTGCGAGTCTGGATCTGAGGCAAGGACGAGAGTCTGACTGAAGGCGAGATGACGCTGAGACTTTGCTTCAGAGTCGCCTTTAACTTACGTCCCAATCCTTTACAGCTCAGCGGCCGGCCACGAGATCTTCTATCCAACGTTTTATTATAAATCACTTCCGAATCGGGGCGGGCGGATGGACCCGCTAGCGGTGGTTCCTCAGGAATAGAGCGAGAGTCATCGTATAATGTGTCGTCGCCTGGCGGATCAGGTAGTAGAGATACATCATCGCCTTTCACTTGTAACTGATCCCGAGCTGATAGCTTGGACTTCAGAGATTTAATGGACAGTTTGGGTACCTTGGTCTTAATTATCAGAGACCCACCTGTTTCAGACGGCAGCCATTTCAAATTGGTATTGATCATCTTGAGAGAGAGATCGATCTTGTTCACTTTGCTGCTGGATCGCTTCAGGTCTCCCTTGTTGTCATCCTTTCTGCACCTCTCTTGCGATTCCGTCTTTATGTCGCCCAGAAGAAACAATTCTTCGCTTATTTTCCCCGTCAGTCTGACGCAGTTATCGGCATTTAGCCGCAGAGCTGACGATTCGATTTCCAGGTAACATCTCAGAGCGTCGTCAATCTGAACGAACTTTATTTCTTTATCAATCAATCCTAACGGTCTATTTGCCAAACCCGCGCCAGTTTTAGCACAAACATCACCAAGGTCTGATAATTTTTCACAAGTCTCTGATTTAACTGAGCACGCAATCACCTCTGTCCCACATGAAGTAGATAATTCCTTCTTGCAGAGTACCGCTTTCTCAGGAGTCTGCAGATCAAGTTCCGCACTCCCCGGACAAGATTCCACTGTTCTACCCTTTCCCTTACTCAGCCTGCCTTTTCCAAGCGATTTATTCAGAACCTCTTTACCCTTCAGCGAGCTCGTCCTAAGAATTCTCTGCGGCACCTCAGGCTCTACAAGCCCAGCCTCAACCTTCTCCGCTCCGTCACCCACTGACTCATACACTATGCCTCTCTTCTGATACCTACCCGCCGACTTGCTACCGCCGGCCGCAACTTTAGATTCTTTCCTATCACAGACAACCTTCTCTTCCAGTACATCGGTCTTTGTGACGACGGAAGAGCCTAGGCTGGTGACGTCAGCTCCCGATATTGTCATGGCCTCTAGCATGATGCCACGACTGACGGTGAGGTAGTTGAGGTTGTCGTAGCGCACGGCGAAGTTTTCCGCCGTCAGGTCACTGCCCGCTCTGTCCATCACGTCCGTTACGTAGTGGTAGCTCCGCGGTCTGCAACACACGCAACATCAACAACAACAACAGAATTAGAGTGCTACTATCGTCTATGACAACATTGAGCACTGACAATAGACAATAGACAGGCTCTACATGTACATTTATGACAAATGGTATATTTGTGACAAATCAAACAGTACATTTATCAAAATCAAACAATAGCCAGTATAGAATATTATATTATATACGATAGATAATATAATATCGTCATAATTATATTATGTACGTTATTATATTAAACGAATGGATATTGTCTATTCGTATCCCGACCCTGGTTGTTAAACTGGGATTTAAGGGAAGATGATGATGTTGATGATTATATTGTATTATAGTATTATATTTACGACAAATCCTTATTAGAATGAACCTTAAAAATTTAGGACGAATTTAAAAAAGAAATTTTATAATTTAAGTTTTACATTTTCCGAAATAAATTTAGGAGTTATAAGATAAAAATTTTAGAAATGAAACTTAAGATATTTAGGGCTTTCGGTGAATAACGGTAAAACACGTTTCTGTAGCCACTACATGCTTACTGTTTATATTCAATACGGAAAAAGTATTTGTAAACAAAAACTAAATATAAATAGAAAACTTTAGTGGAGAATACTAATTCAAATAAATGTAATTTTTCACGATGGGTCTGGAAGACATAGTTTAGAGCCCGATATAGAAAAAGAAGCAAAAAGTAAAAAGTACAGCAAGTGTTTCTTACGAGCCCTGTAAGGCAGACACTCAGAAAGCAAACGAAAAATCACTACAGAACCCAAAGTAAAGTTATACATTTCGCGACAGAATTATATACTTGGTTTTCTTTACTAAGCGCTAAATCAGAGTAAGAATATCAGTCGCCGACCTTCCATTAGGCTTTCGAGTGAGGAAACTGACGTTAACTTTAGCTTTACCAGCCTTAGCCTTTTAGTGAGTGAATACAAACTAAAATTGATGGCACCTTTGATTTTTTAATTAAGTATACAATAAATACAAGGAATCGTAATCTGAATATCCTTTAGCCTACCCTTTGTTGCTGTCTAATTTGAGATTATGTGCCGGCAGCAGATCTCGGGTGTGCTCACTCTGCTCCACTACCGCGCTCATCGATTCTGTCTCGTCGTCAGACGGTACATCTGAAAGCAGGTCAAGGCCGCTGGCCATGGCACTACTGGAAGATTTGTGAAACAGGTTGAATTCCCAGGGGCTCTCCGTTCCCTCGTCACCCCCCGTCAAATCATTGAGTATCCCTAAAATATTTTAAACATGAAGTATTACTCAATCAATCAATCTCGATCGATCAACACTCAAATAGTCAATCAATCTCGATCGATCAATTACAGAATTAATCAATCAATCTCGATCGATCAATCACTCAATTAATCAATAGCTTAATTAATCAATCAATCAATCAATCAGTCAATCAGTCAATCAGTCAATCAATCAATCAATCAATCAATCAATCAATAAATCAATCAATAAATCAATCAATCAATCAATCAATCATTGAACCAGAGCAGCTACATACGCATACGATTTTGAGACCTAACTAGATCATTATCTTCCAGTGAATCCCAATTAACTAGGGTCAGGATATAGAAAATTTTGTAGCATTTTCTGGAGGCTAAAAGCGCACCACCCGAATGCCCTTTCGTACGATGGTTTGGTTCTTAGTGTTTTGTCGACTTTTGTACGACTCGTGCAGTCCACGGTTGGTCTATTCTTCAGCAAACCGGACACAACACGGTAGGAAAATAGGAAATCTAAGTAGAGAAGCGAGTAAAATATTAAACAATATTTCAACAAAAGAGAACTAAACTGAACTGTTGAAGTGCAAATAGAGAACGTAGAATCTTGATTAGTTTAACATTAATGAGATAGAAGTAAGCTCAGTAAGGTCAACGACCTAATAAGATAGTATAGATTCGGTTAGACTGATACTCTCAACTCAAATCGCATAAATATACCTAGAAGGTGGGATTTAGCGCATTTGCTTTAGTTGCCCGTCAATAATTTAAGTTAAGCTACATCGGCCTCGGCTAGAACTTTGTGGGTGACCACCTTGGAAGAGTGTTGACGGCTTTGACGGAAAAAATCCCAGAGTGATGGAAGGTAATTCTTAAATCCGCGCCGGCTGCAATTGATGGGCCATCAAAAGGCGAAGATTACTAATAACCATGGAGAAGAAGGAGGAAATGGGCCTTTAACATTCATCTTTACTTCCTGACCCAGTGTGCCGTTTTATTTTATATTCTAACCATTTAGAAAATGCTTCATGTCTTTGCTGCGGACCAGTCTAATGATAGACTTCTTGCTGTCGTTGACTAGAGAGAGATCTGCTCCGTGTGAGATCAGCAGTCGAACAGTCTTCAGGTCATTGTTAGAGGCTGCGACATGCAGTGGCCTGCGCGTATATGCAATACAATACAATACAGTATAGTACACTACAATACAATACAGTATAATAGAGTACAGTAAAATACAATACAATACAGTACAATACAATACAGTACAATATAATACAGTACAATACAATACAGCAAGATGCAAAACATTACAATGCAGTATAATACAATACAGTACAATACAATACTGTACAATATAATACAGTACAATACAATACAGCAAGATGCAATACATTACAATGCAGTATAATACAATACAGTACAATACAATACAATACAGTACAATACAATACAATACAATACAGTACAACACAATGCAATACAATAAAATACGGTATAATACAATACAGTACAATACATGCATCATCATTATCTTCCCGTGGATCTCAGTTCAACTAGGGTCGGGATTAGAAAATTGCAGCAATTTCAGAAGCCTAGGCTCTCACCAACCGAATGCCTTTTCCGAAATCGGTTTTGGATCTAAATTCTTTGTCGCCTTCTACGAAAGGCGCAGTCCACGGTTAGTCTATACTTCAGCAACAATTACACAGCACGGATAACAATACAACAAAATACACTCCAGTAGCGGCCTGTGCGCATATATAATACAATGAAATGCAATGCAATACATTGAAATGAACTTCCATATAATGAAATAAAATAAGATGCAGTCAATGTAATCAATATAATGTAATATATCAAAATGTAACTAAACGGAACAATATAAGTGTATTATATAGTACCATGCAGTGCTGTACAGTAAATTTAGTTTATGGTCTGTTTCGACGGCATATTTAAATTTTATAAATGATCGTCATCTCCTACTAAACTCTATGGGCTACTATGAAACAACGTCAAACAGCTGATTGATCAACCGTAGCATGAGAAAGACATGTCATAGGTCAAGGACGTAAGAAACATAGGTCAAGGACGTATGAAACATAGGTCAAGGACGTATGAAACATAGGTCAAGGAAATATAAGACATGTCAATCACATATGAAACATGTCAAGGACGTATGAAACGTGTCAAGGACGTATGAAACATGTCAAGGACGTATGAAACGTGTCAAGGACGTATGAAACGTGTCAAGGACGTATGAAACATAGGTCAAGGAAGTATGAAACATAGGTCAAGGAAGTATGAAACATAGGTCAAGGACGTAAGAAACATGACAAGGACGTATGAAACACATGACAAGGATGTATCGTATGAAGCATATGTCAGGGACGTATGAAACATATGTCAATGACGTATGAAACATATGTCAAAGACTTATGAAACATATGTCAAGGACTTATGAAACATATGTCAAGTACGTATGAAACATATCAAGCACTCGTATATCATATATGGGACATACTCTGGAACGGGTATTATAACTAGACTGACCTCGTTCCATCCGTGGCTTTGCTGTTTGGATGGGCACCGTGCTGTAGTAGCACGCGAGTGATTTGTATTAATGCGCTGTTGGCGCAGCTGACGTGCAGAGGCGTCTGACCGTAGCTGTCTTGCACGTTAGCGTGTATCCCTCCGCTCGTCAAATAGTACCAAACCAAATCCTACGATCAATCCACCAATTGATAAATCAATCCAGCATTTACTATCGCGCTTCAACGATTAATCATATAATTTATCAGCCGGTTAATTCGTTTATCTATTTTTTAAAATTTCACAAATTAAATAAATAAAATATTAACAAATTAAGTCAATTCATTTATTTATTTATCGATTGGTCAATTCGTTACTACATTATATAGCAAAAACAATATGGGGTTTGGATTGGTTCTTAAAAAAAGGTGCAGTAATAAATAATTCAATGCAGCACATGATTACTTATCCTTTGCAAGCGTTTAGAATGTCCAGAGCGCAGAAGATGAGTAGTCTAAGCAGACATAGAGGCAAGCAATGGAAAAACATATAAAAACCATAAATTTCCTAATAATAATAATAATAATAATAATAATAATAATAATAATAATAACAACAATTACGTGCTACAGCCATCAATGAAAACATCGAGCACTATTGAGAGAAAATCAAGCCGGCGAGGAAAAAGAAGGTCCAAAAACGGTGCAAATTCCAAAATCCAGAAAATCAGTCCAAAGCAATAAATAAAAACTCCTACATAGCACGAAAGCTTAATTAAGAATATTTACCTTGGATCTATTACTTCGTAGAATACAAATGTGATCGAGAAAGAGAGAGAGAGAGACAGAGAGAGAGAGAGAGAGAGAGAGAGAGAGAAACATAAGAGAGAGAGACAGAGAGAGAGAGAGAGAGAGAGAGAGAGAGAGAGATACAGAAAGAAAGAGAGAGAGAGAGAGACAGAGACAGACCGATAGACAGACAGATAGACAGACAGAGAGACTGACAGACAGATAGACAGACAGACAGATAGAGAAAGAGAGAGAGAGACAAAGAGAGAGAGACAGAAAGAGAGAGAGACAGACAGACAGAGAGACAGACAGAGAGACAGACAGACAGACTGCCAGGCAGACAGACAGACAGAGAGAGAGACAGAGAGAGACAGAAAGAGATAGAGAGATAGAGAGAGACTGACAGACAGACAGACAGATAGACAGACAGAGACAGACATAGAGAGAGAGAGAGAGAGAGAGAGAGAGAGACAGACAGACACAGAGAGAGAAAGAGAGAGAGACAAAGAGACAGAGAGAGAGAGTGGGTATAATACCAACCTCATAGCCCAACCTAGCAGCTCTATGGAGGGGGCTCTCTCCCTCCACCTTCTTATCTTCCTCTTCCTCTCCACCCACCTCCCCACCCCCACCCTCACAGACATCATCCATATTCTCCTCCCCTTTCTTCAGCAGCAGTTTGGCGCCACCTGACTTCATCTTCTCTTTGCTCTTAAACATGGCGGCTCGTTGCAGTAGCGACATGCTTTTGGGTTTAGCAGGCAAATCGGAGGTGCCTTCCTGCTTAAAATTAATAATTCAGCAAAATAATCGGCTTTTCCTTCAAATATTCGAGTGATCAATTAATCGATTGATAGATTGAAAGAAAAAACTCACAAATTACGCTTAGTAATTGAGCTACATCTGTCACAAATTGCAAGTTGTCCTATAGGATTACAGAGAGCCTGTGAGATGTAAGTTACTTTGAATTATTCTACATGGGAACAAAGACGAATGTTTTCAAACGCTTTGTTATAAAATTTTTAGCAAAATAATCTTCGTCATCTTATAATTTTGATAATTTGTATTTTGATAATTTTGATAATTGTTCTGATAATTTTTTTGATAATTATAATTTTCTTATAATTTGAGAAATGAATTTTAACCACAAGTGCCCGGTACATAAAGCCATCGTCTAACCTGATACATTACAGAGTCCATGGATTGCGATGACTCAGCGTCCTGTGTGACGTCATACAAACTCGTTCCTTTCATCATCTGTCTATCGGCACCTCTACACGTACCTTTACCTCTCCCTCTACCTCTTCCTCCTCTAACACTTGCCACACCATCACCCAACGAACCACCGTCCCAGACATGACCTTGACTAACACGCTGATGACCTTCATCGACCTCAAACTGATCATGATTGTCATCAACATGACCTTCACCCGACAAGGTCACTGAATCATTCTCTCCACCACCGAATCCACAAGGAATCCTCGGCTTTCCACCCGTACCTCGAATCCTACACCAGTTTCGCCCTCCTCTCGACCTGGAGGGGGTTCCGGAGGTCAAGGTCACGTGTCGCTCTGCGAAGGACTCGATGGAATACTGATGGAAGGTGACGCTGTCAGATCGTTCCAGATATTCAGAGGCAGGGTCACGGGTGTTGGCATCAGACGACGCAGAAGCTTGGATGCTCTCCGAGGTCTGGGCACGCTTCTTGTACTTACGCTTGACCTTAAAGTCATTCTGCGATAAATGCATGAGTAGAATTGTAGTACTTTACACCGTGGAATAGGAATACTAAATACATCAATAGAACTGTTTACTTTACACTGGGGAATAGGAATAATCAACCAAGAGGTTACTAATAAATCATCAGTAAATCATTTAAGACAGTAGTAAATCATTATAAAAATTATCTAAGACTCTTACCAATAAATCATCAGTAAATCATCTAAGAAGTAAATAATCACTGGTAAATCATTAGTAAATCATCTAAGACTCTTACAGGACTGCTCTCCAGAACGGCGTCAGATGACGCCATAAGCTGATCACGTGACTGAGAACTTCCAATTTTCATTCCAACTCTTCCAGCGTTCTCCTTCTTTCCAACAAACTTACACTTCTTCTTATCCGCTTTGTCATTCGAACCATCTCCATAACGACAAGCGTTATCATCCTCTCCCACATTACTATCATCTTCGTAATCATCATTTAATCCATTATCATCATCGTCTAGGTATTCAATGGCCGAGTGTTTTCTGGATTCAGAACACGTGGCGGCTCCTGGCACATCGGCGACGGAACGACCCGGATAAACGCTCCTACCAGCCTCCGATATAACACCGCTAGCGTGCAGCTCCCCTGAGCCAGAGGTCTCAGAGTCGACTTCTGCTCGAGTCATCAGGAGCTGTCGCTTGACTGACCTCACGTGGTCCACCTGCTGACTACTGGACGTACTGACCTGCTGACCACTGGACGTATTGCAGGAGTCCTGGGAACCAGAGTCTTCTGCAATTGAAGAATTCGTATCAAGAACTATGTAAAACACAGAAGAACTCATATCGAGAATTTAGAAGAGCTCGTATCAAGAATTTAGTAAATCACAAAAGAACCCATATCTAGACTGAATATACCAAATTCTTGATATAAGAACTCATATCAGGAATTTGGTAATACGCAGAAGAATTTATATCAAGAATTTGGTAAAACGCAGAAGAATTTATTAGAGATGGGAATTTTATGAATTTCCAGAGTTCGGGTTCGGTTCGTTGAAAATGAAAGTTCGGTTCGGTTCGGGTTCGGTTCTAACAAGGGTTCGGGTTCGGTTCGGGTTCGGCTTGCTTTCCAACTCGCAAGAGTTCGATTCGAGTTCGAAATAGTTTGGTTTTGATAATGTTGCAATTGTTTAACTTTACTTATAATAATCATGGTTAAGACAAACATGTTTAAAATGGTTTATGGTAAATATGCTTAAAAATTCATAAAGTCATAATAGCTGCCACATTTTTTCACCTGGGTAAAAATATGACAATGTAAAAAAGAGAGAAGTGGTATTTATTCCTGTACATTTCTTAAAATATTGTAAGTTGACCAAAAATGTTCATAATATAGATATTTAGCTTTATTATTGTATCTGAAATATTCTCTTTGATTATAACGAGCAAATAGAATGCTTCATCAAATTTTAAATTTTTTTGTCACTATAGGCCTATAGGCCTATATTAGATACGTTTATAATTAAGTGGAAATGTCTTGGCTAAAATTTGATCCAAAATTTCAGAGACAAAGTGCAATTAGAAGCATAAAAATGTAAAGTAAAGATGATATAGTAAACACGTGTACTTCCATAGAAAATGATCATAATGTACACCGTATGATATAAACTGACCAGTAATAAGCTTCATAATTTACCTTAGGGTATCAAATTTGAAACTCTCAGATCAATTATGAAGTTACGAAAATAGTTTTGAAATTATTGCATGCCATGGTGCAAAATTATTTACTGTTATAAACTAATTATTTTCTTCAGATAGTCTTAACACATATAGAATATCATATATAATTATTTGTAAATCTGGCTGCAAAAATATTAAGGTAGCACACTAAAATTTGAAAAAATTCATAATTTGAATTAACAAGAACAAATCAACCTAGATTGAGTCATACATTTTCAAATTTTTATGGGATACTCTCATCGCTTTTGTCTCTTTGATGTTAATCTGCATTCGATATTTCAATGCCGTATCATTCAGACTATCCATTATCTTCTGTAGGCCCGTCTCGCTTCCCGCTACCATTCCTTTGCGCCGCTACAATTTAAAAATTTGTGTCGGAACCAGCCTTAGCTGAATATACGCTGTTAGATACTGTAAGACATGTAAATGCAAAAACTAATATACATTTGTATTGTTCTTACTATCTTCATTTAAGGTCAGGCTGGTGAAGAAGAAAGGAACTACAAGAGTTTGGTTCAGTTCAGTTTGGACGAAGTCTGGGTTCGGGTTCGGTTCGGGTTCGGCCAGAGTCTGGGTTCGGGTTCGGTTCGGTCAAAATTCTAGATTTCATGGTTCGGTTCGGTTCGGGTTCGGTTCGATTCGATTCCCATCTCTAGAATTTATATCAAGAATTTAGTAAACCACAGAACTCGTATGAAGAATTTAGTGAAACATATAAGAACTCGTATCAAGGACTTAGTAAAACACAGAAGAACATATATAAAGAATTTTGTAAAATAAAGAAGTCATGTCAAGAATTGAGTAAAACACAGAGGAATTCATATCAACAATTTAGTAAAACACAGAAGAACTCATATCAAGAATTTGGTAAAACATAGAAGAATTTATATCAAGAATTTAGTAAAACACATAAGAACTCCTATCAAGAATTTAAATTTCAATAAGCAAATCAGCGAACAATTACCATCTCTATCTGACGGAGTCCTATAGGGATTCTGTTGACCAGTATCCGCTCCGGGATCTCTTCCAGCTAACGACTCTTCTCCAGGTGGAAACAACCTCTTCCTCTTCCTCGAGGCGACTCCCGGAGATCCACCTGATCCCATGTTCTGGGTGGATTCGAAGGACTCGGCAGTCCCTATAGATTTCTGACTAATAAACTTAACGAATTCCATATGATGACTTTTCGAAGGATGCATCAGATTCCTTCCAACGCTTGAGCCAAAACCTCCTCCTGTAGCCATTCCAACAGTACCAGATGCCATCTTCGCCTTTCCAGTATGATTAACTATCGTGGAATAACCGGAAGCAGACAGTTTTCCGGGGCCATCACCGGACAAACAATCAGCTGAACTTTTCTCCTCTTCCATTCCTCCACCTGACGGAACATTTTGATCTTCTGACGACGACTGGGTTGACGCTTGGGGGGCAGCGGAGGACACCTGAGGTTGATTCTTCATGATCGGCTGGACGTTGGCCACGGGAATGATTTTATTTCCGCAGGATCTCTGACCAGAGAGACGTCGAGCTCTCAGATCACTCTCCAGGATAAACGAAGACCTCGATCCCGTCAGATCTTCTGGGATACCCTTGCCACCAACTCCAGAATTCTCACCCAAAGTCATCGCTCTAGCAGGGTGGACTGCGGAAGCGTGGTCTGACAACTGAGTTGATAACTCCAGGTGAGTGGAAGAGTCTCCCACACTCGCACCTATCAGACCACTGGAACACTGTTTCCCAGACATTTCCTGACATCTATTCGTACCTCCCACATTTGATCTGACTCTATCTGTGGCGCCAGTGTATACTAAATGGTCTGACGTCAACATTTCAGACAACACACTTTCCGTGCTAGTGGGATTTGATTTATTTATCGAAGAGTCCATTTCCGTGTCGCACGCCGAAGCTACGGGAGAACCCTCCGTAGGACTGGACCCGGTCAGATCGATTACGTCACTTTCTGGAGTAGATTTTTGTTTTCCGGATGGCAGTCGGATTTTATTCGAAGTCAAAAGACCGATACCGTATCCAAAAATAGAATTCGAATCGGATCTAGAGTCTTGATTTAAGGCAATTCCACCCTGATCTGCAGCAGCCATCTCACCAGTAAATCCCGAGAAGGTGGTGGAGTCCCCAGAAGGATGCAGCTGGAAGGCTGACGGTAGCTGAACGGTAGAGTGGTCGATCACGCTTCCGCCTGAGAACGTGTAAGCTGTACAGATATTCGAAGCAAGAGAGCTCTGAGTCATCGCGGATGACGTTAGATTTGAGTCAAGCATCCTATCGCTAGTCTGCATCGAGTGCGCCGCAGTTGGATATCGATAGGCGCCTCGAGAAGCCATCAACGACGGGTTGAACACAGATCTCTGAGGTAGGGAAAGATGCGCATGACGAGCTCCTGCTTCTAACGAGTAAGCCGCTGAAGGAAAAAATCCGCACATGGAGTCCACAGGACCGCCGAGACCCGGAGAGACATACCTCGAGTTTACTCGGGCTCCGGAGGTATCAGCACCCGTCCCTGCTGACTTTCCACCATGCGCCTGCTGGGCAAGAAAGGTTCCGGAATGAGTGATGACCGGAACGGCGCCCGGATGAGGTTTGCTGCCTTGCATCACTGAACTAAAGTTTCCAATTCTCGTTTGAACAATCTGCTGGATAGAACTATCCACCTGATGGGCGGCCCTCAGCACGGGATCATCTCCCGGAAGTCTGCTGGGACTTTGGAAGGGATCTCCGAAGCTGGAAGCTGCATCAAATCCGGCTCCTGGAAGAACTGGTTTTGAAACAGTGGAATGACCAGCAGAGCCAGACAAGTAGGATGAGGACGTATTCCTCTGCCACGGCATTCCACCGCACTGATCCCTCGCGTCAATTACTCCAGGAGTAACACCTGTCCTCGAGGCCAATCCATCTCGTGCCGGTCCCTGGTGGTAGTGCTTAGACTGAGCCAGCATTTGATGGTGGGTCATCTGCCTAGACTTGGATAGATTCTGTTGTGAAGAAAAATATTTCGAATGAGGTTTTCTTACCTGCGGCGTAGTAGATCTACCGTGCGCAACGCTCTGCTGCATTTCTGAGGTAGACTTCGTTGCGCAGCTAGGCTGTGCGCCGCCATTGTTCAGTTTTCGTTTCTTAACGGAAAGATCTAGCGGACACTCGGCACCATCGCAGCCCAGATTTCTAGCAGAAGCAACCGTCAAGTCAGTGGCCTCGTATTCACTCCCCGAGCACGTTCCTTTGTTAAAGGTCAGGTCCAGCGGCTGTTCGTTGGAAGGCACTGCCGGAGTGCCGAGGAACTGCAAGCCTACGCTAGATCCTGGGATTAAAGACTGAGGTTTGTCGACGTCACCCAACGAGCTGACCATTCTTCTTTCGCAGAAGCTAGCTCTGAACGCCTCGTGGGAGGTTATTCGCCATGATCGTTGCTTCGTTTATCCCGAGAGTGCCGGCAGGGGCTTACTAGGTTGTCTACCTACATCCGCTGAGCCTTGTCTTGAAGACCGGCCATAGGAACATGTCCTTTAGCTCCAGACTGCATAATTCTTGGATTACCGCTCATCTGTAGTCGAATGCGGATGTCTCGGATTGCCTGTTGTCGTGAATCCAGTTGGATTGTTACTAAACTATCCGACGATCTATTTCCAGTCGATCATTCTTCATCGTAGTATCATTCATCCTAACGCCCAACAGAGAGCTATTTGTCGGAAGACCAAACCTATTATAACGTTGAGATGCGGAGCTCGTATGCGGTGCCTTAACTGTCGCTGGCAGAGCATGCATGGCTTTCTTGGTGAACTAAACTGAGTCGAAGCAACACCAGATGAATTGCTGTGTACCGGCGTGTTGCCCTTAATTTTATCATTTCTTTATAGTTAAGGTTTCCAGCATTATGGTGAATCGATTTACCTCTATCAGAGAGCCTGATGCCACTGGTCAGAGGTTAAATCTGATAATTTAAAACTGTTAGACATTGACTTCATACTACTGAATTGTTTTCCATTTCTGTAGAAGATTTATAAGATGATTCGCTCAACATCGAAGCTGAACTTAAGTCTTAACGTCCGATGACTTATCCAGATTGGAATGTCTGGAATAGATGATATCCCATCCGAATTATCGTATCCTCTGGAAGATGAGATGTTTTTGACTTGGGTGGGAGAAGGTAACGAGAGGCTGCGCTGGAGTTACTACTTCCAGAAGATTTCACCAACTCCGGTACTCTAGAGTGGGCTGGAAAATCTCTCAGTACTTCATCTCTCCTAGTAGTCTCACTACTACTGTTCTCTCTCAAGTACTCATTTTCTCCGTCGCAAAGTACTTTTAACTAAGTACTCTTTTTCTCCAGTCTCACTAGTACTTTTCCTACGTAATCCTCTCTTTTCTCTGAAATATCTTTTACTAGGCCATCACCGAACGTCTCTGAATTGAAACCACTACTCCGCAGCATATCTTTATCTACTCGGTTTCCATCAAATATTACTCTTACATTCACCAGAATCCTCCACAACGGAAATCTCCGTAGGACTGTCCAAGTCTTCTACTGATATGGCAGCAATATTATTACACGATGTAGGAAGCATAGGATTTTTTCATGTTAGCCACAGAACTGGATATATCTGGAAGAAAGTGCGAAGATGTCGTCGATTCTGAACTGGAATACGAAATACTGGATAATACCACATCAGTTTTCGGAATGATACAAAGAAGTGGCAACTTGGAAGAGTCTAACCTAGTCGGTGTGGCTAGTGTTTCTGTGGTGGTGGCAAGAAGTTGAGATAGCTTCTGAATTTATCACGAGCGGAAGGTTAGAAGCGCCTTCACATAACCTTTCACCTACCGCAGGGCCAGACGACGTCATTTCTGATGACGCAATATCGTCAGTCGACGCAGCTATGGTACCGTAGATAAATATTCGTCAGTCGAGGACGTAACTGCGCCAGCAGACGGCAGCAATGCGTCAGAGCGTGACGCAATTTGATCTTATGTGACGTCACGGTATCCATTAGTGACGAAAGTGCTTCAGTAGCGCAGCGATTCGACGACTCTAATACGGGCCTGATAGTAGATAACGGCATTTTTCGATAAAAACTAGTCTCCATCAGGAGTCACTCAGACTCTGCCTCAAAACTTAGCTAATGCTCTTTAAATAATTAGTATTTACCTCCGCTTTTGTCTAATGCTCAAATACTGCTCGCAAGTTACATAATCATGCGAATCTTAAAACAGTTACCGGGTCTCTTGGCAGGCCTAGACTAATTAATTCATTTTGGGTAGGTATACACTCTGATCTCGTATTATCTCTAACCGAGCAGCTCTATCCCTGTGCAACACGCTAGAGGAATTCAGTAAACATCGGACCCGTCAATTGAGAATTAATTCAATGACATATTAAGGATGCATTCGTCGATCATATTAGCAGAATTACTTCTGTAACTCTATCTCTAGACCAAATGAAGTTTTTTATTTATTCCATTATTCGTTGAAGTCGATTTATTGAAGGAACGCTGTTTTCCGGTTTGCAACGATAAACGTGAGTTTAATCGTTTGAAGATGACGATGACGCTGTCAGGGTGAAAATTCTCCAGGAACTAATAGGTATCCACTAAGAATCCCTACCGATCCTTAGTCGCTTTAATCCTATAGTATCCGGATATGTAGGTTACATTCTGTGAAACAGCTCGCACCGAGTTATTAAAACTATACCTCATTTAATAATACAACACAATTTTAGAATCTTATCGATCCTATAAACAAGCTATCCCTTTCTCTACTTCTCTACCAATGCTTATACTCAACTGTCCATGTAGTGTGGAGTCAGGTTATTACTAATAGATATCCATAGCGGCATGTCACCATCTCACAATCTGAAATTAAAAACAAAAATATTTAAACCAGTAAAACGGGGATTCATGGGAAGATGACGATGATGATGAAGAAGATGATGATGACGGTGCTTTGATGATGTTGATGATGACGATGATGAAATTACAAATAATAATACTAACCTAATTTTACATGATGTATCCAATGTATTTAAAAATGCATACTAATAAATACTCTACAGAAACAAGAACAGATTACCTTAATCGAGAAATAGCGAAGATGGATATCAACGCAGTAGACAAAATAAGTTTAACAAATTAACAAATACAATTTAAAATTAATAATTCATATAGCCATTCGGCACTGAATTTAATCTAAAATTTAATAATGCTCGATGTGTCATTGACTGTTGCACTCTAATGTTGTTACGTTATGTTAAAGTCACAGACCAGAATATAGGCATTTTAAGTTGCAGCACGTTTTAATACGCTAATGACGTCATGAAACAGTTCTTAAGTATAAATTATTATTTTTCTTGTTTAAAAAGCAATAGGCAAGCTAATAGGCAACAACAATAAACCATGGCAGTAAGTCCATGAAAAAATAGTAAGAGCAATGGAGTACGACTGTATGGTAACTATTTCTACATTTTATTCAGAAAAACTTACAGTCTTGACTTCAGGCTTCTGATGAAATCTAAAACTATGCCGTTTTTAACGTCAGTTTTCTGCTTAAATAGCATGTCAGTGACGGGGAGAGCTCTGGATTTGAACCTGCATCGATTGATCCGCGTCTTAACACAAGCCAACAAGTCATGGGTTTAGTATATTTCTATACTGGTAAATTTTAAAACTCCACAAGTTCCATCGAATTCAGAAAATGTAAATTTGTTCCATAATAATTAAATGCATATAATTGCCAAAATATTGCGTTGATTGAAATAATAATCAACAAATAATTATTAATAATAATAATATCATTACTATTATTCTCCTCTCAGTGCACTGCCATATTTAATATTATTAGTATTTTCAGTATATTACTATTATATAATAATATATTATATTATATTATTATTAGTTATTACCTTGAACGAGCGCTAAGAAGTTTAGGTCCACCTAATATACTGCACACGAAAGACTCAAAAACGAATTAAGTAAAAAAAAGTAAAAATCCGTCAAATCCTTATGAAGGTACAGCGCTTCACTCAATTCTTCATCCTCTCCTCTCTCTTCTCTCTGTCTCCCCTATATATATATATATATATATATATATATATATATATATATATATATATATATATATATTTATCTTTCATCTTTCTCTCTCTCTATCTATATTTCTCTCTCTCTCTAACTTTCTCTGTCTCTCTCCTCTCTCTCTCTCTCTCTCTCTCTCTCTCTCTCTCTCTCTCTCTCTCTCTCTAAATGTCCCTGTAAAGTCAGGTCCAAGACATATCCTCAAGCTGCTTCGATCTTCATTCTGCGAGCAGAATTTAATGCTGCGCTTAAAATAAATCCATAGTTCATTTACCTGCGGAGCTCGAGATCAACACGTAAATCATTTCAAGAATTAATTTGTTATTACATGCGAAGAGATTGACCCGGTACAAGAACATAGTGAATAAGTCGGCTTTGCAATAGCACAGAGTACAATGCACCTGTATACCTAAACCTCGCTACATGTATAGCTATGCACTGTCGCCACCGCTAACATAAAAACAACAGATTTACAAGAGGCGTGGCCTTATTTACAAGAGGCGTGGTTTAAGATATAATAGGCGTGGATTGATTTATAAGAGGCGTGGTTTGATTTACAAGAGGCGCGGTTTGATTTATAAGAGGCGTGGCCTGATTTACAAGAGGCATGGATTGTTTTCCAAAGGCGTGGCCATTAAATTTCAACGTCTCATTAAAATGCAATTGCTCTATTATTGTTCACTTCATAACTCCTTTCCCTCAGTGTTAGAATTCCCGGGAAGAGGGAGAGATATATTCGACTTTCCGTTATACGATTACATTAGCTTTACCATTAACTTTACCACTAGCTTTACCATTAGCTTTACCATTAGCTTTACCACTAGCTTTACAATTAACTTTACCACTAGCTTTACCATTAGCTTTACCATTAGCTTCACCATTAGCTTTACCATTAACTTTACCATTAGCTTTACCATTAGCTTTACCACTAGCCTTTTTAAGCTTAAATCCTCTCATTTCGGAGGTAGCGAAGCTGAAAATGTGTAATTTTTTGCTTCCATTGAGAAAACTGACGGTTCTATATTAAAATATCACAAAAACCACGAACTGTTTACGATATTTCTACAATCACAAACAGCCTATCTGTCAGTGCAATGCCGTAGGCCTTTTGTGAAAAAACGGGTTTAATTTGCTGGGAGGGGGGGTTAAAGGGTTCGACTCTCTTTGGGAGACGTGTGACCCCCTGACTAAAGTTCTAAACCTCCAGTTGTAACCACCCTCTCTAAGATAAATCCCTGATGACCCCCCCCTCCCCCCCGATAAGCTTTCAACTCCGAAGTCGACTCTTCTTTGAGAAATTTAACAAATCCAGTCCTGGAAATAAACGAATTTAAGTTTAACACTGTCACAGACTCACAGATTTAATGTGTTTAAAATGCGCCTCTCAATAAGAGCGTTGTTCGCAAAGGCTCTAAATAGCGAGCACCAGCCCATGCTTGAGCTCTGATACAATAGGACTACAATAGTCACAGCATCCTGTTTAACTTTAACATTACACGACAGCAGACTATTTAACATTATGACACAAAAAGTAATGCAATGTATCGAGTTGAATACGGAATATCTCTTGTCAGAGATTAATCTAGTAACAGTCAAATATTAATTAGAAAAGTACACTGTTGCAGAAATTTATCCATTCACCGGTCCTGTCGAGCAAATCTCTCCCTCTTAAAATAGCAATTTTCTGTAATTAACGACGACCATCACGCTGACGAAGATGACGATGATGACAACGACCTCGATGATTAATAGCATTTTATTTACTCGATTTAGCAGGGAAACGCAACCACTTTCGCTGGCCTTTATCCTTTTATATTTGATCGCAATAAATTGATACTTAGTCTCAGCTAGAGATCCTCAGCTGAAACGTTTACCGCAGCTGCTTAAGCTGTCTACAGCAGCTGGACTCAGCTAATTACATTGTCCGGCAAACGGCTGAATCAGCACCTTTACAATTATCTGGAAATCGATCGATCCTCAATCCTCTTTTTTAATTTCTTTCAGAAATTTTCCCCGTTGTCCTTCGTTGTTCACACAATAGGATAGATCGTCTGACTGAAGCCAGTGACGATGTCGGTAAGATATTCGATCGCGGATCAGTATGTGCCGGGTTAAAATCCTGGGCTCTCCCGTCACTGACATCGCTTTCGTGTGAGGAAACTGACGTTAACATTAGGTTTTTTAGTTATCTGACAGCATTTTTATAAATCTCAAGTTCCAATTTAAGTACATTTTTTCTCAAATATTCATTTTATTTAAGACTACTGTAAATTAATAATTTTATTTATTATTTTGCTCAATGTTTGTTTTATTTATGATCGTGTTGATTATTCATTTCATATACGATTGCATTGAATATTCTTTTTGTATATTGTTGTGCTGAATATTCATTTTATTTATTACAGAATCGTATGGAACAAAGAATTTTTTCTTTGGGGCATGTTAAAAGCGGCTACATTTACTAAAGAAGTGAAAGAAGAACACGAGAAAGAAGTAATGACAAAATCATAGTAAAACTTTTTACATTGAAATAAATAAAGCACGTTAAAGTCGTCATTTAAACTTCCAACTTAATAATACGCCATTCATTATTCAGAGATCTAAATCACTTACTTTGAGTTAATATCCGATTAATATCCCTGGTTATTATCCGATTTGGGTCACTACCTAAATCGGGCGATGGCACAATACCATAAATTAAACTCTAAATAATTACTACCAATTATACTTAAACAGAAACATTTTCGCATAAGACGACCGTACACATTAGAGATGGGAATTTTATGAATTTCCAGAGTTCTCCAGAGTTCGGGTTCGGTTCGGTTCGTTGAAAATGAAAGTTCGGTTCGGGTTCGGTCAGCAGTTGACAATTTGAGAGTTCGGTTCGTTGAAAATGAAAGTTCGGTTCGGGTTCGGTTCTAACAAGGGTTCGGGTTCGGCTTGCTTTCCAACTCGCAAGAGTTCGTTTCGAGTTCGAAATGGTTTGGTTTGGATAATGTTGCAATTGTTTAACTTTACTTATAATAATCTTGGTTATGACAAACATGTTTAAATGGTTTATGGTAAATATGCTCAAAAATTAATTAAGTCATAATTAAGTCATTAAAAATTCATAATTTGAATTTAACAAGAAGAAATCCACCCAGATTGAGTCAAGCAATTTCAGATTTTTATGGAATACTCTCATCACTTTTGTCTCTTTGATGTTAATCTTCATTCCATATTTAATGCCGTATCATTCAGACTCTCCGTTATCTTCTGTAGGCCCGTCTCGCAGCTCGCTTCCCGCTACCATTCTTTTGTATCGCTACCATTCTAAAATTTGTGTCGGAACCAGCTTTACCTGAATATATGCTGTTGGATACTGTGAGACATGTAAATGCAAAAACTAATATATATTTGTATTGTTCTTACTATCTTTATTTAATGTCAGGCTGGTGACGAAGAGAGAAACTACAAGTGTTTGGTTCAGTTCGGTTTGGACGAAGTCTGGGTTCGGGTTCGGCCAGTGTCTGGGTTCGGGCTCGGTTCGGTTCGGCCAGAGTGTGGGTTCGGGTTCGGTTCGGGTTCGGTTCGGTCAGAGTCTCGGTTCGAGTTCGGTTCGGGTTCGGTCAGAGTCTGGGTTCGAGTTCGGTTCGGTTCGGGTTCGGTTCGATTCCCATCTCTAGTACACATGCTAACTACATACTGAAGGCAATGGTATCATTAGGTCCTTGACATTTCACGAAAAGACGCTGTTGACTTCAGCGCTTAAATCATTCTGAGAAAAGCTCAAGTTAAAATAGGTAGCTGTTGCGCTCTGTGGAGAAATTACGTTGGAATATGAAATTAGGCGCTAGGATCAAGGAGCTGGAGCAAGGAGAAAGGAGCATGGAACATGAAGCAAGGAGCCTGGAGGCTGGAGCAAGGTGCTAGGAACATGGTGCTAGGAACATGAATCAAGGAGCCTGGAGCAAGGTGTTAGGAGCATGGAGCAAGGAGCATAAAGCAAGGAGCCTGGAGCAAGGAAAAAGGAGCATAGAGCAAGGATCATGGAGCCTGGAGCAAGGAGCACGGAGCCTGGAGCGCGAAGCACGAAGCAAGGAGCATAAAACAAGAAGCATGGAGCAAGGAGCATGGAGCAAAGAGCATAGAGCAAGGAGCACGGAGCAAAGAGAATGGAGCAAGGAGCATGGAGCAATGTGCTAGGAGCATAAAGGGAGGAACAAGGAGCCTGGATCATTGAGCAAGGAACATGAAGCAAAGAGCATGGAGCAAGGGGCCTGGAGCAAGGAGCATGGAGCAAGGAGCAAGGAGCATGGAGCCTTAAACAAGGAGCAAGGTGCTAGGATCATGGAGCAAGGAGAAAGGAGCATGGAGCAAAGAGCCTGGAGCAAGTAGAATGGAGCAAAGAGAGTGGAGCAAGGAGAATGGAGCAAGGAGAATGGAGCAAGAAGCATGGAGCAAAAAGCAAGGAGCCTGGAGCAAGAAGCGTGGAGCACGGTGCACGAAGAATTGAGCATGAAGCATAAAACATGGAGCAATTAGCGTAGAGCAAGGAGCATAAAACATGAAGCTAGGATCGTGGAGCAAAGAGCAACGAGTATGGAGCATGGAGCTAAGCTGACGTAATCCTCTCTAGAATTTAGTGAGACCCACCTACACGTCTAAATCCCCCGCAGTACATTACCAGCTATAGTTTACTTTAATTAGTTTATCCTTTTTATCTCTATTAGATTAAACAGTTTCTATTCATTAGTTTCAATTGTATTTGTCTTAACTTAACTAGTCTCTATCCATATAATTTCAACTCTTTTCTATTTCATTAATTTCTTATCGTAGATGTTTTAATCGAAGGCTGAAAGGTTTCTCAAAGTCTCTCTCTAGTGTCTGTCAAGTGGCAGGTTCAAGGTACATATGCACACTAAGAGTTTGTTTTCACGCCCCCTTAAAGAGCACTCTAAAGATCAATCAGCTAATCACTCCACAAAATGCTAAACCTTTTCCATACCATATATACCTTTTTATAGTTACTTTTTGTAGCTCTACTTGCTCTTCATGTCGTGTTTGTGAGCTTTAGCAAAGGGTAGGAGATTTAACACCGCTTCAATTGCGGCACACTCTAGGCTTTTAATGTAAATACCAATTAATGATGTTTTATTTTATATAAATTACATGTAGTTTCTATTTAGTTAGCTCTCACTAAATATAAGCTCACTAAATTAAATGGATACTTTCTACTATTTAATATAATTAAATTATAAAAACCTAAGTTAAATTTTAAAAAAAGCACACACACCTACAATGGTAGTCTCCGGATCTTATTTATACATGTACATGCGATATTACTTATAAATTTTAATTTTATTATTATAATTGAACTCATTCCGTAAAGTAGTTTCGAAGACACTTTTTTTAAGTAGACTAATTAGCGTATAACAGGGTACTTCGCAAAAACAGAGCTAATCTCATCCAAATCGTCAATCTGGGTTGAGAATACCTCATGATTAGCTAATATGCCTATATCTGTGAATCGGTACGTGCAGGATTCGAATTCTCATCTCGCAACCCATAGAGAGAGAAAGAGAGAGAGAGAGAGAGAGAGAGAGAGGAAACTGACGTTAAGAGTTAGCCTATATCTGGAGAAAGGATATTGAGCACAGATCATTTTAATAATTTTCTAAATACGTCATCTGATCAACTGGCCTACACAGCTAAGCCGTATCTCTCTCGAAGATTCAATTCTATCCATATAACTCTACTTATACATATAATTCTATCGATATAACTCTAACCATATAACCCTAACCATATAACCCTAGTCATAAAATCCTATCTATATAACCACATCCATAAAACCCTAACCATAAAATCGGATCTCTATAACCCAAATCCATAAAACCCTAAATAAAATCCTATCCATAAAACCCTAAATAAAATCCTATCCATAAAACCCTAATCATACAACACTAATCATATAACCCTAACCATAAAACTCTATCCTTAAAACCCTATCCATAAAATCCTATCCACGTAACCATACCCGTGCAACAGTACGCAGTTCAAACCCATACGTGTGTTGGACAAGTCTTTGTCTTTCTCTCGGATTCAATCCATTCCCAGAACACGGAATTCGTCGCTAATACTCCCGAATGCAGAATAATTAACCCGGGGAGGGCAAGAGGATTACTCCCCCCCCCCCGGTCCTTTTTGATTTCAATCCTGTATTCTTAAATAATCCAAAATGGCTCTAGTGATAAGATAGTAAGGTATCTTTTGTAAATTAAATTTAGGCACAATTTAATTCACTCCCAAACCTTAAATATGTCAACTCGCCCTCTGTATAGCTCCTGCACTCACGCGGCAATATCATATGCATTCCAATCCTACGCTAGTTAAAGCATCCTACTGAAACTAAAGCGCAGATAAATGAGATACATCAAGGAAGTTATATTGACCTGATGTAATATTCTCTGTATTGCAGGTGTTCAAATTATTATTATATTCGTTTATTACATGAAATCTGACATACCGCAGAAAACGTACACACACACAAATGGCAATATAGAAAGTAATAAACATAAGCAGACACTGTTTAAAAAAACTTAATAAGAGTCTTTATATAGCATTCTAATTATAAAGTTCTTATCCATCAAAGGTGTGCGCTTAGATGGTAAAGAGAAAGGGTGAGCCCTCTCCCTGAGCTTAAAGTTAACACTATCTTTAAGCGGCGGAAGAAGCCGGTGCAGGACATGCTGTTTGTTACTGATGATAGCGTTAAACAATTTCTCATCTGCATCAGCAGCGATATCCGCAAAAGATCGTACTCCATCATAGAAGTTACATCTTATAGCCTTCCTGAGGAAGGCTTCAAGGCGTTCACTCTCCGAGGAACCAACATAACCCCACCAAAATTGCGATGCATATGTTAACTTGGATAGTACAATAGATTTAAAGACAGTGACAATTAGGTCAGAATTAAGACCTTTTGATTTTAGAGTGCGAATGGCAAAAAGATTAGAAGAGCAACTGTTAATTATATCATCCACGTGGACAGAAAAAGAAAAGTTGGATTGCAGTGTAACACCTAAGCACTTCAAGGTGTTGACTCTGACAAATCCATCTAGAAGCGGTGGCACAAAACTTGCTAGAAATTTAGATCGCGGAGGATGGAAAAGAAGTTCACGGGATTTCGACTTATTCAACTGTAGATTGTTCTTACTGGACCATCAGTCAATGTTAGCAAAGTTCATCGTCAGTGGTATAAAGATACTGAGATGGGATAATGATGTATGCATCATCAGCGAACTTAATAATGTCATTATAAGAGTGCATAGGTCTTAAATCCGAAGCAGTAATGGAATATGAAGCGGGACCAATAGCTGAACCTTGTACAACACTAGCTGAAATATTTGCAGTAGAGGATACATTGCCATCAAATTTAGTACAATGTTGACGGCCAGTAAAGAAACTAACAAGCCAATTATGGACGCAAGATGGTATGTCCAGATCAGCAAATTTTTCAATAACAGTTGAATGTCTGATCCGATCAAAAGCTTTGCTAAAATCTAGAACAATGACTCTGACAAAGGGACTACTTGACAACATTTGTGATATACTCTGATAGAGTGCTATAAGGGCACCTGTGGTAGATCCGGTTCAAATATAAAACAGAAGATAAAGCCAACAGCGGCGCTTCTATTTATGAACTCAACACAACTTTCATGAACTTATATTCAGTTCAGTAGTAAGAACTGAAGTAGATTTATTTAACTATTTGGCAAATATAAAATATACGTGTACTATTTAACATGCATTAATTGCATGCCGTGAAATATATAAGTGATATAATATTTACTCTTCACACTTGATATAAATAATATTACCCTTGCAATGCGAGAGGTTAATTAATTTAGCTTTTCATTTTATTACTAAAATATTGTATTACCATTTCAGTTTTATAAATTAATAATAGTAACTGATACATTTTACAGATACTAATAAATGTCGAAAATAAGACACAAATTCTGAATCTAAAATGTATTAAAATAAATAATTGAATAAACTCCATAAGCCACACAGTGCTATTTTCGGAATGAAACTACAGCAGCAAAAACTGAATAGGTCGCCAAATCAATACAGATCTACGACTCCAAATATGGCGGAAAGTCCCCGCACCAGACTGAATAAGAAACCTCGCCAGACTGACAACTCTCGCCGAACGAGGCTATGTGAGAAAGCTTATCGCCTTCTTTAAAACCTTTCTACTGAGAGTTCAAAATACATTGAACCTTTCGAACCCTGACTCTTTATTTGATTCCTGCTTCTATCGGAAAAGATTTAAACTGAAATGACCGGAAACCGTCCGAGTTCGTAAGGAAAATTTGAGAAATAATTAATAATTAATGCAAATGTTTGCATTTATAAAATTTTGAATATATAAGTGACATTTGTTATTATTATTATTATTATTATTATTATTATTATTATTGTTAACAACGAAAACTTATATAGCAGTGTCTTGGCCGAATTCGGTCTTCGAGACTACTTTACAGGAAGAGTTCAATAGTAAAATAACAATTACATTTAAATTAATATCTAAAGTAGTAAAAAAATTCCACATATTAGCGGAACTTTACGCTATCCAGCAACACTCGTTCCAGTCTTCATATACAAAAACTTATATAAACATACATATGTGTATAATACTTTGTGGGCTTTTATTTACGTTCAAGCGCTCTAACTACTTATTGTGAACGCCAATTGTGATATGTGTATCATAAATGAAATAAATAAATGCTAGGAAAATGTCAATTGTCTCTGCCTTAAGCGAAAACCTGATGGAATAACGAACGATAGGCAGCTAGAAAACACTGCGTAAATAAGTTCACAGGAAAGTAAGATCCTATGCAGTGCTAGTCCATTACTCAAACAAATCTATGCAAATGAGTTTTATGCGTAAAACGCTCTTGGGGTTTGCTTAAAAAAGTAAACATGAACTGAATTAATTAAACTCAACTAATCAATAAATGGAATAGATCAATCTAGAAAATCAATAGAATCAATAAAATAAATAACATTAGTAGAATCATAAACCAGTAGAATTACATAATAGAAAAGAATCAATAGCCTCAAACATACCGTATATTAATTGAATTGAAGATCGATTCAATGAAATTGAACCAAAAGTCCAGATTCAAATAAAAAGTAGCCTGTTTAGAATCATGGTTCATTAGAATCAAAACGCAGCAGAATCAAAGAGCACTAGAATAAATGATCAATCGAATCAGAGAGCATTTAAATCAAGAATGAACAGACTCAGAGAGCGCTAGAATAGATCAGTTCGGTAATTGAAAACATACTTTGTTGTATGGTAACACTGGTTTTGTTTATGTTGACATCTGATACATAAATTTACGTGTAAATGTAATGGGTCTATGTTATAACTTCGTTATAATGCATGCATACCGTTATAATGGATGAAAGAGTTAAACTATAAGTGTTAAGTTATTTTTTAATTATACGTATATTAATACGTATAGTAGGTTGTAAAGTACATAACATTTCTAAACAAAACTCATATTAGAAATTTTATGAGGAAGTAGTACATTTCAATAGTATTCTATGCAGTGTTTACTTTTTCTAGTCCACTGTTTATATTTGGTGTCCACGATGTTCTATTTATAGCTATTACCGAAAAGATCTATTCGCGGATCAACAGAATCAAAGAGCGTTAAAATCAAGAATCAAAGTTCAACAGAATCAAAGTTAAGAAGAATCCAAGACCACTACAATAAAAGATTAAGGAAATCTAAGAAAAAATTTAATTTGAATCGTATGTCAATTGAAACAAATAGAATCATGTATAACCCGCATTTGTATAACAAAGGATAGCATATACAACTGGAGGCTATATACATGTATAGACTTAGCGGAGAGTCGAAACTAAATAACAAGCTCATGATGCACAAAAAGAGTTTAAATAAAATTTTGTACCAGTAAAGACACTATCTAGTGTTCATCACATCATCTAGCACTATAATCTGAGCTTTTGCTAAATTTCAATACTAGGACGAAAATGGGGTGAATGCTAGACAGTCTGGGATTAAATTTTTTTAAAGACCTTCTTAAATAGTATCAGGTCCGTGTAAAGAGCTACTACGTCTCTACAATAATGTTTTTATATTATGCACGCCGCTCAAGTAAATAATGTTTTTTATATTATGCTTCAGCAAAAATGTTTTTATATTATGCCTCAGCAATAATCTTTTTACATTATGCATGATGATCAACTAAAGGAGGCTGTTTAGTAGCGCACAGCTGATGGCAATCGGAAGTTGCTGGCAAGTTTTGTAGAATTTTAATTTTCTAAGCAAAACCTCTGCGTACCAGCAACGCCTTACAAAGTAGGCCTAATACAAACTTTCATCGTACACTCGAAAAGTACGACCTAACAGCTAAACAATAATTTATACATTTTATTTTAGTGTCTATATATTTAAAATTAAATTAACCATATCACATGCTAGGCTTAAACGTACACTAAACCTTATTCCAAAGCTCCATGGCTATGAATAGTAGCGCCAATACATAATAGACTTTATGACACGGTTGAAGGTTACAATAACTCGGCAGCGTTTCATATGAAATCTACATACATACTTCAAAAACGACGGGCCACACCAATGTGCTATTTTTGTATGGTGTACTATATATGGCTCAGTGAGCCACACCAATGCTCAAGACAATTTCTGCAACTAGCCTTCAAAGTCTGTCTGCAACTTCTATTTTTTACTTTTTATTTCCCCCCGCACCCCTCCACTACTCTACGCAGAATTAGAGATTGATATTTTCTCAATCGAGTCAGATTAAAACGAGCAGTCATCCGTATTCAAGGCAACTCATTGAGTAATGATTCTAAGTCTTTTTCTTACAAATTTATAGCTCCAATTAACAAAATGCTAATTTAAATGACTTATTCTTAACTCCTAATTTTTTAAACTTAACTTCTTCTAACTCTTTTATTTAACTCTATATGAGATTAATTTTTAAATTGAGTGACTACTTAAAATCTCATCACTGTGTTTATTGACAGAACTAATATCACCCTAATATCACCCTCAGTTAATAAAACAGACGTTAAACCTACTTTGAAACAGAACTGTTGTAACCGAAATGGCGAACAGTTTCTTATGGTGACAAGTCATTTCTAACATTAGGTCCCAAAATCAGAAAAACACTTTCAAATTGTATAACTTTCAAATTCACTTGATAGCTTTAAAAAATCCAAAAAAATCTTTCTTTTTGTAAGATCCTTTCGGTAAATTCTAAGCTCTCATCTATTTTATATATCTATTAGATTAGGTCCTTTAGACATATTCTTGTATAATAGTGTTTTCTATTGCTATGTGTATTTCAGTATATATCGTTAGTCCAATTGACTATAATTGTTGTAAAGTAGACATAGGGGTTATAGAGATGAATTAACATGATATAAGCCTACTCCAGCAAAACATTAAACACCAATTGTACTAAATCAGGGGCGTCTTCGCTATATAAGCGATGACGTAATTGGCGTCACGAAATTCTCCGGGGGTACCTGAACATCAAACTTAGGGGTAACGTACTATAGTAAGATAACCGTTAAGTTGTGTTTTACATCATAGGCCATAAGTGGGAGACGCCCCTGCACTGAATTGCATGGCATTGTAATATATTGTATATTACAAACAAGACACATGATAACCACACAAGATAACCCTCTGATATTCTTTCTCACTCAAGCCCTAAACTAAGATACGAATACCTTAGATCAACCCGCTATGGATTCAATCCATCGATCAAAAAATTGATCAAATTACAGAGGTCTTACAGGTTAAAAAGCTGAAGTCTAGTTTAACGCCAGTTTCCTGCTCGATAGCATGCCAGTGATGGGAGAGCACTGGATTGAACCCCGCCTCTACAATTGATGATAAGCTGCCTTTACAAAAACCTAGAATATACTTGGTAAAGGTGTTTCTGAATTGTGCTCCTAAAACTATAGAAAAGAGCAGAGAAGGACAACACTAGCAACCACTACAAGAGCAATAACAACATCAACCGAAAAGCAAAGCCATATCATATTAAACGAATTAAATCTTGATTTTAATATAATTTATGTCACATACAAATATTATATAACCGTTTCTAAATTAATGGGAATACAATGACCTTTTCCTTATCCGGCTTTGACTATAAAACGAAATTAACGAAAGCTAAGCCACATTGGAATCTGCGTCACGTAGTCAGAAGCTGTTAGCATTTAAAATAAAAATTTATAAAATTACAACTGAAATCATGTTGTGCTTATCTCTCTCTCTCTCTCTCTCTCTCTCTCTCTCTGACACTCACTAACTCATTCACTCTCTCTCTCACACTCACTCACTCACTCACTCACTCTCTCTCTCTCCCTCTCTTTCTCTCAGTCTCTTGTGTTCTATCAAACGGCAGGTTCAAAGTACATATTCTCACTCACATTCCGCTTTTCACGCTATAGGTCTATCGCTTAACGAATTAATCCCTTTAGAAATGGCTATGCCTTATCCATACCTTAATGTAACCTATAGTATGGAAATAGTATGGCTTATGATGTGGTTTCCCGTTGCCTTCGTCACGTATATAAGAATCATAATTGACTTGACTTCAGATTTCTCAGGATTTCCTTTTCAGTGTTAGCCCTACCACAACAGTCGCAAGGAAACATTGCCTATCTTTCTTAGACAGATTTTCTGGATTCTGCACCGTTTTTAGACCGGCTTTGCTAATTTTCTTGGAATTGGTTCAAGACTGCTCGATGTTGTCATCGACGACAGTGGCATCGTTGTTGTTGTTCTTGTTACACCAAGCGGCGACAAGCGCAATAAAAGGGCCATAAACACTTTAGACATCAATAAGTTACCAACTATAAATTTCTAGCTTTAATACCACATATCTAGTGATTCTGATCTCATCGTCTTCAATGTTTCACAACACATTCCTGCCGATATATGTCCTAAGAAATGATTAACCAGTTTTTAAAAGGTTAAGAGTTTGATTGCGGATCACTAGGTGCGCTGTTCACATTCAGTTGGCCTATTCAACAGTCACCTATAAGATATGAGAGATATCCATTCGAGCGACAACACCGACGTAAAATTCAGATACTATCTAATAAACATTAACTCGGCCATAATAGACAGTAAGTAACGTTTAATATTATACATATAATATCATACACTCTAGGAACAAAACCTACAATAATTATACAAACGTACTTCGATTTACATGAACTGCTTTTCGATCAAAAGTGCATAATTCTTCCCCAGCCTCGTAGCAATAAGTAGCCCTGCGCCCTGCGGCAATAGCTGCGCTATTCATGCAATAGTCAGAAATTTGGGAATAGCCCAACTGAGAACGGCATTGACTGTAGAAGATCTAAAGAGGGTATAATGGAAAGAATGGAAAACCACCTTACAATCCACAATTTAATTAGAATATATTAAAGTATGCAATAGGAAAAAAACTAACGTCAGGAAAGGTGCTTAGTAATAGGTATAGAATCTATCAAATATAAAGCTAGAATAGACCGACTGTATTCTTAGGCAATATCATCATATATATTTCCAATATGCATCAGGCATAATTCGCAATGTCGCAATACAATAGCAAGAGATCACAGGTACAAATCCATCATTAAGATCATCAGAGAGCACGCTATCGATCAACCAAAATACGTGATCAATAATAAAGAATTTTCCTCGGCCCCTAACGAAACTTTCCTTAATTCAACGCTTCAAGGCTGAAGCCTAGGTTAACTTCAGTTTCCGGTGAGCTAGCATCAGTCACAGGGAGAGAACTGGATTATCTATATAACAACAATAGTCATAATCATCATCATCATCTTCCCTTACATCTCAGATGAACTAGGGTCGTGATTAGGCAATTTTGTAGCAATTTCTTGAGACTAGACGCTCACCAATCGAACTTATCTATTAAGATCTTATTGGATATTAGTATTTTGTGGGCTTTTGCGGCAGGTGAAATCTAAGGTTGGTGGTCCATACTTCAGCAACCCGTCGACAACACGATAATAATAAATAAATTTATTTTTAAAAATGTATATAGTAAAAATGAACATTTATTTTGAAAACCAAACTGCAATGAGACAAAGTTATACAGCTGAGGCGCAAAAAACTTTTAGATATAAATGCAAGCCTAAATATGTACATGACGCCATGCACCACAATCCACGACTCAGTTATAATCAACGGTGCATCAAACACATGCGCAGCACAACAACACGCCTGTACAAACACGAGGACGGGGAGGAATTCTGCACTGAACGAAGCAGTGAAGCTATAGACATTGCAGGGTTGCTATATTGACCCGATAACTCAACCTTCTCTCAATCAATCAATCAAGCAATCAATCGATCAAGCAATCAATCAGTCAATCAATCAATCAATCAAAGAGAGAGAGAGAGAGAGCGAGAAATGGGGGGAATAAGTTTATTAGATCCAAACACAGCATATACCGAGATTTGCGTGATTGTATGGTAATACAGTCACGCAAATTTAAACAATCCATCAATCAATCAGTAAATCAATCAAACAATAAACCAATAATCAATAAATCAATCTCGCCAGCAACTTTATAGTCAGAAGGTTGTTTAATTCAAAGTTTAATCAATTAATAAATCAATTCATCAATCAAACACCAACTGATCATCAAATAATCATGTAATCAATTAAACATTAAATTATTAATCAATTTTTTCAATATGTAATCATTTTATTCATCATTAAATTGGTCAAATAGTCGACTGCGAAATCCATGAAGTAATCATTCAGTCGATATATAATCAATCAGTCGATATATAATCAAACAATTGATAAATTAAATTAATTAATCTCCAATCAATTAAATAATAAATCAATCATCAAAGAATCGCATTACAGTCAATCAATAGAATCAACATAAATCATTTACATTAAAGCATATTTAATTAACTTAACTAGAGCTCAGAAGCGTTCTGAATTTGTTGACAAATGGCCACAACCGATGTGGCAAGACTGCATATGGGCTATAATTTGAGTGATCACTTAACAGTACTGACCCCATTGCTTGAAATACAGTGTCTGCTTTAATGGAATCATCTGTGCAAGTGTAGTTTTCATTTGGTCTGTTCTCAAGTTTCACGGTAATAATTAGGAAAGGAATACTGTATAAAGGTAAAGCTGGTAAAGCTAAGTTTAACGTCAGTTTCCTCACTCGAAAGCGATGTCAAAGACGGGCGAGCCCAAGACCTGAACCCCGCACATACTAATCCGCGGTCTAATATCTTACCGACATCGCCACTGGCTCCAGCCAGACGCACTCATACTAGACATGCGCTTAGTATTGCACAATTGCACTCTGTAGTATAGTTTATATCATAAGCTACTAACTGTCTACTAAACATCTATCATAAAAACTCAAGCGGTTATCTATAATTGAATATAATATCGACGCAATGCTTCTTTTGCAAATAGAACCAATTATCCACTCATTTACAAGATTCATTCTTGCATGCACGTATTAAACTTCAACTCCAGGCTTCAAATATGGCTGAACATACGCCTTCCGGTCAATATAACATCCATGCGATAGGGCGTCCATCTCAAGTGATCTACAGCCGCCATTTCGTGAAACCTCACTGCTCTAAATATCTCCACGTTACCAACTCCTAAATTTGATATATCGATAAGTGAAACATCCAACTAATCAATCGTTAATAATAAATGAAGTCACGAGGACCACAGTGTTACCAGCACCAGACAGGGTCAACTTGCGTAGGTCAATTTCTCAATGCTCAATAGCCGGGAAAAGAGTATTGAAGCATAGGAATCATGTCGTATTTTAACCCAGAAAAATACCGACAGAAATTCTAAATAGCATCGTCTGATTAACTGAATCACTGCTAGGCAAATTTAAATACTTTTCGTCGGTTTCAGTAACTACAGACATCATCAGCATCGTTGTGAACAAGTACTGTACATACATAATAAATCTCCGCAGGCTTTGATAACTAGAGAGTACTTTACCGGTCCTTCATAGGACCGGTAAATGAATAAAGGGTAAAACTGTTTAAGGGTTTAAACCTGTGCCATCGAAATAGATGGAATCATCATGGATGGTAGTTTTACTAAAACATTTATTATAGTCTTTTATAATTATCCTTATAATAGATTTTTGATAAAACATAGTCTTATTACATAAATATGGTGTTCAACAGTTAAGAACGGAGCCTAGCCGACAATTTCCATAAGTACTTATCGGGTGAGAAAACGGACATTTAATTCTAATAACTAATTAAACCTAAAAAATTTAGCGTCTGTAATCTTATCCCAAGAAGGTGTCAGTGACAATCCCAAAACTTAGTTCATATGAGAATTAAAGTTGGCTGAGTTTTGCCAGAATGGTTACATGTCCTTCTACGGATTGGTGGATGAAGGTTCAAATCGATGTCTGGCCCGGTCACTGAGATGAATTTGACACAGGAAACTGACGTTAAACTTAGTCTTGGCTTTCCAGAGATATATTATCGATAACAACATACGCAGCAGCTTCACAGGAAATGGCTCTCTAATTCCGCTATAAATCCAAATCTCATTCTTAATCCAAATCTAACTCTTTATCCAAATCCAACTCTTTATCTAAATCTACTAAAACATTATCCAAATCTAAAAAATAATCCAAATCTAATAACTCTTTATCCAAATCTAAATCATATTCCAATCTAAGTCTTAATCCAAATCTAAATTATAATCCAAATCTAAATCATCATCCAAATCTAACTCTCAACGTGTTAATAGTTTGTGTGTGTGTTAATAATAACCTCAATTGTTAGTCGTTAAGAGTTAGCAATATGAATTAAGAGACAGATAAGCACAGAGTTCTAGATATGGATAAAGAGTTGGGTAGACGTTGATAGTTTGATATAGTCCTTGGGCATTGGAAGTGTGGATACAGAGAAGAATGGATAGGATTAGTTGGACAAAAAAGGTTACAAATGCGTGAGTTCTGGAGAGAACTGGTATAGATAGACAGTTGATAAATGTATTAAGAAACAGGAAGAAGAGTTTGATAGGACACATTCTAACTTCTAAGGGGGAAAAGTCTACTAAAAGAGGTCATAGAAAGTAGATTGTAAGGAAATAGAGGCAGAGGCAGGTCCACATTAGGAATGTTAGATGATTTAAATATCCACTCGTATGTAGACATGAGGAAAGCGGAAGACAAAGAAGAGTGGAGGCGTTATATACCATGGACCTGCCAATAGGCAGAGCATTAAGAGAGAGAGAGAGAGAGAGAGAGAGAGAAGAGAGAGAGAGAGAACATATGCGGAAAATAAGAGAGAAACTGATGATAGTCGAACACATAACAAATGCAGACGCAAAGTTATACATCGCATAAATATCATTGAATTGTATTGATGTTACTACATGTATAAAACACAGTTCACCTGGAATATACTTTATTCAAGTTATAACTTTTATATAACATTTAGTCGTATTTAAGCTATTAAATTATATATTTCACCTCTGACTTTGACAAAAATTTCGCAGTGAACTAGACAACAAGTTGAGCTGACCTTGCAGCAGACTTGTAGCAGACCAGAGGTTATTAATAGCCTTTCACACAAAGCGATTGACAGTGGACTCCTAGAGCTTAGCCTATAACATGATTTGATTTATCAGTAAAGGGTTTACTCGAGATCTTATTTAAAGTTACGCACACGAGGAAGATTTAGTTTTGTATCTGTAACGCATGATATAAGCGTACTGCATACGGAATCTAAATCAAAAACAGTTGCTACTTTGGGGAAAAATTTGCAAAAAATAGTTGGTATTTTGACAAAACAAAACTTCCACAAATGAAGTTTTCGTGGTCTCAACTTAGGAAAAAATATTGCTTCTGACGTGATTTCTGAGGTTGCCTTCCTCACTTCTTGCTTAGTCGGCTCTTACAATTAGTGCAGTTAACAATTGATCTATTCTTTGGTGTTCAGAATATTTGCATTAACAGTAACTCGATATTTAACATATAATATTTAGCAGTTAACAGTATATTAATATAAATTATATTATATTATATTATATTATATTATATTATATTATATTATATTATATTATATTATATTATATTATATTATATTATATTATATTAAATATATTATATTATATAGTTATATTATATTATATTATATTATATTATAAATTATACTTGCACTGCAGCACTTCAGGTTTTAGAACGATACATCTTTATTTCGCCACTTGGGCTAACAACACACATTCATTGCACAGTGAAACAAAAACAAAATCAAAGAAACAAAATGAAAATACACTTGTGAAAATAAAATTAAAGCACATAAACAAAACATATAAACGAAAACTATGCCGTGCACATCAAACCTTTATCTACATCATTTTGAAGGTTTACTCACCCTCACAATTTATTTCTCAAAATGAACGTTTATTATATTTCTGTAGTTTTTCTCAAACAAAATCGTGTCAGTATTAAACATATTTGCTAATCTGCATATATCATTCACTGCAAGATACTTACTCAGCGTCCTTAACATAATGTTTCTGATCCTGAGATATATTAGATGATGAACACTACCGGAAATTGGACAACTTCTAGCACACTCCATACCGATTTCCAAGCCGATCATAGATTTTCCAGAAATTTCGCGGAAAATTCGAGAAAATTCAGCAAACTTTCTATCAAACTGTATAGTGTCTACAGCAAGGATGTACTCACGTTTCAATTGGTTAAACTTGTCTACGTAAACGGGCGGATCAGTAAAACCGCCTCTAATAAAAGCCGTAACTCTAAGAACCCAAATAATAGCCGGTGTCACTGATTCCTGATCAAATAGCTACAATCATGCTTTAGAATATGAACACGATGGCTTTAATTCATTCTTATTAAGCTATCTTTATTTCATTTAAGTTTATTTCACGTATATTTAGTTACGATCAACTGGACTATGCGCTTGTATTATGTCTCGTTCAGCCTTAGTAATATGTATGATCTTAATACTTAATATAGTATTATTTAATATTAATTATTAGTTATCTAAAGTAATATTTAAACAAATAAGGGATAAATAGGGGAATCGAATAAGGGATAAATATGGGATTGGCTGGTGGTGTGGTGTAGGATAGAGAGGGTTTGAGACAGTCTATTTGTATCCCGACCCTGGTTAAACTGGGATTCAAGGGAGGATGATGATGATGATGTGTTATCTAAAGTGATCAAACGTCATTATCTGGAACAAATCAAACGCAAAAGCGACTGCAATGTCTCTATAACCGAAAGCCTCTGCAATAATGGGAAGAGATATGAGATTTTTTTCTAGAATTGTTTGTCTTTGCGCCACCAGTATTTATTGAGATTTAATAATAATAATAATAAAGGTTTAACGTCCGCTTCCTCATACAAGGACTTTTTAAGATTTACGAATCTAGCGATAATAGATCAGTTCGGTAATTGAAAACATATTTTGTTGCATGGTAACACTGGTTTATTTATGTTGACATCTGATACATATATTTACATGTAAATGTAATGGGTCTACATTATAACTTCGTTATAATGCATGCATATCGTTATAATGGGTGTCAGAGTTAAACTACAAGTGTTAAGTTAATCTTTAATTAATATCCGTATAGTAGGCTGTAAAGTAAATAACATTTCTAAAAAAGCTTGTATTAGAAATTTTATGAGGAACTACTACATTTCAATGGTATTCTATGCAGTGTTTACGTTTTCTTGTCCACTGTTTACATTGTTGTCCCCAATGTTCTATTTATAGCTATTACCGAAAAGGTCTATTCTGTGATATTCCAGTGCTCGATGTTGTCACCGGCAGTACTAATTGTTGGCCACTGTTGTTCTTAGTGCACAATGAATAAACTCAAGCTATCAGTACTTCCGTCACAACGATTTTCTATATCATCCTCCATATAAAAAAGACATAAAATAGAAAAAACACCATAAATAACACAAATGCTGCTATTAACTAAACTCGCCTTAATCCGCCGATCATTTACGCCCATGATGTGGCGTAAACAAGGAATCAGACACTTCGATGTTCATTAAAATCACAAACGGTTCAAAGTTACAGCATGCATAATTGTATATTGGCAACGGACATTAAATTACAGAACGACTTCGCTAGAAACTTTTACATGCGTTGCGAAATTAAAAAATTTCACAATCCAGTATCCTAGCTTGTTCTACAGTACTACGTAGCGAACTATAAGTCTTCAGTTAAGTTATAACATTATCATAGAGATCTTTCAAACACCTGGACGTAGTCCAAGAGTTGTCATTCTGTATCAATCAAATGATGAAATCAACTAATAATATATGTTCAATAGTAGATACATTTACCAATCAATCTAACATACAGCCTTAACAAGCAGCAGCACACGCAGACATCACACATAGGCATCACACATAGGCATTACAAAAAGGCATCATACATATGCATTACACATAGGCATCATACATAAGCATTAAACATAGGCATTACATATAGGCATCACACACAGGCATCACACATATGCATCGCATATAGGCAGCACATATAGGCAGCACACATAGGCAGCACATATAGGCATCACACATATGCATCACACATAAGCAGCACACATAGGCGGCAAACATAGGCATCACACATAGGCATCACACATAGGCATCACACATAGGCAGCACACATAGGCATCACACATAGGCAGCACACAGGCATCACATATAGGCATTATAAATAGGCATCGCATAGAGGCAGCGTACATAGGCAGCAGATAGGCAGCACAGACAGGCAGCACACATAGGCAGCACACAAGTAACACAATGGCAGCACATATAGGTTGCGTACATAGGAGGCACACATAGGCAACACACACAGGCAACACACACAGGCAACACACATAGTCAGTACCCATAGGCACACATACGCAGCACAGGTAGGCAGCACAGCACACACTGTGAGCATAAGGGCAGTACACATAGAGAGCATACAAAGGCAGCACGTAAACAAAAACCATGCAGCAAGTAGGCAGCACACAGCCTTACACTTATTAGCACGCAGGCAGCAACTACAGAGCACACAGAAAGTATGAATCTAGATATAGGTCTACACTGTCATGAATTTCATGCCCCGTCATGAATTGCATGCCCCAGCGTGAGTGCGTGTTTATGATTGAGTATATATGCGTAAACACATGTGTACGCATTTGTATCATCAGAATATTTGTGCACTCAAGTTTAACTTAGCTGTACGAAACGAACTCATCGTTGTCTTATTTCCTCTTGCACGAATCAATCGGTGCACAGCTTCATATAAAACTGAAACTAAACAATGTTTGACGCCTTCAGATTGATTCGGATAAGAGGTAATAGGAAATAAATATCGAGCACGCAGTCGCCATAGTTACAATAACTTTATCACTGCAACAGAAGGGAAAATAAAAAGTTTAGAAATTAAAAGACAAATTAGTAAATACACGCACCCAACTAACAACTAATCAAAATTATCGTGTAAAATTTATCAACAGAATATCATTAACAGCATTACCAGTATCATCGTACTGATCATTTTGCGATTTTTCGTACCTCCGTTGCAGGTCGAATATTTGACCGCAGAAGAGCGCGATATGTGGAAATATCTAAAGGATTTATGTCTTGACCCAGCGTATCACTTCTCAGTCGGCTAGAAGAGTTAGTTTTACACTGATATGAATTCAGACAACGTTAGAAATCGAAACTACAACTGCGCACATATTTAGCACAGATTTAGAAAGATGTGAAATATTAGGCATACATTCTCACACAGCAACTATCGCTCTGCTCAAAGACCCAATCTACAATCAATCCACAAAACTGATCTCAAAACAGACCAAGCTTTGCTTCTACACATCTAAAGTGATGCATTTGTCTTTCCTTACTTAGAAAAAGTTCCTGTTAAAGAAGTTCTACTCATTTGCCAGAATGGGATGTGAAGATGCACTTGAAGTTTTGAAAGACTTAGACATTTTTCACTTATTGCAGAAGAACCGGTAACCAACGCAGAAACAGCTACAACGGAAATTGATACTACGACCTCAGGAAAGGTCATTTAAAAAAGTTCATAACGCTACATGTCGTTCTACATCTTGCGCTATTGAGACACAAAACAACTTTGTAAAACATACTGTTTATTTGTCGTTCTAAATCTTGAGCTACTGAGACGCAAAACAGCTTGATAGTGCAAAGTTACAGATATCTTTCCTTCATAATATTGGCTATTAGTGAAAAACACTGACAAGTTATACAGGCATAACACAAGTGTTGCTAAATAATCGGGTTTAACTAGTTTATTTACTGGCTTGCATCCTTTGGTGCATCATATGCTGATTGGAAAATTTGCAATAGATACATTTGCAGAACTGAAACTCTAATCAAAATTAATTTAGAAGAATTTTAAGAAAATACACTAAAAACGTGTTCAAAATATCCTAAAAAGCCTTACAAAGGTGTTTTCGATATTTTAGGATGAAAATTATGAACATACATAGTGGGGAACGTTTGAAATCTAAGAGAATAAGGTTATCTATATAATTAATAAGCATGACGCTAAGATAGATTGATAGATTGCTCGCACAAAGGCTTGCCTTGCATGTTAGCAAATTAATCAACTACATTCAATATATCATCGACTTATAAATTCCATAGAAATTCATGAAGCAGACATAGAACTCATAGATTTGCAAAAGTGTTTAATGTAATGTGGAACAACCTAAAGAACAGAATACTTGGAAGAGAGAGAGAGAGAGAGAGAGAGAGAGAGAGAGAGAGAGTATATACAGAGAGAGAGAGAGAGAGAGAGAGAGAGAGAGAGAGAGAGAGTAGATAGCGATAGATATATTATATATATATATATATATATATATATATATATATATTATATATATTATATTATATTATATTATATTATATTATATTATATTATATTATATTATATATGTATACATATATATATATATATATATATATATATAGAGAGAGAGAGAGAGAGAGAGAGAGAGAGAGAGAGAGAGTTTAAGATAACATCGGGCACCAGGTGACTCTCAACCGCTCAATGAGCTAACCCTTTTAACAGAAAAATCCTGACGTCAACGTGTAAGGTCCTAGACACATATTCTCTCTTAAATACTTTTCGACGGTTAGCTAGCGAGCATTTAATATACAGTAACACGGAAATTCCATTAAAGAGAGATTCAATTATTCATCACTCCTAAAACGCAACCCGCCATTAGTTGAAACAATTAATTCGAAAAATCGTACTAAGGAAACTATGTAGCACATGCGGTATGTCATGTGTGTAACTATACGGAATAAAAAGGCACAAAAAAGAAAAATAATCGCACTCGACAGACTCTACGTTAGCCGACTCGTTAAACCACATGCATTCTTTTAAGATTGATCAATTCCCAACTTTTCCAAGTCCATCAAACGATACAAGCTAATGCTTGGCTATAGTTCGTGTAATTTATAGTTACCAGAGCCTACATTGATCTTTATCTCTATGCCATTCGTTCAAGTAGGTAATCTTGGCTAACAGTAAACACAAGCCCTGAACAAACACTGTACTGTTAATGTACAATTGACCGGCTAATATTTTGGCTGCATACTTCCATAATACTTAACTTTTTTTCTTTCTTGATTATTAATGCAATACCAGACGATATGCATAATTATGACATATGTAGGTACGATACAGGGATAACGTCCCTGACATCATCCCTGGATGACGTCCCTGACATCATCCCTGGATGAGGAAATGGACGTTAAACCTTTATTATTATTATTATTATTACGCGCAGTAGATGATGGAAGAGAAAAGAAACATAAGGCGCTATGGTCTCGAGCAGCAAAGAAAATACTCTCATTTGAACTAAACAAAACAACAAGTAAACGAGATAATTTAATGGATGGTGAAGAACACTGTGCAGGGAAGCAATTAACCCTAAAATACAATGCCCTAAATTTTACAAGAGAATAAATGAAATCTTATGGAGGGGGCATAAACTATAAATTTTCAACTGTCTGTCCGTCTGTCTGTCTGTCTGTTAGTTTGTCTAACTATTATGTTATATGTTAGCACGTAAACCTTCTCTACATTTCCTTTATCTTTTGACTGAATTTTTTGAATTTTGGAATTTCTTTTTGCTCACCATCTTTGATTTGTCTCAACAATGCTCGATGCTGTCGTGGACGACAGTAGCACTCTAATTGTTATTACATTAATCGTTTGTCTCTCTCTCTCTTTTTTCTCTCCCTCTCTCTCTCTCTCTCTCTCAGCTTAGACTTGCACCATATATCTACTCTAGTGAACCCCATCTTGTGTCTTTCTTTTCATTCCTTACTTAGTAATACGTAATAATGCTCTCTATCAAGTCGCCTAAAATTCTTTCAATCGGTCTCCACCTAGATCTCTATATCCGTCCATTCTCATTCTAGCATCACACTGAAACCCATACGCCTTTAAACAATATACAGAGTCTTAGCAGAAGGATAATTAATGACAGCAAGGAGACAAGTGGAATGAAATAGAACATTCCACTGAAGAAAAAATGTAAAAACTTGAGTAAACTACTCCCCCCCTCCCCCCGTAGCGGTGAGCACAGAAAATTAGCGCACCGAGCACGTGTGTACATTCAATTCTATGCTAATGAATTCTAGACACAGTCAACGGCTGATTCCTTGAGATAGAAGGCTAAAGAATCAGATTCAGCAGAGGATTTACCACACAGAGGGTGTATAACAAGCTGAGCAGCCGGTAGTAGGTTAACAACAACAAGGAAGTTAATAATTTCTTTGGGCGCACACAAATTAGATAGTAGGTTATTAGTTGCAAATTGGCAAATAAAGTGAACAGCGTAAGTGAAACAATCGTATCAGTTAGGAGGGGAATGAGTTTACAGCCCACCTAGCCTCGAGCAGGAATATAGGAAGAAACGATAATAACAGTTTTTAATGATGACTGTATGCGCCATCAGCGCAGGGTCCAGTTGATGAGACAACTAAAGTCGTTCAAGATAGCATCGGAAATTTGGATATATATATCTAAGATTCTACGGTGTGATAGTCTCTCCAGTTATTTATGTTACAGTTATAGATTACATAGGCCAACTCATAACAGGTCAATTAATCATTGGATGACTCATCCTTTTAATGAGTCATCACCGGGATGAGTCATCAATGAGATGAATCATCAAGGAGCTGAATCATCATCGAGATGAGTCATCACCGAGATGAGTCATCATCGGGATGAATCGTCACCAAGATGAGTCATCACCTGCATGAGTCATTACCGGGATGAGTCATCACTGGGAAGAGTCATCACCGGGGTAAGTCATCACCGGGATGAGTCATCACCGGGATGAGTCATCACCGGGATGAGTCATCACCGAGAAGAGTCATCACCGGGATGAGTCATCACCGGGATAAGTCATCACTGGGATGAGTCATCACCGGGATGAATCATCACCGGGATGAGTCATCTCTGGGATGAGTCATCACCGCGGTGAATCCTCAACGGAATGAATCATCACCGAGATGAATCATCGAATGGATGAGTCATCCACTGAATGAGTCATCCTCAGCAGGGGTTGCTCAAGACGGAATCTTTAGATAACATTTGTTAACTAGAAGGTCTTGAGATATTAAAGCGCGCAAACAATATCATCAAATAAACTGCTAATAAAGTTAAGAGATCAAATACACACAAACGAAAAGTTTCGCTAAATATAACTCGTAAGCCTATAGTATGCTGACGACAGCTTAAATACACAATAAACATAAAGCTTTCTTGAGTCAATTTCACCTCCCGAAGAAACCATTAGCGCCCAGGAAGTAACGACGTATCGGATTCATTGAACGCGCTTGAAAGTTTTCCAGCGTCCACCTGGCGTCACAGAATCTATCTGACAAGGACACAACTAAAAATGAATGCAGTCTTGTCAGTTCCATTTCTACATTAATAGAAAATTATAAACGAACGATCAGATAATATTTTCAAAATTAGGTACAGTGCGTATAGAGCCCAACTTCTGGATTTCTAGAAAAACTCTGCAAAGACCGTTAAACTGTAATTCAAAAACTCCCCAATCTAGGGCAATCAGCTTCAAACAAAAGAAATGTTTGCATTAATTACACCCAGCAAAAGTAAACTTAATCTTAGAAGATAGCAGAGCTATATATAATTTATCTACAGTTATTATTTATTCGTTGATTATAAATATTACTCATTCATTATTTTCTATTCATTTTTCTTTAAATTTAAGCAATATTAACTCACCTAACCACTGCCGAATAAAGCAAATGATCTTCTAGCACTTGAAGAGTTGGATACTTCGAAGCTCTTGGACAGCTGTTCAGCTTAGATCAAAACTGTAAACACAAGAAATCACTGCAAACTAAACCTAAGTTCTATGAAATGATCATTGATGATAGAGTTTAGCAATATTTAAACAGTCTGGTAGTTTAGAATGCAAATCGTCATACCAGTTTTACGAGTGAGAGAGATTCTGCTCTCTATTGCACTCTTGAAGTCCGGTCCAGTCTCAACAATCATCATAAACCCGTGCTTACTATTCAACTGAAAGGCTGGCAACAAATCTAACGCTTAGTCATCATCATCATCATCTTCCCTTGAATCTCAATTTAACTAGGGTCGAGATACGAATAGACTTTCTCCAATCCTCGCTATCTCTCACCATATCATCAGTCAATCCCTTATTTTTTATGTCCTTTTTAATCACCGACTCCCACGTCAGTTGTGGTCTACCTCTTTCTAGCTTAACATCCAGTTTTCATCTACTACTTAACAAAAGAATATAATATACCGTATAGAGTATACATGCATAATGTACTGTATTGTACTGCACTAATGAATTAATTAATTCACTCAAATGACAGAGCCACGGCAAAGACTCCTACTCTAATTCTGTTCGCAATTTAGCGTAAGTACACTACAACGACTAGAACCCACCACAGAGGTTGTAATTCTAAGTAGATTGTCATTAGGCTGTCAGGAGGTTGTCATGAGATTGTCATGAGATTGTCATAAGGTCTGTCATTGTCATGAGATTGTCATGAGATTGTCATAAGGTCTGTCATTGTCATGAGATTGTCATGAGATTGTCATAAGGTCTGTCATAAGGTTGTCATGAGGTCGTAGTAAACCTCATTCGCGCTTTTATCTTGGGTCAAGTATGACTTCATATATCTGCTCTTTCATTACGTACTTCAACCCTAGCTTAGTCGCCTCTTAAACATGCGCTGTCCACATGAGGGTCAATAACTTAATGCCTCGGTAACAGAAGGTCATTCATCTTTAGTCTTTTAAAACTCGGGCTACGGATGATTGCGAATTTTTATTTATTTTATTGTTACGCTACAAATACCCAAATCATTAACACAACCACTGAGTTCTGTACTACAAAGTATCAAGTTCCACACCAATGCTTACGCCGCTGTTGTAAATACTGTAATATAAAGTTATAAACACCCAAACGTCGCCATCTTACTTCTCTAACAATTCCCTTACTATCTCGTATTTTTCTAAAGCGCATAAGTGTCCGTCGTTTGTGTAATAATATAGTTTAAAAAAGCAACTTTGTGGTCTAGCTTTCTTTAATAGCACATTAGCTGTTTTAGTAAACTACCACAGTGCAGCGATATGGTGGAAAAATTACGTCAAGCATCAATCTTTTTACGCTGAATCTGGCACATTCATGATAGCGCATTATAACGAAACAGCGTATCACAACGGACAGGCTTTCTATAGACTATATTGTACTCCAGTGAGCTACCAAATAGCAGATCCATGTAAATATTCTCAATTAAAACAGACAATTGTCTCTTAGTAAATTTACAGATTCGGTTAAAAATTTAATCTTATCAAAGACTATATCGAATTATAAGGCACTAGTATAACGATATGATTTTCGAAGTAATTTTCCGTTGTATTCGTAGCATACGAGTATACAGAAGCACAAGAAAACATTTCTATAGACCTACCGAGAGCCACGCGTGTGCTAAGAGGAGACTAAGCAGAAGAATAGGAGCTATTTCGATGGACATAGTTATTGTAATCTTTAATTTTAATCTACATTAAGAGTTAGTAATGCATTATGGAGTCAAAATAAAATACTCACCCCCAATGTGCTCCTAAATGAGCTTGAAAGTAGGCTATAAATATGAATATGTGCAATGGACCTGCAGTTGACCAGAGAGAGAGAGAGAGACACACATATATATATATATATATATATATATATATATATATATATATATAGAGAGAGAGAGAGAGAGAGAGAGACATTGAATGACAGGATAGGGAATTTACCAGGTATTTACAATGCTGCTGGTTAGAAATTTTAATAATAAATAACTATCTGGTGCCATTGTTTTATTTTATTTGGGGAGAAAGAGAGAGTGAGAGAGAGAGAGAGAGAGAGTGAGAGAGAGAGAGAGGGGGGGATAGGGAATTTACTAAAGATTATAAAACTGCCCTTTGAAAATAGTTATAGTAAATAAATATCTGGTGTCATATTTAATATAAATTCATTTTATCATTTAAGGTCCGATAGACATCAACGTATCAATTTTCAGCGAACTTTTTAAATGCCTAGATTCAGCTAGAATCGAGTATTTTCCAACAGCTTAGAATATAGGATATATATATATATATATATATATATATATATATATATATATAAACAACAAATTTAAAACAAAATTATTAACATTAAAATAATTTTATAAATCAAATAGAAAGAGTACTAAGGTAACAAATGCTCATTTACTTATTTCGGATTTTTATCCCCTTTCTAGAAAAAATATGCTGTCGTGAGTAGGTTTAATTGAGAAACAGTAAATCAAAGAACAGGAATCCGAGCATCTCCATTCCGTTCCATGAGGAAAACTCATTTTCCTTCTGATCAGTTTGACTGGGAATTGATTCCACAACCAAAGGAAAACAATTTGATATTTGAAATTTCGTGACCCTAATTGTCGCGCAACACATTGAGCTATTGGAACATTCAATAGAGCAATGGCCTGGGTTCAAGGCCTACTTATTTATTTACTTCGCGTGTCCTTCGGCACGCCATTTAATGAGAAATTCAATTTTAAAAATTACGAGTACTGACAAATTTTGAATTGAAAAAATTCAAATGTTGCACTGGCATACTTTACCAAATTTAAACCCCGAAAAATTGATTTTAAAGACCTTTAAGGATGATAATTAGCAATTAAGAGCATACTTAGTAATTAATTAAACAAATTAACGATATGAAGTGCGGTACCACAAAAGAGCCCTTGATTAGTGAGGTAAAACACTAAATACCGTCATGTAAAAGTAAACACACTTTGAATTACTAAATATTTTGTTAGCCGTGTTGTGTCCGGGTCACTACAGTGTTCACTACAGAATAGAACAACCGAATAATCTAAGTATTTTAAGAGGAGACTTATCAAAAGCTGCGGAAGACAATGGGAGACTACCTCAGAAGCCATATATTACAATTAGGCATAAGCATGGCTTTTACAACTTTGGGCTTAGTTTCGTCATGGGATCAACTAATTAGTTAGCGAAGTCTCATAATGAGCTTGAAAGGAGACTTTAAGTTGCAATATGTAACTTGTACCTGCCATGTGGCAAAGAAATCACTAGATAGAGAGAGAGAGAGAGAGAGAGAGAGAGAGAGAGAGAGAGAGAGAGAGAGTGATATATATATATATATATATATATATATATATATATAGAGAGAGAGAGAGAGAGAGAGAGAGAGATATCTTAAGTACTACAGTATCAGGTTAAGCCTTTGGCTTAACCTGATACTGAAAACACTTTGACGAATACCAATGAAAAGACCGTCATAGCTAGGAAGAACTGATCAGAAAAGCTTTTATAAAAAGACTGAACAGTGTCTACTCACTGCATCCTAGCATTATAACATTTAATTCACTACAACAGTTGTTGTTATCACATTGTGCCCAACACGTCACCACGCTATTGACATTGTAACTGGCAAGAAGACTACAACTACACAAATATACAGTACAATGAGCTCTTCTCGATTCCAGACTATAGCTGCTTTCATCAGTAACATGATCAAGAGTCTGGCAAGCGAATCAGTTGATCTAGTTTAATTTTAATTATTGTTTAAGATATCATTATTGTACTCTCTCTGTAAAGTAGTCTCTTAGACCGATTTCGGCCATGACGCTGTTATATAAATTTTCGTGGTTAATAGCAATAATAATAATAATAATAATAATAATAATAATAATAATAATAATAAATAAGGTAGAATGTCTCGCCATCACAATTTAAACGACATACTATGGCGAGCCCTTTCGCTATCGGGCATCCCTTCCTCGAAGGAACCAAGCGGGTTGTGTAGATCAGATGGTAAGCGACCGGATGGCTTAGCCTAAGTGCCTTGGTGCAATGATAAATGTGCCGTATGGGATGTCACGGTCATTGACACTATGACATATTCCTATCTGAATACAACTTCAGTCACTGCCGGTGGAGCTGCTGAACTTCATGCTACTAAGAAAATAGATAAGTACCACGATCTGTCCTTAGGGTACGAAGTTGTTCCGGTGGCCATTGAAACCATGGGCCCCATGAATCCCGATAGAGTTGACTTCATTAATGGCATGGGTAGATTTATTGCAGAGCGAACGGCGATAAACGGGAGACCTCTTTTCTTTAGCAAAGGCTTTCCATAACTTTGCAAAGATTTAATGCAGTCTGCTTCAGCAATATTTTTAAAGCAGCTATATGGCCTCGAGTAGCCGGGCGGCGATTCAGCACGTATAGCTCGAATCGTTTTTATCAAACCTCGGGTTCTTTACACCAGGGGTTAAATTTTTTTTAAATAAATTTTAGATAGGTGTAATAATAATTACAATAGCAATAATTATAATCTAGACCTCTGACAGAGCATAAAATTTAATATGTAGACTGCACGTTGATTTAACTTTGACGTCCCTAACATTGCCTTATGGTGAAGAACCTGACGTTAAATTCTTATTGATCGATTGATTAAATCTTTGCCAACGAGATGATTTAAAACTTGGACAGAACTTTAATTTAAACCTTTAACAAAATGTTGATCTAAGCCTTTGATCTAAACTTCTGGCAACATGTAGACCTTAGCTGGTAGAATGATGGTAAGATGTCAAACAGAAGATTAGTGGGTGCAGGGTTCATATCCAGTTCTCGTCTCGATACTTGCATGCTTTCTATATCCTGTAACTGCTCACTTCAATCATTATAAGCAGTCGACATCATAGTTATTAAAACCATTTATATTAAACTATTTGGCAAAGAAAATGGTATATAAGTGGACATTTGATATTACAACGAATCATAATTAAAAGTAGCTATATCTATAACAAGAACCATTACTCTATAAGAAAACTACGGTCTCGAAGAAAATCTACTAAACGATTTGTCATTTTGACCTGTTGCCTTGTTACTTAGTAGGTGCTATCAAATTCATAATTTTATTACGATACAAATTCACATAGAATATTAGCTTCCGTTGAGTGAATACTATTAGATGACGAAAATTTCGTCAATTTTGATAAGAGAAATGTTCGAGGCATAATTTAAACCTCCACCAAGACTTAAACCTCCACCATGACTTAAACCTCCACCAAGACTTAAACCTCCACCAAGACTTAAACCTCCATCAAGACTTAAACCTCCACCATGACTTAAACCTCCACCATGACTTAAACCTCCACCGAGACCTCCCAATGATGACTCAATAGTTGAAACCTTTTAGATTCGGCTTTAGAAAGGTCATCCGTCGTCATATTTTATTAAAGCAACCAATGAGAAGCTGCGTATTTTTTATTACACTCTACAGCAGACAACAGCAGCAACAGCAACAAAAACAAGACGAATCAAACGATGACCTGTGATACAACATGACGGTATTTAGTGATATTATCCAAACTAGTCCAGTTGCTTCAAATCTTACAAAATATTAATAAGAGAACTGATCGGAGAACAAATGAGAGAATTGATAAGAGAACTGATAAGAGAACTGATAGGAGAACAAATGAGAGAATTGATAAGATAACTGATAAGAGAACTGATAGAACACATGAGAGAATTGATAAGAGAACTGATAAGGGAATTGGTAATAGAATAGATCGAAGAACTAATGAGAGAACTTACAAGAGAATTGATAATAGACTGATAAGAGAACTTATATGCGAACTGATAAGAGATATGATAAGAGAACTGATAAGAGGAAACTGATAAGAGAACCGATAAAAGAACCAAACGGAGAACTGATTTATAAGGATAACTGATAAGAGAACTGATAAGGAAAACCGATAAGGACAACTGCTAAGGACAAGTGATAAGGACAACTGATAAGGAAGGAAAACTGATAATAGAATTGAAAAGACAACTGATAAGAGAGAACTGATAAGAAGAACTGATAAGACGGGCTGGTATTGAGAACAGAACTGACGCTGCTATCATTACAGTCAGTGCTACAGTTGATAATCTCGTTTCGGCATGAAATTAACAATCTACTTGCTGGTTAAATTCCGCAACACCAAAAAATTGCGAAGTACAATATGCAAAAAATGCAAAGTACAATATAAAAATAATGCGAATAAGGCAAAATAAAAAATTCAAATAAAAATATAATTATATCACAAGTACAGTGGCCACCAGCTACTATGAATTCTTATTTTAAATTAATTAATTTTAGAATCTATCTCAACGTTTTTCGGAACGTAAGGTGATGGTTTTGTATGTTTCTACTAAATTACATAATGTTTAGAAATCAAGTACATACATGTAATATTAAGACTCTCTCAATAAACAGTAGGCTTACCCTCAAACGTAAAGTCAACGAAGGGCAATTGAAAGATAGAAGCCTATTTCATGCCGTCTACAATTAAATAGATTTCTAATCCAGGTTCAGTTAAAACTTAAAATACACCATTTCCCAGTTGTGTGCAATTTTTCACACTGTGTACGTTCTAGTTGAATAGATTAGGAGGTATTTGAGCTACCTTAAACTGGACTAAAGAAGCTCTGAAATGATAAGATTAAATCAAAGTGACATTAAATGATATTAAGTATCAGATTGATAGAGGGCTTTTTCAGAATTAAACGCTATCTACTTTATATTTTCAATATACCCAGGTTGACCCTTAGAAACACACCAGGCTATCGATGAGTCAACGTCGAGATTATGAGATTCGATACTGGTAGAAAGGGTTATGAGGCAAGACTAACGACCGACCTTCTGTAGATTTATCTCTTTGCGATATCTCTGTATCTCTGACAGATGAATCTATCCGTATCTGATATATATCTAGATATACTTATAGTTCCTAAATCTACTCTATTATTGTTCCTAAGTCTACTCGTTTACCAATATCTATCAATTCCAAGCTAATGGTTAAGTAACGGCTCTTGGAAACAGCTCTTTGCTATATGAAAAACACATTAATCGATGAGGTGCTCTTTATGGAGCGTGAATACACACAATGGAGTCATGTACTCTGGACTTGAGCAGAACAGATTAAGGAGAGCACACGATTTCATTGGGCGTATAGAAGGCTGCATAATTTCAAGATGGCGGAATTACCGATATCATTGTTCGCCTGAGATAGCAAAGGCTGGTCTAGCAAACAACTCGTATACTGTAACATCGAACAGTGTCACCGTCACAATGCAACATTCGAATCTCTATAATATCTTATTTTATTTAATATCTATTATAATATACTTTATAAAATAATCGTTTATGTATAATATTGTATATCCTTTATTTGTAATTAGTTATCTTTTGTAACGTTTTTCGAGCTAACGACCCGAGGCAGAAAAATGTATCGACAATTATAGTTTCCGTCTAGAATCCGAATAGATGGATGAACTTGGATCAGAAAAAAAGGTGTTGAAAAAAGAGCCCAATTGAAGTCTGCGATCTAATTCATATCGATCATCCATCGCACACCTCAATTTCGAGCACTTTAAAATAATAATAATAAGCCCGTATAGGCACCGACTGTCTTTGTTCTGACAACAATTGAATGACCCACCCGAACACATAGCTAAGATAACCTCATTGATCTTCTTACAAGCATTTCCCTGCCAGTACGTTTACGATGTCTACCACCCATGAAGAGCAGGACGTAAATCCCGGAACAGTATTATGTGGTTACACACAGGGGTAGCCATACAATTCTTCTACAGTTAATTTTCGTTCAAACAGTCGATCCATGTGCTTTTGCGTTCAGTTAAACTGCATCTTCTTCTACATCTGCATCATCCTCCGAATCAGCATCATCTTCTTCATCTGCTACGTCATACTCAATCATCGTATGCATCTGCTATGCTACGTAACTCTGCATCATCTTCGGAACATGATTTGTTGAACGGATTCATCTTCGGAGTGCAATTAACTTCGTCAATTTGTATCAACAGCATTAAATTTCTTCTCACCAAATATCGCTGATTCGCTGCTCACTTTTCGTCAACAGCAGGCTTTCGTTATTCGGTTTAGTTTCGACTGAGAAAAGGTTTTGAAATCTTTATATATACGCAACACAATCAACAATACATTTTTCCAGAAAACCTGAAACTATTCGCTGACGCCGAGGCGTTTAGGGTGAGGGTGGGGGCGGCGGGGGTAGGAAGGGGGTTTTATTTCACAAGAGCGACAAGGGAAGCGCAGACATTGTGAATCTGGAGCCAGTAAGGAACCAGAAAATAGTTATCATTTATCACTATGCTTCATAAATCGCGTCGGAAAGGAGAATCTTCAAGAAATACTATCAAAATAATTTTTTTGAGGAAGGACAACGACCCAAAAATTCCTGTCCTGTCCAGTACTATAGTTCTGGTCCTGTATAGTACAATAGCTCTAGTCCTGTATAGTACAATAGTTCTGGTCCTGTATAGTACAATAGCTCTAGTCCTGTATAGTACTCTAGCTCTTGTCCTGTATAGTACTATAGTTCTTGTCCTGTATAGTACAATAGCTCTAGTCCTGTATAGTACAATAGCTCTAGTCATGTATAGTACTCTAGTTCTGGTCATGTATAGTACAATAGCTCTAGTCCTGTATAGTACAATTGTTCTGGTCCTGTATAGTACAATAGCTCTAGTCCTGTATAGTACTCTAGCTCTTGTCCTGTATAGTACTATAGTTCTTGTCCTGTATAGTACAATAGCTCTAGTCCTGTATAGTACAATAGCTCTAGTCCTGTATAGTACACTAGTTCTGGTCCTGTATAGTACAATAGCTCTAGTCCTGTATAGTACAATTGTTCTGGTCCTGTATAGTACAATAGCTCTAGTCCTGTATAGTACTATAGCTCTAGTCCTGTATAGTACTCTAGCTCTTGTCCTGTATAGTACTATAGTTCTTGTCCTGTATAGTACTATAGTTCTTGTCCTGTATAGTACAATAGCTCTAGTCCTGTATAGTACAATAGCTCTAGTCCTGTATAGTACAATAGTTCTAGTCCTGTATAATACAATAGCTCTAGTCCTGTATAGTACTCTAGCTCTTGTCCTGAATAGTACTATAGTTCTTGTCCTGTATAGTACAATAGCTCTAGTCCTGTATAGTACAATAGCTCTTGTCCTGTATAGTACTCTAGCTCTTGTCCTGTATTATAGTACAATAGCTCTGGTCCTGTAGTGTACAATAGCTCTGATCCTGTATTATAGTACAATATCTCTGGTCCTGTGTTACAGTACAATAGCTCTGGTCCTGTATTATAGTACAATAGCTCTGGTCCTGTTTTACAGTACAATAGCTCTGGTCCTGTATTATAGTACAATAGCTCTGGTCCTGTATTATAGTACAATATCTCTGGTCCTGTGTTACAGTACAATAGCTCTGGTCCTGTATAGTACTATAGCTCTTGTCCTGCATAGTACTATAGCTCTGGTCCTGTATTATAGTACAATAGCTCTGGTCCTGTACTATAGTACAATAGCTCTAGCCCCGTGTGGCGCTATAGTCCACTATAAAAGTCTATAACGAATGAGATTCTCGGGAATACTCCTAACTTACATTTGCTGATTTCTCATCTAGATTCTTCTCGTGTTCTCATTTACCTGATTTCTTTTCTCGCTGGTTCCTGTAGATCTATGTTTCATACTTTAGTTTTCCGGGTGCCTTTGACTCCATCAATCAACAAGGATTTCCACACATCTTGTTAACTCCAAAGGTTTTACCCGAACGAGACATTGTAATCTGCTTTTTTGTTAAGAATACGCTAGATAACATCGATCAATAGGTCATATTGCTTTATTACAGTTTTCTTAAAAGTAATGATACTCAAAGCCTGATACAGATTTCGCTATTATAATTTTCTAACAATTGACGCTGTGTATAATTTAAAGCATTCGCAGAATTTTTTTATAAATTGTAGAACATAAATGTCCTATTTAAAAACTCTCGTTTCATTTTTGATTTGATACTTGACCCTCAAAGAATAATATCCAGAAACTCTTTCTAAGCTAGAACTAATTACATTTGCCAGAACCAATCTATAGTTTAAGTTAAGAACTTCTAAGTTTAAATGGTTACTACAATCTAACTTACTTTATAAATAATTACAAATGACATGAAATAACTACGACCTTTGCAAACTTCTAGCGTCAAAGAGTAAGCATTCGCATAATAGTTTAAAAAGAACAAACAACGTTACACACTAAACACAAAAATAAACGGCAAGAAATGTTAATTTAACTTAATAGGCCTACCGCACATTTTTTTATTATTAAATTTAATAGGATCCAAAGTCTCCAGGTAGTACACAAAAACCTCCATACCGTCCTTATGCTTCATTGCACTAAATTTCTCGATTATTGTTCCAACTATTTATTGGCCCCACATTCTGCTTATCAGTTGGATTTGGTTGCACAGTGCTCAATGTTGTCAAGGAAAACAGTGGCACTCTAATTGTGTTTTTGTTGTCGTTACTGCGCTGAAATAAATCGTGATACGATTAATTTCAATAAAACGCTCTCAATCTCTCCTTAGACGAAACTTACCATAAGCGGATGAAGTCGTTCGACTGCACTGTAAACCTAACTCACCCAAAATCATTACTTTCACTATCTGTCCTACTATCTATCCGCTTATCTATCCGTCTACCTACCTATCCTCCTATCTATCTCTTTATCCTACTATCCGTATAGCTACCTATTCGCAAGTCGGACCGGAGCAAGATTGAACATGCACTCTATGGGCAAAACTCACTAATATCCTACGAGCGGATACGACTGCTAACAAAGAAATGACCTCCAACGTAAATTCGTCGTCAAGTTTTACTGCCTGTACGGCTGGATGTATGGCTGTTTGTACGTGTGCGTACTCGTGGGTTGTTCACACTCGATATGAGGCTCGTAGAGAAGTCAGGCAGTGCGTCAGTCAGCCGCGCTCTTCTAATAGACACGCTCAGGCTGTAACGCTAAAAATCTCCCCCTTAAATTAAATTCCCCAACATCAGAAACGGGTTACGAAACTGGAGATAAATTATGATTTCGTCATCATCATTTTATTTCAGACATACTGAAGGCAATATTAAAATTTAACAAAAATAAAAAATTCAGTCGTACATAATATGAATGATTTGTCCATCTTGATATCTACGTTAGAAATCAACGCGATATCCATCATAGCTGGCTGACCTGGGCTTTAAATTCGCGCCACTTGCATTCGCGGAGAAACTCTAACCCTTACGCTAGCTATTGTACTATAATACAGGACCAGAGGTATTGTTAACTCTAACCCTCTAACCCTTTAATCCTCTCCTTAACTTGTCTATAAATGTATGTTATTATCTAGAGCTCTATATATTTAATAATTGCTCATGTCCAAAGAAAAAGGAAATTAAAGAAAAGGAGGTTTAGACGCTGGCCGCAACTCATGAACACTGGCTGGAAACGAGAGATGGAAAGATAGGTCTTCAACAATCTATGGAAAAGCTCATTGGAAAGCAAAGGCCGATGTGATTCAAACGAAGACTTCCGAAGATTGGATGGAAGAGAATTCCAGATCTACGGTGCAGCATGCTGGAGAGAACGTTTAGCTAGCTTAGAATGTGAATGTAAGCTAGGTCTCACAAGAATAATTAATTTAGATGACCGATTAGCTCCTATACGACATCTATCACCATGTCCCCCAGATGGCAGTTATCTTCATCGATAACCTCGTCGAAGATAGAAAAAATATGTTCTGTGATAATAATGATAGCCTAATAATAATAATAATAATAATAATAATAATAATAATAATAATAATGAAGTTTTAACGTCCGTTTCCTCATCCAAGGATGATGTCAGGGACGAATATTGATTTTGTCTCACTAGTGCTCGATAGAAAACATTAATAATCAGCTAAAATATATATTTAAAATTCAAAATAATGTAGAAATAGACAACTGTGCGAATCCAAAGTCGGACAAATTATTTTAATATCATGTCGATATATCAGCAAATAATGAATATTTATTACTTTTTCGTAGAATTATATGATGCATTTTCACATCTTATTCTGTCCACGGGTATTTATTCGATTCAACACATCGGATATATCCTATTGTCAGTTACGAAATAAATAACACCGTCCCTGTGATACGATATAATAGTGAAGCAGATATACGTGTCTGTTCATCTGGTAGTCATAAGCCGCTACTTGTCGAAATTGTTCGAAAATGTACGACGAACTGGCTTTCGAAGAGACAGTATGGCGTCCACGAAAGTGCAAGAAGGAATGATGACGTATTGGGCTGAGAAGGTGAACAAGAATAGCAGTCGGTGATTTAAATATAGACACTGCGTAGAATAAAGCCATTAATACAGTTGTAAGACAAGTCTCAAAGGCATCTGTATCCTACATACGTATGGGTCTACATTATGGATTTAACTTCTAAACTTCAGAGAGCGATGTCATTTTCCAACGATTCATTTGCAAAAATGCATTAGGCCTATTAACTAGAAATAAATTATTCAATGTGAAAATAAAAAGCGGTGTTAGCAAGACATTCAAACAAGCACGTAGGCCTATTGTTATCGTTCTGTAACTTCCCTGATCCTTCTTATTCAAATACAGTTGATACGACACAGACTATTTCCAATATTTTTCCTTGTGCATTGTGCAGAGCATTTAATTAGACTCTATAATAACTTTATTTTGCAAAAACAATCAGGTACGTGCAGCTTCGCACTTACTGCGTCGCAATATTCACTTTAACTTGCAATCTCATAGGTCATTGATTTAACAATTTAGCATTTAAATAGACCATTTAAGCACATCTGTGCATAAAATGGACTATATCATCGCGGCTCCAACTCCATTTAACTAACAGAACTCTGTTACGATGGCAATTACGATTAATTACTGTACTATTGCTATTATTATTCTATGCTGCATTATACGCAGAGCTATTTATGAAAAATAAATAAATAAATCAGCGAAATATCTCACATGAAATTAAAAAAATTTAAACGGAAAAGATGAAAGTTAGCTTGCAATTGTTATTGAGTATATGCTTTTGTATAAGTTATCGATAAAGTTCAGCTTATATATGAGCAGAGAAGTAAATGAATAAATCGAAACACTAATTATGTACCATTTTATACCAAACCGGACACAACACAGATTACCTGTATTGTGTCCGGACACAACACGGGTTACCCACATTGTGTCCAGGGTTGCTGATGCATAGATCAACCGTGGACGGCACGTGTCGCAAAAGGCGTCTTTGCACTATATATGATCCAAATTCCAAACAAGCGTCGGAAAGGGTATTTGGTTGGTGAGAGCCTAGGCCATAGAATTTTCTATAAAATTGCGCAATCCCGACCCTAATTAAATTTGGATTCAAGGGAAGTTGATATGGATGATAAATGTTAGTTGAGAAATTCTCAAAATTAAATGTAGAATCTTGGAAAATGGTCATGAATAAACCAAAGCATTGCCTGCATTAGGCCGATAGTCTACAATAGAATTAATGTAGCCTAGTGGTTGTTGATCGAGCACACTCGCCTGATAAGCTGCAAACCAGTGGTTCGAGACCAAGCCGAACCTGCTCTGACAATAAAAACACGAAAAGCTTAACTAGACTTTAATCTAAGCTTTACTTAGAACTAGTATAATTGATTTAAAATTGAACACACAACAGCTTAGAACCATAATAGTAGTCGGAATATATACAACTCCGATGTGCAATGTGGACCTATAATTCTATTATTCTATTATACTGGTACGATACTAGAGTTATGATTAGGGGGGGGAGGAAATAAATTATAGCCCCTATAGCTTCTAGGGACAAGTGATTGAAAGTTGGGAGGACCTAATTTAGTGTGGTTAGCCCCCGGTAATGCTCTTGATATATAACCCAACTCAACCTGACTCGTGATGAAATAATAACCAAAAGTAATTTATAATCCGACAGTGGAATAAGTTTTTGTAATTTTGGCCACTTATTGGTCAAAATGATACGTAGGTATTAAGTGGCAGGTTGGAAAGCGACAGGACAATGTAAGCATCGAAATGGGAATGTTTCGAAGAGACAAATATATTATAGGACAAATATATTATATTATGTAATAATAATAATAATAATACTTATAATAATAATAATAATAATAATTATTATTATTATTATTATATTATATTATTATATAATAATAATAATTATTATTATTATTATTATTATTATATTATATCCATATAATATTACTATTAAATTATTATAATATATTATAAAAATACTATAGGACAAATGTATAATAGGAAGTTAAGCCCATAAGTCAAATGCCTCAAGTGATGTGGATAGGCTAGACAGGCAGTATGAATGGGCGTTGATCAACTGATTTATCATATATGATTTGACTATGATTATGATTTGATTTTGATTATGCCCACTTTATAATTTGATCTTGTATGGCCACTTTTAAAATTGACTTTATAATTGATAAAAGTCATTCAATCAACATCAATGCTGTTATAAATCGCCATCTTTACACGTGCAATATTATCCCTCAAGAACACATGCAGCTTTGGGTGAGTTCTTTCTTTAGTAACGATGTCCAATCCACTCTGGAATTGGACTGATCGTTTGGTCAGATGTACGTTGACATACTTCACTGGCTGAGTCATATCTCTCTGTTATGAAGTCACGTGATGTTCTGCTGAGCGATAATACCAGAGTTGTGTAGGATCAGTAAACATTGTGTCATCACAGGGTCAGAATTATAATTCTGAGTTAATAATAATAATAATAATAATCATCATCATCTTCGTCATCATCATCATATCATCATCATATCATCATCATAATCATCATCATCAGCTTTCCTTGAATCCCAGTTTAGCTCGGGTCAGGATACGAATAGACATTTACACTTTGTATAAGATTTGTAAAGACTTTGATAAGACTTTGATTTGATAAGACTTTGATTTGTAAAGACTTTGATAAGACTTTGATTTGATAAGACTTTGATTTGTAAAGACTTTGATAAGACTTTGATTTGATAAGACTTTGATTTGATAAGACTTTGATTTGATAAGACTTTGATTTGATAAGACTTTGATTTGATAAGACTTTGATTTGATAAGACTTTGATTTGTAAAGACTTTGATAAGACTTTGATTTGATAAGACTTTGATTTGATAAGACTTTGATTTGTAAAGACTTTGATTTGATAAGACTTTGATTTGTAAAGACTTTGATTTGATAAGACTTTGATTTGTAAAGACTTTGATTTGATAAGACTTTGATTTGTAAAGACTTTGATTTGATAAGACTTTGATTTGATTTGATAAGACTTTGATTTGATAAGACTTTGATTTGATAAGACTTTGATTTGATAAGACTTTGATTTGATAAGACTTTGATTTGTAAAGACTTTGATAAGACTTTGATTTGATAAGACTTTGATTTGATAAGACTTTGATTTGTAAAGACTTTGATTTGATAAGACTTTGACTTGTAAAGACTTTGATTTGATAAGACTTTGATTTGTAAAGACTTTGATTTGATAAGACTTTGACTTGTAAAGACTTTGATTTGATAAGACTTTGATTTGTAAAGACTTTGATTTGATAAGACTTTGATTTGTAAAGACTTTGATTTGATAAGACTTTGATTTGTAAAGACTTTGATTTGATAAGACTTTGATTTGTAAAGACTTTGATTTGATAAGACTTTGATTTG